>JAHWFO010027030.1:538011-568705 GCA_023313115.1 Rhysida immarginata
ACTCCAACTTTCATCAAAGATAAAGCAAAAGCGCAAAATGATTTTCATTCCTATATTACAGCAGATGAAATCCTATGGTAGCTCATGAATTAATTGATGAAAATATTTTGGAAAATGTGATGCAGCCTTAAATCTTGATGATTCTTCGTCTGATGATGAAAATGAAGTGACCTTTGGTGTTGTTTCTAATAAACAATTTTGTCAGCAATTTCAACTTTAAAACAATAATCAATCGAAAGAAAACGTTCCCGATCCCATTTTAGATAAAATTGATGACACTGAAGCACATAACGCAACAACTGCTTGCAGAATATAATGCATTAAAAAAGGCATACAGCTGTATTGTCATAGTTTAGAAATAAATTATTTTTTTTGATCGATTTTTTTTTTATCCCGGTTATAACGAATTTTCGTTATCAAATATACTAATTCTCTTTGTTTGTCTGACCACGACCATAGCCTACAATGATAAAGGACCCCAATGACCTCTATTCTCTTATCATTGTAGGCTATGCCACGACCTACTGGATACTAACGACCTTTTCATTTAGCCGATTTCCATGTTTTTTTTCTACCTGAAACAACAATTCGGAATGCAATTATATAATTTATATTCACAGAAAAAAAATTCTGATCAAAAATATTAATTCTCAATATAGGACGAAAAATGTATTTGTAAAATTAGAAACATAATCTACAATGATAGAGGATTCTAGGCTATGATTAGAAATGTCATACTATCTTGAGTAAATGTTGAATATTGTTATAAAATTTGTAATGTTATGAAAATATTTAATTTTAATAATTTTTATAAAAATGAGAACAATTTACTTATTTATTAAAAAAGCATTTAAAAGCATATTTATTATTCAATTCAGATAGGAAAAAAGCTTGAAATTTTCCGATAGACGGTGATAGTGATCGGGAAATTTTAAATATTTTTGTCTGCCTGAAACAACAATGGAAAGCAGCTAAATGAACAGCTCGTTAGTATCAACACCTCTTTTTAGGAGGTGTTGTTAGTATCCAGTAAGTCGTGGTCTGACTGAAACCAACAAAGAAAGTTACACTAATCCGAAACCAGGGATTGTTGTGAATTAAATAAACAGAAAAATGTTTAGTGTTGATTTTTTAGTTACGTTCCAATTCCGTCGAGTCGTAACCACCGAGAGAGAAGGCCTCCACACAATTAGTAAATATAACCCGTCATGTGACGGGTAACCAATTAATTGGTCCCCAGCTGTTCGTTATAACGAGGGGTCTACCTGTACAATAAATATGGAAGAGAAAGGAAGAGATAAAAGAAAAAGAACATGTGAAGGGAAAAAAACAAAAGTAGGTCAATGGAATGAGAGGTAATGAAAAGTCAAGAGAGGAACATATGGATGGCTGAAAATACAAGTAGACAGTCACATTTTTGACATTCATAGTAATTTAGAGTTTAAGCTACTATTTTATTTTTAAAAACTGAGGAATCGTGATTTACATAAAGAGATGCATGTTGGTGTATCTCGAAAATATAATTTTTCTTGTCCTAAAATTTGGTGTTGGTCCACAATTGGTGTTTATCCATAATTTACTGAAAATGGACTTGGTCCATTTGCATTTTCAGCCATTCATATGACACTGATTAACCTTGTTTATTCCATTTCATCTCTGTAGTTTGTGCAGAAATAGTAATTTTGTAGATCATCCAAAATAGACTAAGTGAAAAGAAATAATTACCCACATTACGAATAATTTCTTAATGTGATAACGCAACGCGGCATTTAGAAGGTTTTAGGTTCGTGAACAGTATATTCCAGTAAGTTCTTGGAATGAGATGAGATAGCGCACTTTCTGATAGGAAGCTTACCATATTTAAAGGCATGGCGGATATCGACATTTCGTTACAAGACAATTCGTGACGTGCGATTGTTTCGTGGCAAGTTGTGACAGAGATAGCTGGTTCCGAAAAATCATCGCTCATTATTAAAAAAGATTCTAAAAAAAAATCGTGCTTTTTTGTTGAAACAATGAGAATATGATTCGAATTTTAAATGGTTTAAAAATTTATAATCTTACAATTTCTCAATTCAATTAGTAATTTAAATTTAATTTATCGTTTGAATCTCAAATTAAGTGAGGAATTATTCATTTAATATAACAAAGTAAAGCGAAGACTGCATAAACTGAGAAAAATAGGAAAACGTGTTTGGAATTTGACTTTGTGCTTAACTGTAGAAAACTGAACCTCGCATATTTTTCGGAACCAGCTATCTCTGTCATGACTTGTCCCAGGAACGAATTGTCTTTTAAAAAATATCGGTATTCCGTCTTTAAACTGCATTCACATTATTTCATATATTGGGTATCCGTACTGTGTAAAAACCCAAGCCTTTAAATAGAAATAGACAATGCTGAAAGTGGCTATTTGTTTTATATTTACATCATGAACAGATGAAGATCACTCCCCCCTCCCCCCTTCAATGAAAAACCTTGATATGTAAGTCAATTTACTATGAAGTCAATACATGTGTGCAACAGCGACAAAAACTTAAGACAGTCAGCAGTGCAGCAAATCGCATACGTAATTCGAAAAATGAAATACATGTACCGTTATTTAATTTTCGATATACTCTTATACAAGCCCTGGATAAAGTACTGTACGTGTATAATAAACATAGAAAGAAATATGTTTTTAAAACTTAAGATAACAAGTACAAGGGTGGGTCTCACGTGCGCAGTGGAATACGTATAATGGAGGTTTTCGAGAGTTTATGATAACTAAAATTAGTCACGCTTATGTTTGTGAGGAGAGGGGAACAAACAGCCTACAAAATTAAATGTCATCAAAACTTTAATAAAGTAATTTCGGCTGACTAAAATTATACTTGTGACAAACAAATAAAAGTAAAACAGGCAGTAACTTATGCCAATCTATAAAGTTTTAGTCCCGGGAATTAACTTCGGTATTGCGGCCTTGCGTAACCTGTGGTACAATTTGTATGGCAGGCTCGGGGTACTCTTTCATATCGTAAGGCAGTATCGTTGTGAGAGCAATGGGCGCTGCTGCTGTAAGTAGAGAAAGACAAACAGAAGGCAGCGTTAAATTTTGAGGGGCGAAAGACAAGGATACTTATGAATAGATTCGTTAACGATAAATATCCTCTTACAGGTAAAAGGTTTCCTGGATAGCCAGGAACGAAGCGGCCGCGTATCACGTGAAAACGTAAGCCCCCCGTTACCTGCTATATTTTCCGTGATTATCCTCTCGTCCGTCCGTCCCTCGTTGCGGGCGTTAGTCACTGCTACGGCGGCGATACGTGGCTCCGTTGTTCTGTAGAAAATGCGGCTTCCGTACCGTCGTCTTCCTCGCGGCGAGCTGATGCGGCTGGCGAACGACGGGCCTTCCTCTCGTCCCTCGTTTAGTCGTTGCCGTCGTCTTGGCCTGCGGGCGGCGGACTCTTTGTTGAGGAGGTCACCTGGCCTCCGATTCCCAACGTCTCCGACGTTGCGGCGGGCTGGTTATAATTCGGCTCCTTCGTTTCGGGCTTCCCCTCGTTACTGCGTCGGCCCTTGTTAAAGCGTCGTGGAACTTCTTCCGTTCCTCCTTCGTGGCGGCGGGCGACCGTCCTTGTTAACGTAACCCGACGGTTTCTTCGTCTCGCTCCTGGTTGGCTTCAGTTGCCTCGTCGCCTTTCCACTTTTTCCTTCGGGAAAACCAGCTTCACTTTTCTCCGTCCTCCCCCCATCACGGCCATACTTTTTTCCTATTTTACTCTCGTATCTCCCGCGTCGCTCGCTCCTCCTCCTCATTGGCTCATTCTCAGTTCTTTCCGCCAATCGTCGCTCGCTGGTTCCACATCTCGCAGCGGGGGTGGGCGGATGATGATCAATGTTATCATCAGTATCCATCGCCCCTAAATTCGCTGACAGTGGGGCAGAAAAAATTAACACGATTAATAACTTGAAAATGAACACTTTGATTCAAAAATAAATATGATTGTAAAAATCGTGGAAAAGCATTTCGTTTTCAAGTCACTTTTTGAAGATATCACTCAGGTGAGCTCCATTGGACAAAAGGCACACCTCTGCACATTTGTCTGACGTTGGCCACGACTGTGTTCGCACAGTTTGAGGGTGACCAGGAAACTTCTTGTTGACAATGGATGTATTAGACCTGAATTGTGTAACCCAATTCAATAATGTTTGGCGTGTCGGAACCTTTCCATTCCTTCCAATGTCAAAAGACTGGCTGCGTTACAGTAGCCGGATCATTGTTTTTGAAGAACGCTTCCACAGCAAAAGCTCGATGCTCATCCTACCAGTTGCATGCTGACTAAAGGCTTTAAACTGTTTTACTCGGCAATATGCGTTTCACTTACAAAGATGTCGGCATGGCGCCAAATTTAAATCGCCTAATTGTTTCTGCCACACATTGTGAATGCTCATATAATGAATGTAGACGAGATTTTCTTTTATAAAATTGTTTTAAAAATCATTCTCTTTTTGTCAAGATATCGATGTAAAATTCCATAAATAAAGGCTTCGTTTTTGTCTTTTTTTTTCATGTACTCCAGCAACAGCTCCAATCTAGAGAAGATCGAATGCAACGGAAATGCCTTCACGATTCCTATGCTAACGGCACTGAAAAGCTTGGAAAAACAGTGGGATGAAGTCCCAAATCATATTCGATCAATGCTTGAAAATTCATTTATAAATCAATATTCCAACTATGAATATTTTGATAGCGAAGGGGAAACCTTAGATTTCCACCAAATTCCTTTCCAACTTCACTACTGCCTTCGTTATGGAAAATCTCACATTATAAGCTTAAACCAATTTTTACAAATGGAATCGCAGAATGAAATTTACCGTCAGTGGATAAAAAGAAATCCACAGAATGCTCTCCATATTTGCAGCTTAGGAGGAGGTCCAGCACTGGAAGCATTTGCATTAGCCTCGCATTTCCAATGGCTCCACGTGTACGAGCTATCTCTTCAACCAAAGATCGGTGGAGTCACCGTACTAGATCGCTGCCTTGCATGGGAATTCATGGGCCATACTCTAAATAAAGATATTCGGATTCCGAACTTGTCCTATGAAAAGTTTCTAATAACCGATGACGGACTTAACTTCAGTGACAATGGAATAGCTGCCTTGAAAAACGCACATATAGTCACCATGGTAAAATTTGCATCCGTCATAAGGAAATCGAAAGTACCATTTCGTGAGGAATACTTGCAAGGACAATATAAGGTAAATTATCCATATAAACAGAGTGTAAATTAAATGTTGAGCGCTACTTGGAGGATCGTTTCTTAAGGACAAAATAAGATGAAAATGTTCTTGGACATTTTATAATAGACGGCATACGTTTCGAGAAAAATGACTTTGAAATATGCAGATGGCAAAGATACGGCAGGTTTAATTTTAGAATGTTTCAGATTGTCACGTGACTGACACCTTCTCTCAATGCAGTTCTTCTTGTACTGTCTCCCGCATGTTCTTCGATATGCTGCAGCACGGTTTCTTCTGATGCAGTTATTCGTACCGATGGTGGCCTACCGCGATTTGCCTTGAAAGATCCTGTCTTCCTCAAACGTTCACCCAAACGTTGAATGTTTTTTCATTGGCCAGATGTCTGCGTACAGTCGTCGCGCTTAGCACGATTACCCCCAGCGAGTCAATACATCAGATACGTTGGCTCAACACATTCTTCTGCTAACAACAAGATACCACGGACCCAAGCAACGTTCTGCAGGAAATGTTTTGACGCACTAACCGCAACATATCAAAGTCATTTTACTCGAAACGTATGCTGTCTATAAAAAAAAAAAATAAAAATTCCAAGAATATTTTCGTTTTATTTTGTCCTTAGGAAACGATCCTCCAAGTAGCGCCCACTATTTAATTTAGATCCTGTATAGGACGGGGCAAAAATTAGTTCACCATCAGCATACTCCATTATTATACACTTTTGGTAAACTGACTTGCCTAA
Source organism: Rhysida immarginata (assembly GCA_023313115.1). Lineage (NCBI taxonomy): Eukaryota > Metazoa > Arthropoda > Chilopoda > Scolopendromorpha > Scolopendridae > Rhysida > Rhysida immarginata. The sequence goes on from JAHWFO010027030.1 coordinate 543,995, forward strand.
TACTCTATTTCACCTATAATTTCACTTGTAATTTTACATTTAACTAGAATAAAAGAGAAATAAGATAAGATATAAACTATGATTATTAAGAGTGCTGTTTTTTTATTGTTGTTGTTTATCTGTAACCTATAATTATATAATTCTAATAAACAGGAAATTCTCCAAGAGATGAAAGAAGATAGTTTACTTATCTACATGGACACCAGTTGTGGAAATAAATTCGTGAGACCTCTGCTCGATGCTATGAACGATCTTGGATCGTTTAACTGCATCACCAATAAATCGTATGTAATGGACGTATCATTTTGTACGGACAACTTCACTAGAATGGAACCTCAATTCATGCCGAAGTTGCAATTCATGATTTTTATAAAAATGAATTAGAAGTTTTTTTTTAGTTTTTTTTTTAACTTTTTTTTTATAAATTTTTTAATGTCAAAATCATAATGCAACTGAAAGGTGCCATGATATCATAAGTGTTATACTGTTTAATTTAAAAGCTGTTGATATTTTATAACAATAAAAAATATTTATTTAATAATAATAACAAATTCCTAATAAAGCGTAGTTTGTTTAATTTTTTATCTACATCAAAGAATGGTTTTTTTTGTACTTTTTGCACATTCGAATTATAAATTCATCCACTTGTCGATCAAACGGAGTTTATAGAGTGTCTTTCTGGGATATCTTTCTGACGGTTGCGTTGCGTTGATCTCGAGGGCAAGTCAAAAATTATCTACTCTTTCCCCATAACACCTTCGAAGTTGTCATACTGCCTTCAGCGCATGCGTGCTTAGAATTGGTACGACAACGGTCGCGTGTGTGAAACTTGATCCTGATCGTGTCATTTGCCTTCCAGCTATTAGTTTGCACTAAGGAAGAACAACAAGCAGTGATCCGATGTCTCTTGTTCAAACCATCAACAAGCTGAATTTTAAAGTATTGGAGCACCCTCCCTATAACCCAGATCTTGCTCCCTCAGACTTTCATCTGCTTGGGCCGCTCAAGGATGCTTTGCGAGGTCGTCGATTTTCCACAGACTTAGACATGCAAAAGTGCAAAGTGGCCTAAACAGATGAAAGTCTGAGGGAACAGGATCTGGGCTGTAGGGAGGGTGTTCCAGCACCTCAAAATTCAACTTGATGGTTTGAACCAGAGAAATTGGATCGCTGTTTGTTATTCCTCCTTGGTGCAAACTGCTAGCGGAGCGGACATGTTTATACAGTTATAGCCAGAAAGCATACTGTATGACGCGATCAGTATCAAATTTCGTACACGTGACCGTAGTCGTACCAACTCTAAGCACGCATGCGCAGAAGACAGTATGATAACCTTGAAGTTGTGTTATGGCGAAAGTGTAGATAATTTTTGACTCGCCTGAAAATCACTGAAATACGAGGAACCTCAGTTTTTTCACGCCAACGATGGAAGCACTCTGCAATGACAACTTGCTCACTGTTGGCTGGCTTCACTTGAATGAGTTATTTACTATCACCTGCTTTATACGGAGGGTTGATTCAGATAAAATGAGGCGACTTTGCAGTTCTGTTACGGTTGTGTTCGATGTGAGAGCCACGTTTTTGGACTATAGCCCGGCACCGTAACTTCCACTGAAGTAGGCTGAGTTTGAGGGACTCCATGGGAAGTTCGTTCCACACCTGCTGACACACTTTCCATAGCCCATCAACGGTTCTTGGTCGACGACTTCCGAGCAGTCGTTTCAGGAGACCAAAACCACAGAAATACATCGGTGATGCGTCAGGAGATTTTACAGGCACATGAGAGAAGGGAATAACTCGTATGCCCGTCTCCTGTTCCATCTTCCAATTTATGACGTCGCTCCAGCCCAAGATTGTCATGAATTATTCTGGAGACTGTTGCCTGTGAAATACCTTTCCTTTGGGCTAGACTTCTCTGTGTGGGGGGATTTTCTTTCAGCACTTCAGACCGGATTTCTCGCACCACCTGAGCTGGGCGTGTTGGCTGGGGCTTGTTTCTGGTCTGCTTCTCTGCTCGTCCACGTTCATTAGATGGTCGCAATTTGTTCTTTTTGATTATTCGACCCACAGTAGCTTTGGATACCACAATACCATGTCGTTTGCATAATTCCACAATGCACGAAAGACTGAAGTTAGCGTCGGAAAGGCCAAACGTATACCCTTCCCAAAAAGCTGTGATTTTGGAAGCCATGTTTCAGCACGAAATGTCCCAAATAACAGCAACAATTGTATACAAAGCTAATCCCCATGAATAGTGGACGAGTCATGCAAATCACATTCCGTCAAGGTCATAAGCAGCGTTTAAAGTCGTCTCATTTTATCTGAATCAACCCTCTGTATTGTATGAATTGTGTCTGTAAAGTATTCGGATTAGGTGTAGTTTGCAAAAATAACAATGGGCAGAAGGGTGACCAGTCTGGCACGTGTTTAGACATGTCTGGGCATGAATCCTGCCCACTTGTTACGCGCGTGAGTTGTCTTGCGTGAGTGCAATAAAAGAACAAGTTCAGACGTGTTTGTACCTAGTAGCAATTATCAAAATGTCTGAAAATTTGGAGCAAAGAATCTGTATTAAATTTTGTTTCAAAAATTGGCAAAACCGCAACTGAGACCGTGGAGTTTCTGAAAACAGCTTTTGCAGATAATACAATGAGAAGTTCACAGGTTTTCGAGTGGTACCGTCGCTTCAAGGAGGGAAGAGACAGTATCGGAAAGATAGAATTCAAAAGGTAGCAGTATTCTATGATATCGATAAAATTCAAAGATAATCGACAACTGCACTGAAGTCCATTCCACAGATCCTTCCAAAATTGCTACCAACAAATGGCAGCATCGCTGGATTAAGTGTGTGCCGATCCTAATGGAACTTATTTCGAAGGGAATTAGGTTGGTATCTTATTCGGTAATGCTTGTCGTCCACAACAGACCCAGTCCAAATACTTTACGGACATCCCTCGTAAGTATGCTCTTTTAGAAGCACTCAATTACTTGGCAACAATCTAAAACCAGGCCTGGCTGCAGGACGCGGGGGGGGCCCCCACGAAACTAAAATCACCCATTCTTGCTAAAATGCACAGGAAAGTCCGAAATTAATGCCTTCTTTTTTATGTTGGCACACAAAGTCAAAGACGGATATTAGTACAATAGTAGAGATGGAAGAGTACAATAATTATTTTAAAATAATCTCTTGCTCTACAGTTGTATCCGTAAAAGTTCTTCTGCTTTTGTGTCAGACTTTTCAAACGAGTGATTTTGAATAATTGGACCAACATTAAAGAACGTCATTTGAAGATTTCAAAAAATTGAAAGTAAAATTAAAAAAGATTAAAAATCATCTTCATGGAAACGTTTAATAATTTAAATGCTTTATTTTACTAATATTTATAACAAAGTCCACCTCATTTTAATTAATTAAGATATAGTTTAAATTATTCAAACTTCCGTTAAAAAAATAATGATAAAACTTGGAGAAATTATATTCAATATGGTCAGTAAAGTTATAGTGGCTAGAATGGGTACTATAGTAAAATCATAATGGTCATTGAAGCCATAGCTGATCTGTCCAACATTATTTTACAGAGTAGGAATTTAATTATTATTCAGTGACTGCAATGATCATTGGAGAAAGTATTGAGGAAAATTTTTATATTTAACGTATAAAAATTGCTTAGATATCGTTGCATGAAAAATCCTAGGAAAGAATTTAGATTTTTAGGAATGTATCCAGGAACAATTTACAGCACAGTTGTGTTAATCGATAGAACAAATTTTTCCTTCGAGCATAGAAAGGTTTTCCCACCCCCACTAACCGTGACCTTCGTAGTAACCACCAATTGGAGGCGAGGGGTGGGAAGAAACAAAGTGAGTCAAGAACACGAGATCACAGTCAAGGGAAGGGAAATCAAAAAGTGACGGAATTTAGAAGCTAGCAACTCACGAAACAAAAATCAACGTTTCATCGTGTCTTCAAAATGAATCAACTGGAAGAACCTGAACTAATGATATCAGATATCGCAAAGTATGTAGATTTTGTATTACTATTAAATAATGTCAAACTGTAATAGTTAAATTTTTTCCCAATGCATTTTTAATTTTAAACAATATACAGAGATTTTCGAATTGTTCGTATAGCACTGTTTGTTTTTAAACATTTCCAAATATTTTAAATATTCTCTATGTCCTTTTAAATAAGTTTTTCAATTAATACATTCCCCTGAAAATACCGACAGGTGAAATGTATTGAGAAAAAAAATAAATTAAATAAAGTGGAACCTTGCAGTACGAGTGGAACGTCACAGTACGAGTAATTTGTTGTACGAGCCGACGCTCGTGCGGATTTTTGTCTCGCAGTACGAGCGAATTGTATACAAGCTCGCACATGCTCTCTCAAAAACAAGAGCAGCTTCCCCTCGCTCAGTTCACGTCCTCTTTGAAGATTTTCCTTAACAATAATCTCCTTGAGAATCTCATTCCAAACAATAATCCTCCTCCTCACCGCTCCATCCTCTTCCTCGCGCACAAATTGTCCCATCTTTAAGGAACATGTAATTAAATTAATAAAACCAGTTTATAATAATAATAATAATTGGAAAATGGTCTTTGAAGGATTTTTTCACGCCATTACCTCCGATATCAATTAATAAATAGAGAAGAAGAAAAAAAACAGAGAAAAATATATTTCTTTTGTATTCTCTTTTATTATGATTTTATAATTGTCATTTTCCTTGTAACTGCACTTTTTCTGTTTTAAGACTCATAAAAGTGATTTTGAGTAGTTTTTGGGGATTAGAACGGAATAGTTGTATTTTAATTAATTTCAACGGGGAAAATTGATTTATAAAACGAGTTCGGTCATGGAACGAATTAAACTCGTACTGCGAGGTATCAATGTATTACTAAAATTACAGTTTATTATTACCTAATGAGTGTGTGTATTTTAGTTCTGCTGTTTAAGTTTTATTTACGACTGTACATAAAAGTTCAACAACTTGGTAAGAAAGTGTCCCCTGAATAGATAGGAAGCACGGTAGGGTTGGCTAACTCAGATAACAGTAACTGAATACCGGTCACTCTCACTGTTTTTTATTGCGACCTTATTTTTAATTTCTACTATTTTAATGTTCTATAATTATGTCTTTCTTTTTTCGTATTTGATATTGTTGTATTTTATAATTGTATTCTCGGTTCAGCTATCACTAGTAACAAAATGTGGCAATTAAATACCCGGGCTCATACAAATACTCACAAACGGGAATTCCAAATGAAAATTCTGTTTAAAATGATTCAAAGTAATGTCCACGGGACCCGATATACTTTTGAGCGCGTTTGTACAAGTTTCTAAAACAGCTTTTAAAGCCCTCGTGGTAACAGCTCAGCCCCCTCGTCAGGGTATTGTCCTTTGCAAGGAATGACCCATATCCCCCCTCACAGCAGCCGGGACCATCGTGATTTTTTTTTTCCCCTACCGTTAAAGAAAAAAAAAAAGAGATCACGATGGCTCCGTCGCAAGGAACACTACCTTCCGCCACTGCCAAGAAAGTAACGTTTGTTGAACGCAGCACATATCTTTCTTTCACCAAAGCTATCAACCTACGGCACTGATAAACGGCACCGAGAGAATGACAGTGTTTGTGGAAGTCATTGGCCGACACTCGATCCGGTTTTACCGGTGTGTAAAAACGCCCATTGTTCCGGATTTTTTTCCATATTTGTTCACACGAATCCTTGACGCTACTAAAAAAAATCTATGCAGTTGCAGTGCATAGGCATAGCCTACAAACCGTATCTTGACATTTGTTTACATTTTACGCAGCGACTTATGTCGGGACCATCGGAGTAGAAGTGATTTTGCCGTTGGGTAAAGAAGAATCACGATATTCCCGCCTCTGTTCGGGTATTTACTTCGAGCATAAGAATAGCCCCCTTTATGTTCGAAGGGCATTTAATTGCCATACCTTGTATTTGACCAACACCTCCTAGAGAGAAGGCCGCGGACTAAATGTTACATCATCATCAAGCGGCTAATGTTAATCGTATTTCTACGTCATACATTGTTATTCATCATTAGAAGGGTATTGCTATTCGTATTTCTATCAATAATAAGTCTTAAATTACGGTGGTCACGATTTCTACTAACAATAAGCCCTAAATTTGGCCGGTTGATGATGATGTAACAATGTATACACCTTTTGTCCGCAGGCCTTCTCTCTAGGAGGTGTTGATTTGACCTCGATGGGTGTGTTGTTAAAAAAATTCCTGACTATTCCTTTCTGTATACCATGGCCGTACGCAGGGGAGGGGGCTGAGGAGTCCAGCAGCCCTCAGTCTCACCCCCCTCCTCTCGAAATAAAATCCTGAGTCGGCCTTGCCTTAGCCTACAATGATAAGGGATAAGGTCCCTATCATTGTAGGCTATGTCCCTGCTGTACACTGTGTCGTTTCAACCTGTTCGGTGTATTCTGCTGATGATGCTCACTGAGTGAGCGAAATGTATATACAGTGATAAAAGTAAAATAAACCATTAAGGAATGACATAGCCAAGTACCGAAAGTTAAACTAAACTATTCGCGGAACCATATTTTAAACCGCCCTATGTTAATATTTTAAGTTTCTAATGGACCATAATGATCCATTAAACCACGTACCTTTGAACCAATTTGGATTATCATTAATTTTACCTTATATTCATTTATGACGCCATTACAAGCAGTTTGATATATTACATGCCATATCTTAGCATTGAAAGTTCCAATGAACCATAATGGTTCCGCTAAACCAGGTGCCTTTGAACCAATTATGACTATCATTAATTTTACGTTATAGTCATTCATGACACATCATTCCAAGTTGTTTGATATATTACATGCCATATCTTATCATTGAAAATATTTGAGGGTGTCATAAGGGTACCATTAAAGCACGTGCCATTGTTTCGATTTCAAACATTTTCAAAATGGTTCATTTCCGGAACCATATTTATTAATTGGCGAAAATAGTAATTTATATCCACTTCTGTCTCGTCATTACGATTTGTTTGATATATTACTTAATATATCTCTCCATTGAAAATTGCTAGGTGGGATCGTGAAGGTACCATTTGTGCACGTGCTGTTGAACCCATTTAGATAATATTTGTGATTGGTTCGTGCTATGAACCATATTCATCGACTGACGAAAACAGATTTTGAAAATCTTTCATAGGAGGAGTTAGAGTTACGGACGGACGGACAGACAGACAGACACGTTTCCCCACACTGATAGCATAAAGCACCTTTCGGTACTTAATAAATTAATGTGGACAAGAGGTCAGTTGTTTAATATATTTATCCAGAGTGTGTGAAGTGTGTTTACGATTACCCTTACCTAATGATGTTCGAATTTTAAGAAAAACTAATCTTATAGTTACCCAAGAAACCGAGATAATTATGAAAGCAGATTTAAAGGATGGGAACTTGGACAGGGTGTACACAAAAAGATATCGCAATTTGAATAATTTTTTATTTATTTCTGGTGACGATGTAGTACGATGACAAATGCTCAAAGTGCGATCTCCTGATGACGTCTCACAATCCATCGGTAGTCTATTTCCTCACACACTTGTTTCAGCATGGTTGCTGCAATGATATCTATACAAGCCCTGTATAGATATCATTGGTTTGCTGTGATCAAGGCCGTCTTTTCGCATGGGACCCTGTTTCCTCAGTTGTAATTAAGAGTGAGCCCGGGGGCCCCGGAGCCCAGACTGCGATTGACTGAACGATTACCAATCATCGCGAGTTTTCTACCTTCTCCGTGATAACTGCAATAGTCAATGCAGTGTCGCAAAGGCAGATCGATCGAAAGTCGTGGCACGTAAACATTGTCTCTGACAAAGGAAGGAATCACATGCATGAGATGAGGTCGGGAAAACGTGACAGCCACGGCAGAAGTAGGCTTGGGCGCTGCACTGAGGAAAACAAGTATGTATAATATTTGTTACACTTCTTTAGTCCAATGTTTAATAGTCGTCCTCATACTCCATCACTACGAGAGATGAAAAAAGTTCAAACTGCGATGTTCTTTTGGGTAATTAATCATACAAATGAAAATTAAAACTATTTTATTCGTTTTGTTGTTTTTTTCATAAAATTGTAAAAAAAAAAAATCAGGGGAAAAAAAAATGAACATTTCAAGCACGCAAGAATTGCATTTAAAATTGAAGCTGTATTTTAATAGTTAATTACTGGTTTGAATCTTATTATGGAGAAAATAGTATATAGTCAGTATCATTTAATAAAATATAACTAACGATATTTTAAGCGGCCTTTAGCAGTATGAAATTTTGAGCGGAGCAAACAAATTGTGAATTCCTATTACGTAGTACAACCTGGTGAGAGAAAACAATATAAGAACGATTATCCGGTTTAATTTAAATGGCTACCCAATTTAATTTCCACTTAACTACCCAGTCGCGGTAATAGACAATCAGAGATAGGGGCCGATCCGTGTGTTTTCGCCGCCACTTAAATCATGAAGTGCGGGTGAGCCTTCTACAACAAAGTGCGTACGTGCCACTTATACAAGAAATATATTAGTAATCCTTATGAGAGGAAAATCTTATTTAACTTAATTAAATGTTATACAAGTATTTTAATATAATTCTTTCTTTCTTTTTTTTATTATTCTAGAGACGACTCTGATGAGTTTGATCTTCACTTTCTTCAGATGATTGAATATCAGCTAAATGATAAATCTGATCTTCAGGTGAATGGTAACTCTAATCTTCAAAAAATTGAATGCAAGGAGGAACATGATGCATTCACGATTGCCATGCTGACGGCGTTGAAAGGCTTGGAAAAACATTGGGATCAAGTTCCAGATCATATTCGATCAATGCTGAAAGATTCATTTACACATCAATATTCCAATCATAAATATTTTGATAACGAAGGTGAAACCCTGGATTTCCACCAAATTCTTTTCCAACTTCATTATTGCCTTCGCTATGGAATGTCTCATTTTATCAGCCTAAAACAGTTTTTACAAATGGAATTGGAAATAAACGAAATGTACTACAAGTGGATAGAAAGAAACTCACAAAATGCTCTCCGAATTTGCAGCTTAGGAGGTGGTCCAGCATTAGAAGCATTTGCGCTGGATTCTCATTTCAAATGGCTAAACGAGCCTAGGAATGGGAAGACTATGTCGTCTCTTCAACCAAGGATCGGTGGAGTCAAAGTACTAGATCGTTGCCTTGCATGGGAATTCATGGCCCATACTCTAAATAAAGACATTCGAATCCCAAACTTGTCTTATGAAAAGTTTCTAATAAGCGATGACGGACTTGAATTCACTGACGATGGAAAAGATGCGTTGAAAAAAGCACATATTGTCACCATGGTAAAATTTGCGTCAGCCATAAGAAAAAGCAAGGATTGGTTTCATACCGAAATCTTGCGAGAACAATACAAGGTAAATATCACACCAGAGTAGAGAGAATCATTATCTCTCAACTCTGATCACACCACGACTTTAATGGGGCAAAAATTCAGTTCATGATATCGCGCACTGTTGATGAACCGATATTTTGCTCCATACTGTCTACGTACATAGCACATACATTAAAGACGCATTTAATGCCTATAGAAAAGGGGTGGAATTCCAGGAAAATTTGTAAATTTAGCCTAGAATGAAAGGCTAATTACAGATGAGTGCCAAAATTAAAATGCTGAATAGTAAAATTAATCGAGTGGCTTTTTAAATACAGGGTGATTCAAATCGTGTGTAAAACAATTTAATAGAGGTCAAGGTAAACACAAAAAGTCCTATGAACATGGGTCCGAATTTGAACGCTAACTCAGATATGAACAAAATTAAAAATGCCACCACCAAGATCAACAAGTTAATAACTCAGGTTCTGTAAAGTCTAGATCAATGAAATTTGGAGGAATAAAAGGGTACATAAGACTGTGTATACCGTTAAAATTTGATCGAATTCCAACGAGAAGTTTCCGAGTTACGCAGTCAAAATTGTAACAAGTGCTTGTTAGTTAGTACTCACAAGTGAACACGTGTTATCATGTTGAATGAGGGGATTATGGGGAGGGGGGCGCCCGCCCCCATTCTAGCACATCCAATAGATACAGGGTGAGGCAAAAGTCAGGTAATAGAACGTATAACTCAAAAACTATTTGGTGTAGGTTAATGAAATTAAAAATACACTGGATGGTCAAAAAAAAAAGTCGCGATGTCAATTTACACATGCAAATCCTGAAATGGGAAAGAAAGCTGACGTAGGTAGAAAATTTGCATATGTTAAACATTTCTTTCAACTTTTAAACAGTGAAGAAGAAGTGTGCAACTAATCATTTTAAAGCAACCATGTCTGACGAAGTTACACGCGGTCGCGGAAAAGACGTTCCGGAGTTCAAGAAGGGTCAAATTATTGGACTGATTTTGGCAAGGAGATTGATGAAACCACCGGCATCGGATTGCGAACCGTCCAGCATATTATGTATTAAATCGTGGAAAAAGATGGGCGAACAAACAAATTCGCGGAAAAAATGTGGTCGAAAAACGATCCTCAACAATCGTGACCGCAGATCACTAAAACGATTGGTGAAATGTAATCGTAAAAAAAACACCCTAGAACTTACAAAAAGTTTCAATACGGAATTCAAAACCACTTCCACCCGGACAATAAGACGAAAATTACGGGGATTGGGCAGTTGTGTTGCGACAAGAAAGCCTTTAGTTACTTCGACTAATCGGAAAAAGAGACTCCAATTTGCAAAGGAGTATAAAAAGTGAATCCCTGAGCAATGGCGGGAGATTATGTGGTCCGATTTACTCTCTTCCAACATGATGGTCGCATAAGAGTTAGAAGCAATGGACCCGTCATGTAGCGTAACCACTGTTGAAGCCTCTGGAGGAAGTGTTATGATCTGGGGTTGCTTCTACTGAGCTGGACTAGGCTCAGCAACATTGTGCAGCAATAAAATGAAGTCTCCAGAGTATCTGAGCTTACTGAGTAACCATCTTCTACCGTCAATGCAGTACTTCTTTCCCGAAGGTGATGGCATTTTTCAGGATGAGAGTGCTCACATTCAATGTCTCTAGGACACTGTCAACAATTGGTTCCAAAAGCATGAGGATTTATTCACGCACTTGAACTGGCCTCCGCAATGCCCGACCTCAATCCAATTGAGAATCTGTGAGATGTCCTAGATAGGCCACGAAGAAGTGAACCGACTCTTCCTTCATCACTGGACGATCTTGGCGAGAAATCGATGTTATTGTGGCGAAAAATAAATGTCGAGACCTTTCAGGAGTTGATATAACCAATGCCAAGACGAATGCGTGCTGCCATTCGTGCGAAAGGTGGCCCTACAACATATTAGTGCGTGCGACTTGTTTTTTCGCCAGGCAGAATATTATTACTAAGCAGAATAGGGGCTATATGCTAGTGACATCTTCAAGTTTATACAAGAAAGTGTTCATGAATTTTGGAAACTTATCTCTTAAACTATAACAGATAGAGGCATAGTGTCAATTGCAAAATTGTAGAGCACCTTTCATTTAGTTAATCGAATGCTTAATTAGGAGGAAATTAAAGAAAAAAATTGCTTTAAGTTGGTAAGGTACTTCACGTTATTTGCAGAGAAGCCCATCGTTGGTGCGGACCAAACCATTAAATTGACAGGGAAAGGGAGGCATGAATGATAGCCAGGCTGTGGTCGAATCGATACTGCAGTATGCTGGAAAAAAATTCACACCAAATTGACACCTATATGACAGCAGAACACAGGAACTCACAAGAACATTATGTTTGAATAAGTCAGCAAACTGTACTTCTGTACATATTAACAGAAAGTTTCAGAAAAAATGAACTAAACCACCAAATAAAATTGTGGGAGGAGAGTTATTAGTTTTTGTTTTTATGACAAAATGCAAAATAATGCAAATGAGCAGGATATTGCGTCCAATACTTTTCCAACAGCTAAATTTCAGAATGGCTGAGTACAGAAGGGAGGAAAAAGTGGATATGATTCTCCTTTTTGGCAAGCGCAAGAGATATTACAATGCAACTTCTAGAGCTAATGCAGAGCGTTATCCAGAGAGACGCCATTCTTCAACCTCAGTGCTTTACTGCATATTGCAACGATTCGTTGACACTGAAACACTTGAAAACAGACCGAGAACAGGAAGACAACCAACGGCAACAGATTAACTTACAGGTTCTGCACCAGTAGCCAACAATCCTCAATGCAGTTCCCGTTCAATCAGTGAAGTTGAAGACTACAGTCAAAGAAGGTATTACGAATACTACACGAGTATCCTTTTCATCCATATTCATGCCCATCTTCACCAAGCACTTGACTCCACTAGATTCTTTCTTTGGGCCTACAATAAACAACTGGTTTACGAAAGTCCAACAACATCACGTGAAGATCTCAAGAATCGCATCAGTGTAGCATGTGAAGGTCTCGCTTGCAATGGTCAGCATATTGAGCATCATGTTAAATAAAAATGTGTATAATACAGTTAATGACTAGGTCTAATAAAAATAATGATCTTGTGAGTTCCTGTGTTCTGCTGTGATTGGTGTCAATTTGGTGGGATTTTTTCTAGCATACTCTAGCATCGATTCAACCACACAGCCTGGCTATCATTCAAGCCTCCTTCTCCCTGTCAATTTAAAGTTTGGTCCGCATCAGTGATGGGCTTCTCTGCAAAAAGTACCTTACCAATTTCAAGCAATTTTTTCTTTAATTTTCCCCCAATAAAGCAATGATTTTAACGCTCGACCTAAAGTAATTGAAGGGTGCTCTACATCTTTGCAACTGACACTGTGCCTCTATCTGCCATAGTTTAGGAGATACATTTTCAAAATTCATATACACTTTCTTACATAAACTTGAAAAAGTCACTACCAAGTAGCCCCTATCCTGTTTAGTCATATTATTTTTAATTTCATTAATTTACACCAAATAGTTTTCGAGTTATAGCTCTATTACTAGACTTTTGTCTGACCCTATACATAATCAACATACACTACCCTATCAACTGTCATGGGTCAACCCTGATTTGCATGAAAATGAGACATTCCTTTGCAATTTCACTGTTGGCATTCTTCCCAGCACTACATAACAGAGAGTATGCTATTATGAGATGATGCTTGCGTGAATGCTGTAAGAATGTCTCAAAGAAAAGAGCTTTCAGCCTTCCAAAGAGGTACAATTGTTGGGTACCATCTCGCAGGCAAAACTGTTAGAGAGACGCCAACCCTCTTAAACATCCGGAAATCGACCGTTCACAACTTCATCCGGGCAGTGTATTTCACAATGGTACATGAAAATTGCAACTGTTGCTGTTATATCCAATCAGGAACAAAAAGATGGAGGAGCTTATAAAACTTTAAAATGTGAATTCATCCGGGCATGGAAAGAGAAAGACACCACAAGTGTCGGCCAGAGACCAAAGGGCTCTTCGTAAAGTGGTCAATGCAAACCGTCACACATCGTTTGATGGACTGACAAAATTGTTCATAGAGTCGGCGGGAACAACTGTGAGCACCCTAACTGTTCGCAGGGAACTGCATGTAATGGGTTTTTATGGCAGAGCGGCAGCCCACAAACCTCACATCAGCACCAGCAACGCAGCGAGGAGATTGCAATGGTGCAAAGAGCGACGACATTGGAGTCTGGATCAATGGCGAATGCTTAAATGGAGTGACGAGTCCCGCTACACCATCTGGCAATCGGATGGACGGGTTTGGGTATGGCGAACGTTATCTGCCAAGCTGTGTTGTGCTCACGGTGAAGTTCGGCGGAGGGTCGGTGATGTTGTGGGGGTGCTTTTCATGGTATGGTTTGGGTACAATCGTTTCTGTGGACGGAAATCTAAACGCAGAGCGTTACCAAGACATTCTGGATAACGCAGCACTCTTATCTCTCTGGCAGCACTTTGGCAATGGCCCTTTTCTGTTTCAGCACGATAACGCACCTTGCCATAAAGCAAGGGCTGTAGGCACATGGTTTGATGACAAGGGGGTTCGAGAACTTGACTGGCCTGCCCAGAGCGCCGATCTGGATCCCATCGAGCATCTGTGGGACGTGTTGGAACGTCGATTGTGCGCTTGTGCGGAATGCCTGAAATCCGTGACCGAACTGTCCAAGAGACTTATGGCAGAATGGCGAAAATTACCTGTCGAAACGTATCAAAAACCTTTATGCCCCAGAGAGTAGAAGCTGTGATAACAGCAAAAGGTGGACCAACAAGATACTAAACTGCGTATATTTTTGAGTGTTTCTATTAAAGTGATGGTGTCCCATGACTTTTGATAGGGTAGTGTAGATCATTGTACATATTTTTACCTTCACAAATGGGTAGGGGGTTGAGTTTAACTAGCTCCAGCTACATCCGTGGTCCTATAATCAGTAACCCGAGTCAGTCGCGTCTCCCTCTAAAAAAAACTAGGACAGTGTCAAAATGCTTATGAAAAAAACATTTTTTGTTTTCGAGAAGAGAGGAAGGCAATATAAGAATAGGCCTTTAGAGGTGCTTCACGATTTCTTCAAACTATAATACAAGCAAAATTTCTTCTCTAGGAAAACAGTTTTTCATCTAGACTTCCATATTAAACCTAATTAAAAAGATAAGAGCTATAAAATACAATTATTCGATATGTGTTGTTTCTTTGGGTATTTAATCTGAACCTCTAATTACAATTCTAATAAACAGGAAATTCTTCAGGAAATGAACGAAGATAGTATTTTCATCTACATGGACACATGGTGTGGAGATAAATTCGTGAAACCACTGTACGAAGCAGTAACCACTCTTGGGTCGTTTAAGTGTATCACCGATGTGTCGTACGAAATGGATGTCTCTTCATATAAGGACTACTTCACCAGGAAAACACCTCAAGTCGAATCAAAATTACAATTCATAATATTTATGAAAAATTGATTGTTTTGCTTTTGTATAATGTAACATCTCCAACAAAGAACCATTCTAATTTCAACAGAGCAAATTAAAAAATGAATATAAACTGGAACTGATACTCCAAACATCAGGAAATGATACTGTTTGAAAAAAGTTCTGCGTTATTTATTTAAAAGAAAAAAATAAGTTGTATAAGGATCGCTACAATTGTATAAATGAGACAGAAAAAATAAATTAATAAATTCCTCATAAAGCCTGTTTATTTTCAATGAAAAATTTCATTATTGAAATTTGAACCTGTGTGAGTGTCGGAAAAAAAAAATAATAAATAAATAAATAAATAAATAAATTAAATAAAATAAATAAATTTAATTAACCCCTGTTTTGGTTTCAAGCCTGTTTAGGGGGGGAGGGGAGAAGCTAGCCATCCAGTCCCATAAATTTGTCTATGTCTCTGGTTTACTGTTGCTACAAACATTATTATAAATAAAATAAATTAATTAAATAAATAAATAAAATTGGATTTTTGAAATTCTGACTTCGGGGTTCTTAAAGATCATCAAAATGTATCAAAATTCGATTAGAGCAGAACTCTCCCAAAGGGGATCAAATATTAGCGAACGTTATATTTTACATGAAATTCCTAATATTTTAACAGAGTATATAATCGTGCGTAAAGAGGCTTCTTGATAAAAGGTTATGTTGGCAATTTTATTTTTTAATTACTCCTAAACTGAAAGAAAATCTCTTGATATAAACGACACTTGGAGCATCTATTATTTTTATGCTCGAAGAAACGACACAAAGCAGGCAACATCACTTTTGCGTCATCCACACCTATTTCTCTCATTAGTTTAATCATGGAGATTCGATAACAATCTCCAAGGCTGGAGAAAGTTCCCGAGACGAGTTGGAGAACATTCAGGAAAGATTTTCGTTCTATAAAAAGCGGAGCTACGAAATAGACAGGCCCGTAGCCAGGGGGGGGGGTTTTGAGGGGCCCCCCCCCCCCCCCCAAGATAACGTCCTGGTTACGGCCCTGATAGATGCACAGTCAAGGGAAGGGAAAACACAACGTGATCGATGACTGCAAATCAAGACAAACACGACGTGATCGAAAGAAGACTAGATGAAGAAGTCGTGGCTTGTTTACTACAACTCAACGACCTCAATCACAGATTTCTAGGATATTTTTATCTAGTTAGGATGTATTTATTTTAGTGGAAACAATTATCACAGACCATGAAAGCACCGGCGATAGGAATCGATTTGGGAACGACCTTCTCCTGCGTGGGAGAGTTTCAGCACGGTAAAGTGGAGATCACCGCCAACGACACGGGACGCCTTGTACGAGGGCACCGACTTCTATTCCAAATCAGCCGGGCTCGCTTCGAGGAGCTCTGCCCCGACTTGTTCCACTCCAAGCTGGGTCCGGTGGAACAGGCCCTGAGAGATGCCAAGCTGGATAAATCGCTCTCGTGGGTGGATCCACGCGTATCTCTAAAGTGCAAAAACTCCTGAAGGATTTTCTTCAACGTCAAAGATCTGAACTTGAGCATCAATCCGGACGAAGCCGTGGCTTGCGGACCTGCCATCCAAGCCGCCGTGCTGATGGGATAAGAGAGCGGCACTCTCCAGGACGTCCTCCTCGTCGACGTGGTGCCTCTCTCCCTGGGCATCGAGACGGCTGGCAGCGTGATGGCGAAGATCATCGAGCGGAATACGTGGATCCTGACGAAAGCAGAGCAGACGTTCACCACGTACGCGGACAACCAGCCGGGGATCACCATCCAAGGACAACAATCCGTTGGGTCGATTCGAACCCATCCGCGCCACGTGGGGTACCCAAAGTGCACGTGTGTTTCGACGTGGACGCCAACGGCATCCTGGACGTGACAGCGAAGGAGGAGAGCACAGGTCGGTCGAACATCACGATCACGAACGAAGATGGCAGTCGCCTGTCAAACGCCGATATGGAGCGGTTGGTGCGGGAAGCAGAGCAATACAGCGAGGAGGATGAAAAAGAGACAGAAGATAGCGTCCCGTAACGCACTCGAGGGCTACGTGTTCTCGATGAGACAAGCCGTGAACGAGATGGACGAGTCCCGCATGTCCGCCAAGGACCGAGAAATCGTCGCCGGCGAATGTGAACGCGTCCTCAGGTGGATCGATAACAACGCGCTCGCCTCCAAAGAGGAACTCGAACACGAGCAGAATGAGATGCAAAGGATTGTCTCCCCCATCATCACCAGACTCCATCAGGAAAACAATAACAACAGTAAACCCCACAGACAACATCAGCAGGGACCCACCGTCGAAGAAGTTGATTAAATTAGTATTAACGAACACTACTCTATGTAAATACGACTGATATTTTGTTAACTGTCAGATGATGTAAATATTTTGTAATTAGAGCTCATTCCAAAGACAATTTATTTGTATTTTGTAAAAAAAATTTAATATTTATTTTTCATTGTATGTAGTGTGTGCCAGGCGTTATTATTTTCGATTCGGTTAACCATTTAATAAAGGCAACAGTCTTAATATTATTTTAATGCAATTAATGTGTTTTATAAGGCAAATTTTCCAACGTGCATTCGCTATTTTTCGATGGAATGATCTAAACGGACTACGTTCTGCCGTCGAAACGAATAAACTCTTAAAGTTAAAAGTACACGTATGAAAATATCATCGGTCTTTCAAATGGTATCAACTTGAAAAAGTCCTTCATGATCGAACAACGGCTTCTTTTGCGCGCGCACACACCCAAATCAATATTTTTACGTATTCACCCTAGGGGGAAGCACGTTACGGAAAACGACACGCTCCGTCATTTTCAGCATGGTTCCATCAAGCAAAAAAAAAAAAAGACTTTTGTAGATGGTTATAGTTAACTTTTTCACTTCGGAGATAAACGTGGGATCCTAATTATTATTATTTTTTTTTATAACTTTTTACTTTTTTCCGACGATTTTTATTTTTGTTTTAGTACATTTGATGGATACTGTGTTATTTCAAGGGGAGGGAGTAGCAAAGTGAAGGACCGCTGCCATGTACACCACTGATTGGTTTGCAATCAATACCGTAACTCGGATATCTTGGAAAACACGTAGAAGTCCGCTGTTACTAAATAAGAGTTGTGTGTTCAACGACAGGGTGCACACATGAGTACATGAGGACGTGTGAAGAAAAGTAACGAGTTGGACTGCATTTGTGCAGAACTGAAGAAATTAACATGAAATTTTATCAACCCGTTTGTTAGCACACAAAACCAGAAATTTTCATATCTAATGGGGAAATATTCATTCGCTGTTACTTTTTTAAAGAAATAAAACGCAAATCATTACTAGCATTCACAATTACTTGATTACTGTTTGCATTTAAAATTGACCCAAACATATTGTACGAAAATATAGTTAGTTATTCCCGTTACTTAGAGTTCTTTTCCCGTATATCAAAACAATTTAAGCTGGTGTAAGTTTAATAAGTTTTATCTCATGGTAGGCTCGCAGTTTCACGACTTTTTCTCTCTTAGATTTGTGATAATGCAGAGTAATGTGAAAGAGAAGGGAGGAGGCGATATAGTAGGTATAATGCTACGTTTAATCAAAACAGAGTTAAATTTGTAGATACAAATTAATAGATACAAATTTTATGATGCTTCAATCTTCGGGACGAAAGATTTCAGAACTTGGGCATAAGTTCTTCGCTGGCATCTATTGTAATTAAGTCCTGACGTCCAACTTGTTAATTGAGTCCAGTAAGTAGAGGTTGCTCCTAGCTCAGTCGTGTCGTTCGGTCGAACGTGGGCAATTTCGGAAATAGCCTTCGCCGTGTCTGTCCGTTCGTTCACGTCGAGTTCGTCTGCACAAAATGAATCGAACAACTGAGATTAATATGAGCAACTAAATACAACTTAATGATTAAGTGTTTGACTATTCAGCAGATAACTAGAAGATTAATCCCATCAAAGAAATCAAACTAAACAATAGTCAAACGATAAGGGAGAAGTAGAGAGGTGAGAGTTATTCAATCATTAATTGTATCCAAGGGAAATAAATTCTACGACTAAGAGTCCAAAAATTATCTGATTACCTGCCCACGGTCGCGGCTTAGCAAAGCGCAACTCGCAGCGCGAGATCTCAACGCGGAGCGCACCTGCGGGGCCTATGACTTCAGAACGGGCTACGGTCGAGTCGCTGTAGGTTTCGTTCCTCTTCTCTAATAAGCGTGGGCCTATCGCTTTACGGTTGTGAACTAGATGATTATCCTTGGACGTGGATTCCGTGCCATTGGGCGTCCCGCACGTTTCTTCCTTGCGAATGTTCGCTGGGCGATAATGCTCTCGTCCACTTGTATTCGGGCTTCCTGCCTTCTCGGTTTCGACAGCTACGCTATCAGCTTCTTCCTCGATAGATAAACAATCATTAGGGAATTTGAATTTCGAATTTATACGACCTGCCTTGTCGATCGGTTCCTTCCGAGATAACTCAATGTTTCCTGTAAACGTGGCGGCTGTTCGGTTCAAGCTCTGGGTACGGCCGGGGCTCCTGCTTCGACGGGGTTGAGTTTTCCTACTCCCTTTTGCAGATTGACGTCCCTTATTTGCAAACGGCTGAATCGAGATCCGTTTACCTGCTTCGGCTCCGGTAGCTTGATGTGGCTCGCCTTCCTTTCTCCAAGAGGATTCCTTCCGTCTCCTTGGTCTCCCTTTCCGACGCTCTTTCATCCAAGAGGTCCCCTGGGGCTCATCGGGCTGTTGGAGCTGGAGCAGATGACACTTGCTCCAGCGAGCACCCTTAAAATGATGATAAAGCAGGGTGCTCAGGCGCACATGCGTAAAGCGTTATATTCGTGAAGCCTATCACAGGCTTCGACGCTTTAATAAACGCCTCAGTTTCGAGGCTCGTTATTCCACCGGCGGGTCATCAGAAGTCTAGAGGGAACGTATAAAGATGGGCATAATTATTATTATTATGGTCCCCTCCGATGACCTCACAAAGGCGTTTGGATGACGTAAAACGCCTTTTAAAAACTAAAGGACCTAGTCGATACCATTCTAAGACGAGGAAGGACCGCAGATGTAAAGCGCCTTTTTTCCACGTAGATGACGGTGTGGAAAAGGCCCCCCTCGATCTGTCCATTCTTGCTGACCAGAGTTCTTTGTTAAAAAACATAATTGGTATCGCTAGATCCAAGTCCAAAGAATCACCGGTGGAATCATCCATCAGGAATCGTACAAACGAGTAGGAAAACTTGGGTAATCTATAATGCTGGCATAAACGATTCCAGATGGATTGGGCGAACGAGCACTCGAAGAATATATGCGGAATAGTTTCAACGACGCCACAATGTGAACAACCAGCAGATCTGACCACCCTCCATAGATGAAGACGTTGGAGGGAGTAAAATCCGTGGTGCAGCAACCGCCATTGATTGGAGAAAACGGTTCCGTCAAAGGCAACGGATTTTAGTGCCTTAAAAATGGCTGACCACGGATAGTCTGGACAGAGACGAAAGATGTCGGTAGTCTCGCCCTGGTCAGACTGCTGATAGAACCAAGATAGACGTAGATGACCCCACTCTTGGAGGTCCATCTGTCGCAACGCCGGTAGAAAAGTCACAAGGTCCCCTTGAAAGAGATGATATATCAATGGGTGACGCACATTAATAGTTATTGGCAGCAAGGGCGGTAACGGTATCCTATTCACTTTGAAGAACACTCGTAGATAGATAAACACAAAGTTCGCCCACAAGGGTGGGGGGAAGAGAAACACACGAATCATTGCAGCAAGTCTTGCTGCAATGAGGTATCGCGGGATCTCGGGCAGGCCTAACCCTCCCCTTTCAAAGGGAGTGAAAAGAAACCCTGCCCGAACAGGATGACGCTGAGCAAACCTCCCCCACACACAATTAACGATGGCACTGCGAACTTTGTGGAGCATATTTGCTGGTGGCAAAGTGAATAGGCACTTAGATGATAACACAGATAAGATGTAAGTCTGCACAAACCGCACCTTGACAAGCATTGACGTAGAAAAGCAAAAATTCTTGTCAAGGCGGGCGATACACTTATCCACCACTTGCTGCCAATGAAGAGAGTCCATGTCCGGTAGAAATGAAAATATGAAGCCGAGCACTGTGATCTGACCACACCATGTTATTGGGAATGACTTGAGCTTGTCGATGGTCCATTTCCCAATAGCAATTCCCTTCGACTTGACGAGGTTGATGGTACTCCCCGTCGAAGTACTGAAGAGATCGAAGGTTTCTTTGTAAACGCTTAGGGAATATGAGTCAGACGCAAACAACACAACATCGTCGGCGTAAGCTAATGTCCTGATGTTAATAGACGCAGCTGGTAACTCATATCCCCGAACCTCCGGGTGGCGGTTCAAGAACTGAAGTAATGGCTCCAAATAGAAGATGTACAGGAGGGGCGATAAAGGACACCCCTGCCTGACACCTTTTAAGAGATCGAAGGTAGATGAAGTGGAGCCATTAACCGCCACACATGATGTGGCCGATGCATACAGTGAAGATATTATCACAGCAAAAGTCCGAAGATGAAGTTGGTGAAACACTTGGAATAAAAATTCGTGATTCACCTTGTCAAACGCCTTCTCCTGGTCGAGACTTAACACCGCAAGAGTTTGTTGTCGAGCTTGCGCTTCTTCCATAACACACCGAATAGTGATAAGATTGTCAGTCATCCTGCGCGTTGGAATTGAGCAGGATTGGCCCGGATCAAAAAACTCGTCGGCGATGAGCTTAAGCCGTTGTTGAAACACCCCAGTGAAGATTTTGTAGTCCGTATTGAGCAGTGTAATCGGTCTCCACTGGGTCACGAGTTTTGGATCCGGGCATTTAGGGAGTAAGATGATCTTCCCTACAGTAAATTCCGGTGTGATGGAAGACGGGTCTTGAAGGATTGAATTGAAGACTCGCACCAGGAAAGGTCCAAGAAGTTTCCACGACGAATTGAAGAAGGTGTAAGGAATGCCGTCTAAGCCCGGGCTGGACTGATGACGGCCGCCTGCCGAGAGAAACTTCTTGACTTCATCTTCGGTGAAGGGACGTGTTATAAACGAATCAGATTCCACAGAAAAAGGTCTCAATGCCTCAATCCACTTCTTCGTGGTGTCAGACGGAATGATTGGATGGCTAAAAAATGATGAAAAGTGAGAGTGGAAGGCTGATAAGATGTCGGCATCAGATTCCACTTCCTCACCTTCCACCAATAATCGATGACAATGTTTATTGTTAGCCCGACGCCTCTCCTCAGCGAAGGCTGCCGATGACATGTGCCGGACGTCAGCAGCCCAGGTAAGCTTGGCCCTGAGAGCTGCGCCGGCAGCTTTCCGGATCATTAGAGCGTTTATTTCGCTCTTCACCTGTTGAATTTCAGCCTGGAACTCCTCCTTAGGGGTGGAACAGCGGAGGAGTCGTAAGATTTCTTGCAGCATGAGGAGGTAACGATGACGGCGTCTGGCTGCATCCAATCCAATCTTCCGAAAAAATTTCTTTAACTTGGTTTTAAAGTTCAACCACGAGTCAAGCGTAGGAGGCACATTGTGGAGATGTTTTTCCACAAACTGAACGAACATTCCCCGGTACTCTTCGTTGTCGAGCAGAGAAACGTTTAGAAACCAGTTCTTGTTGGTGATTCGATCTGCAGCGATTGCCGGAGAAACAAATGGAGGATCCCACGACCACAAGATGGCACTATGGTCGGAAAAGGCACAAGGAATAACCTCCATCGTTCCAGCTGCACCAGCAAACACATTGTCGACCAAAAAAAGATCAAGTCGTGATGCCACAGTGGGACCTTGATGAAATGTGAACCCACTGAGATCACCACGAGAATTCACTGGCCATAGATCAAACAATGCGTTTTGCTGGCACAGGCGATGCACATGTCCAGACGAAAAGATGTTGTTGGCGTCTGGACGACAGTTAAAATCACCAGCAATCACTACAGGAAATGATGTACACAGATAGACTTGTAAGTCGTTGAAAAAGTCACGTTTCTCTGCACTCTTGCACGGAGCATACACGTTAAGCAATCGGAATTGAAATTTAGAAGATGTAATGTCTAAAGATATTACCCTGCACTCGCTGTCGCACAAATAATTCGACACCTGAATGGAGGGGTTGAGGACGATAGTTGCAACCCCTTGCCCAAACGGTGACGAAGAGTTAATGTAGAACTGTCCACGAGGGAATTGTCTGCGAAGGCCGGGTAGATCGTACCATACTTGTGCAGGATCAAGTTTCACTTCCTGAAGCACAAGTATGTCCGGCCTGTACAGGGCAATAAAAGTCGACAAAACCGATTGCTTAAAAGACGAACCCAGGGAACGCACGTTCAGTGAGATGACCTTCATTGTGGAATCACGTTGCTGGTTCTTGACACTTCTTCGAAGGAGACTGGAGCTTCACTGATGATGGTGGAGGCTCCTTCGACTTCCGCCTCGGTGATCGAAAAGAGGACGAAGACGAATTGCTGCGATGATGGTCCCCGCAGCTGTCTCGGTCGGTAGAAGAAGAAGCAGCAACGCCGTCCCTTCTGCTGTGATGCCGTCTGGTCTTGTGCCTGCGAGATTTGGATGAAGTCGCAGGCACATCCCGCTGTGCTGACGCTGATGTTTTCGAATTCCCAGCAGATGATGACACTGAAGCTGAAGTGGGCGCACACGCAATCCGAAGAGGCTGCGATGCCGAAGTCTTCGCCGGCGGAGGAAGAGATGGAAAATCCTCCTCTGGGAAGATCGATTCGGATAACGCCGATACGTCCACATCATCTTCTGCAGAGCTCACCTCCTCGACCATCGAGATGTCGCTTGATGGCTCAGGGAAGGGGGCGCCGTCTAGGATCTCTGATGGGGGAGGAGTGTGTGGTATCTCCTCCCTTGGTTTATCAGCTAGAGGCGCTGGAGGCGGTGGCATCTCCTTCCTGGACTCCATAGGCGGCGGGGATGGCGTCGTACGCTGCCTTCGAGGTGGGCGCGAAGGCGACGTGGCTCTGCTCGGCTCTGTTGACTTGGCCGGTGATGTCATCATCGATGGTTGCTGGGGAGACACTCCTTCAGGCGAAGATGGAGCTGCTGGCGATGCAAGCGTCCTCTCCGGGCACTGGTGAAATTTGTTCACTACTTTGTTGCAGTAGGAACATTTCACCAGGAGAGGACAGTCTTTCCTGACGTGAGCTGTTTTCTTGCAGTACCAGCAGCACTGCCTTTGACCTTTGTAAGTCACGGAGACTTTATCTCCGCGCATTACAACATCCTTTGGAATGTCTCTGTTCAAGTCCATGTAGACTATGATGTCTCCAGTTCTTTGAAGCGGTGAATCTGGGTGCTGAGGATACGAAATCCTATGCACCACACCATAGTCCGACATGAAGCCCCTGAGATATTTCTCAGGCATCAGCGGCGATGCTCCCCGGACGCAGACTGGTAAATATCCGGGTTCAGCATAACTAAGGTGGACGGTGGTCTGTCCAACCTTGATGGTACCAGCAGACACAATTCGGTCTGCCACATTACGTTGCCTACAGAGCATCCTCGACTCAGTCGGAGAAAGCCTCTGTAGGACCAAAACAGCGGGATCGCCAGACGGTAAAACAGGAGGGATATTCGTAACTGAATACACCTCCTTCATAAACATGCCAACGGCGAAGGGGCCGTCGGCAATCATGTTCACCATGTTCTCCATGGTGAACGGAAAGAGTCACAAAGAGTTCGGGGGGGGGGGTGAATCCTCCCCCGGGGTTACCGGGGGGAGG
>JAHWFO010027030.1:573443-588659 GCA_023313115.1 Rhysida immarginata
TCCCATGACCCCCCCCCCCCCCCACCATGAAAAATATATACCTACGTCCCTAAATGGAACTTCACATCAGAGATGAAATACGGGGGTCCTTATGGAATTCATGGTAACTTTTTCTTTCCTGCCAAATATACGACAATATTGCAATTCCAAAATAAATGTTTGAAATCCCGTTAGACGTGCTTCTGGCTGTCACCAACTTGGTCTGAGTTAGGGAAGAAACGTCAGAGGGGCATTGAACACTCGTACTATAAGGCAATCATCGTTTAATAAAGAAATATAGTGTACAGTGAGTTTAGTAATAATAGGCGCATTCGGCGGTACTCAGATCTGAGACAACTGTCACTTGGTATCTGACCGCTTTTCTGAGCGTCTGAGTGACTGTTGCCGAACGCTCTTTTATCTCAGAAAGAAATGGCTGTACTGGCTTTTCAAATATTGAGAAGAAACGGCGGATCTACTAATTTTAACCTCAAATGAGCAACTGGGCATGCATAATATTCGATCCCGATAAGAGTTTTCCATAAGGCCAGGAAGGAAAGGGTACACTGGGCATCGCCATGATGAAGCTCTCGCAGCTTTTTTGATAGCTTCGCATCGCAGTGGGCGCCGCCATGTTCATTCTGAGCAGTCAGATAAAGAAAAGCTTGCTGAGCATCTGAGCTCAGAATCTGACAGATTCGTTGGTTGCCGAACATGTTTTCTTCTCAGGCGGAAGTAGCAAAGTGCTCGCCGAACGCTGTTCTCTCAGATCTGAGTGCCGCCGAATGCGCCTAGTTAGTACCACGGTCTATAGATATTCTTGGTCATCGAGCTTCGGCCATTTTCCATTGTTTCATGAAGCTAAGGAAAACAGATCGCGCCAGGTGCCGCATAGATCGCATCAGGGCCGACCGTGACCCAAAGCCGGCTAGATAAACCGGCTTTGACTGTGACCTGCAATAGAGGTTTTTCATTGAAACTGAAAATGAAAGTAAAGTTTCTGTCTGTGGATAGGGCGGCGCTGCAGGCGTTTTTGGGCCGATTGTACATGTTTCAATAGAGTTCCCACCCTATTGGGAGCTAGAAACTTTAGCTTCATTTTAACAATGGAGCTCGATGACCATGTATATCTATAGATCGTGGTTAGTACAAATTAACACCCTTCAAAGTAGTCTTCAAGATGATCGCGGTATGTTGCCAACGATGGGGAAGGCGATGAATACTGATGGCTGCATGTGAGTTACCAATGGGTTGAATGGTGCCACGCGCAACCCAGAGACCGTTAAGTAAAGAGACTTGGCATTTCCTCTTTTCCTATACTAAATCAGGCGCCCTCTGGTTAATCGCACCAACACTTCAGGGACATTTGATGATTTACGTCACCACGATCATGGGACAATTAATGATTTACGTAACATCCACCAAGGGACAGTTGATGATTTACGTAAAAACTCTCAAGTTTCGGCGCCATTAAATGACGTCAACTAAGCAACAAAGCCGACCTTGCCTGTTGCCTCCGAGATTGATCCGAGATTAGAGGCAGCGCCTCTAATCTCGGAGGCAATACCTAGGCAGGCTTTGCTGCTTAGTATAAAATTTATATATGTTTTTTTATTTAAATAAGATCCTAATTTTAAATTTAAATGTGGTCAGTCTCCTTTTAATGGGGAAAATCGTAAAATTAATAAAAACAAAAAAATAAATAATAAATAAAGTCACCAATCTTGAAAAACGATGAAGAAACTTGTGAGATGGAAGAAAACTCAAAGGATGTAGTCTATTGAAGATGTTGTTGATAGCAGAAATAAACCCAGTCTATTGAGGATGTAGATGAAGTCTTGTGAAGATAATGTTGATAGTGGAAAACGATAATCTTGAAGTGTTGGTTTTGAAATACAGATGAAATTTTGAAGAGGGTGATCCAAATATTTGGGATAAAATTTATATAAAACGTTTTCAAGAATATTTCTCATTATCAGTAGGATAAAACATTTTTGAATGGTGAAAACAGTTGAAATAAGAATTTAACAATTGATATAAAGATGATGAAGCTAAGTTGGTTGTAACTGTTGGCTATTGTATACTAGGGTAATTGTTGTTTAAAAGTAGTGTCCATTTATTGTTTATCTCTATTGATGGCTTGGCTAAATTTTTGTTATTTGTAATGATATTTATTGTTTCTTTAATTAATCTTTTTTTATAATTTTCTTCTTTTCCAATGATTTTTGTGTTATTCCAATCTGGTGCGGTGTTTTGTTGTTTTTATTAATTTTACGATCTTCCCCATTAAAAGGAGACTGACCACATTTAAATTTAAAATTAATCATTTAAACTCCTTAGATCAATAATATAAGATCCTAATATTTACTATTTTTATTTTTTTTATTTTATAATTTCTACTATTTTACTATAAATCCTTTAATTTTTTAACAAAATTAGATACAATACAATGTTCTGATGATTAAAAATATATTTATTTTCCTTGCTTATAAAAGCAAGATTTACCAAAAATGTTACGTTACATAAAATAAATATTTATAAACTCTAATTATACATTACTTTATAAAATATTTATATAATACATAATATTATACATTTTTAAAAAAAATGAAAATAAAGAAAACATGACTACAATAAGTTACGATTAATAATTTAAAACAAAATTTCATAATAAGAAGCTTTTATAATATTTTGATTACATCTTGGAAATATAACCATAAAAACAGGTTTCTTGTTAACAAGTATACAACTAAATGAACCAATGACGTATATTAAAGATAGACTCCGAATCCTATTGTTGTAACTTGAAGCGAATTGGGAAGCTCCATGCCCAGAACTGTCATGGCTGAAAGTGAGTGAAGATGATGCAAAACACATGGCTAAACACGAGAGTAGCTGATTAATAATTCTTTCACACGCCGATCACGGACTGATAAGCTTATCTTTTCGTTTACTTTGTATTTGAAGTATTTTATCATTATATTTTATAAACAATTTTTCGATCATGGTTTCAATTTCAATTTCGTTTCGATTGTCTTTCAGTAACGTATTTTCATTTACGTATTTTTGATTTATTTTTGTGGAAAATGATTCCTGATCCTTTTTCTTGTCTGTTTGTACAGTTGTACGCAGAACAACTTTGAATAATGGTTTTGAATTAATAATTCCTCGGGTCCAAAATCTTCAAAAACAAAGCAGCTAGACAGCTAATTATTTTACGGCTCACTCCTGCCCAGAACTATCATGGCTCAATTTGCTTCACTTTTTTGCCGCTGTTAACAATAGGATTCGGAGTGTATCTTTAATATACGTCATTGAAATGAACCATCATTTCATCAAATATTTTGGCATTCTCAATATATAAATCAATGAAAAACATTAAATTTTAACTTAAAATTTATATTAAAAAAAAAAGTTTATATTTTCACCGGAGCACGGCTTTCACATCATCAATAGCATCATTAATAACATCACATTTTAGAAGTGACAAAACATCAGACATTTAAAAATAGGTTTGTTAAACTGTCATATTTGCTACAATTGTTGTAATGCATAAAAAATTATTTTGCAATCCACTATGATTTGTAAAAAAGTGCACCTCTTTAAAAGTGATTCAAAGTGATGGTAATTTAAAGACAGAACTCAGAATTAAGGAACCAGCCACTTTAAAAATATATCAGTGACCCTCAGATAAGCTAAACGTTAATTTAATTGCTAAAATAATTACCTTTAAATTACTCATCGCACTCATATGTTCATTGGAAGTGGAAATATTTTATAAGATAAGTTAGATCGTGGACGAAGCTCACACATGTTACTCAAATTCTTAATTTATCTTAATAACATTTCATTAAAATAAGAATTTAGTTAATATTGATATTGCTCGAATGCACATTTTCTGTAATGTGAACAATTATTGCCGAACTTCAGCCTTTGAGTCCCTGAAGGTTTGAAGCCAGAGATCGTTAGAAAGCTAAATTTTTCTCTAACGGTCTCTGCATGAAGCCCGTTACATGAAAACTCAAATTTTTCTCCTTGAAGTCTCGTCTCGTAATCAACGCGACGAGGGAAAATGAAATCGAACTTTCAAACAGCGCCGTCTGGTTAATCGCACCAACAGCCAGATTTACGAAAATTACTTTAGTCGAAAACTCATTACAGGAAGTAGCTCGAAATGCCAAGTCTCTTTACTTAACGGTCTCTGGCGCAACCATTAGAGCACTAGATGTAGAAATCTAGTGCTCTAGCAACCACTGCCCGTATGCCCCATCTAATGATGAGAGAAAGCACGTTCGTCATCACTAAATGGGTCATATGGGCTTTAGATCGTGTATTCTAGTGTTGTCGCATACTTGTCAGGTAAAAAATGGTTGTCGTGAATTTGGCAAACACGAAGTAAGTCTTTATGATTCTTATTCGCTAACCTTAAATTCTTTATAGGAGAAATATCTCTTAAAACGTTCACTATCTTTATGGTGAGAAAATACAGGGTTATTTGTAACTTAAGTTTAGGCCTAATCAAACAGCATTTGTAATTTCGGAGAAAAAATTGATTTTTTTTTAAAAAAGGAAAAATGTCACTTTAATTTTACGATTAAATTAGCCGATCTGGAGTTCATTACTGTATTATTAAATGGTAGAAGACAGCTATAGTACTCTTGCCATAGAGTATGCATAATTTAAGTGTGATCACAATAGGCCTATATTTAAATACTGTAGCTAAAAATTACTTCGTGAAACACATTGAGTTTCAATGGTTTATTAGATGAGTATCGATTATTGGTTATGTAACTGGTTATTTTTATTTCTTAGTGGAAACTCCTCCCAAGGCAGCAATGATCTGGAACGGTTTCGTTGCGAAGAGAGCGAGTTCATGGATCCCACACTGGAAATGGTAAAAACTTTAGAGAAACATTGGGATCGAGTGCCAGTAAAGAAGAGACAAGAACAGGAAGTGCTATTCAAGAAGAGCTATTCAGATTTTCAGTATTTTGACTATAACGGGGACACAGTGGATTTTTGCAAAACCCCAACTCAATTATATTACTGCCTTCGCTACGGAATGTCTCATTTCATGAGTTTATACGAGTTTTTGAGACAGGAAATAATATACAGAAAAGGCATATATTACGAGTGGCTGCAAAGAAATGCAGATGCTTTTCGAATTTGTTGCCTGGGTGGTGGACCAGCACTGGAAGCATTTGCTCTCAGTGCTCATTTCTCTTGGCTCAATTCTATAGAACCTTCGTTACACGTGGAGATCCGTGAGACCACCGTACTAGATCGCTGCATTTCATGGGAATTTTTGGGACATACCCTCAACAAAAACACTAAGCTCCAAAATCTATCTTACGAGTTATTTTCTGTAACAGACGAAAGAATAGAACGTAGTTATGAAGGGAAACTTGCTCTCCAAACGGCAGATATTGTTACTATGGTAAAATTCGCATCAGCCGTCAGAAAAAGGCGGATTTTACATAGGAGGGAAATCTTATGTAGACATTACAAGGTAAGTTACTGAATACCGTTTGTAAATTACAATTGCTGAACATAATAAATAATGTATTATATGAATATACACTGAGGAGCCATTTTATTGTAACCAGCCAAATAATTCAAAGTGATGACACCAAAAATTCATCATAGTCAGAGCACCGTCACTGCATGAAATGGCGAATAAGACGACGTTTTGTAGCATACGCGATGTTACCACAGGCAGATTGGATAAATTTTTTTTATTCACGAATTTTGAACGAAGAGTGATAATAGGTGTATCAAGTAGTGGTGCAAGCAAAAACAATATCGCTACACAATGTTCAAGATTTGTTCAGGGTGTAAAAGTGATCCAGGGAACGAACAGCACGGACAACATGCAAAATCTCGTCGAACCCGTTAGCTGAATTTGCCCGATTGATATATACTCTCTACCCAAAAGTAATTGGACACTTTCGATTTTGACGTTTCATCGAATATCTAGAAAACTACTTGATGAAACTTCAGGGGTGTAAAAAGCATATTAAACCTCATATATTTCAGCGAAGGTTTCGTCCCGAAGGCAAATAGGGGCATACTGACTTCGTATCGGCGTAAGGAGAAGTTGATACTGGTGTCCGATCCAAAAATAAAATTTGGAGTAAACCCCTTATCGTTTTGTTTATTTTTGAGAGCAACTGAAATTCAACTCATTCTATCGACGATATCTTTTTGAATTTTCACGATATTCGCTTGGGCTTTTTATACAACCTGTGACAATAAACTTTCGGTGAATGACGTCAAATTGCTAACGATCGTAAGAGTGCACCATCGTCGTATCCTGCCCCAGACAGGTCGAGACATGTTTAAACAAATTTGAGAGAATCAGCGCTGCGAGTGTGTTTATTGTGTTTAAACAGGACATTGAAGAGAGAAGGCGTAGTACGCGTGTCGAAACCCAACATGGATCAGCGAACGAAAGAGACTCATGAAATGATGACGACAGTTTACAAAGAAAGTGCTATTACTTTGAAGTGTGTTTATGAGTGGTTTAAACGGTTCCGAGGAGGCTGGAACACCGTACAAGACGCCCCTCGAAGTGGCCAGACATCCAACGTAATGTTACGACCCAACTGAAGGCTATCACTAAAAACGACTACGCCAGGAGTTTCCAGGACTTGCACAGGCGTTCCCAGAAGTGCATTACCATCGACGGGGATTACTTTGAAGGATAGAAACTGCTGTTTCATGTAAACGAGCAATCCACTCTCAATATGCCATCATTCACCGAACTTTATTGTCACAGGTTGTAAGAGTAGTTCTATAAATTTGGCTAATAAATTATGCCAAAGACATTTTGGTAACGCTTGCACTTGCGCAGTTAAACATTATTTAGTAAAAATGCTCGTATTTCATCAAATCATTTATATAAAATCAGCGACGGTGGACTTTGTCACAACAAAGAAAAAAATCTAACAATGGGTTATTTCCCGATTATACAATTGGGTGGGTTCGCTTCTAGTATTTAATATTTTTAGCTTATATTCTGATTGCAGGGTGTTGTGTTGTCTCTACAGTAGTTTGTCAAGTTCCTAAAATGGCATTGCATTGGGTTGAAAACCTTGCATGTTACAAACAAAAAAAACTTAAGAAAACATTACGATTTTTTTTTAAAGAAACCTTTATATCTCCATGAATATACGTGCTATTCTCATCCTACTGAACACAGATAAGTAAAAGAAACCTCATAATCTTATGCTACAGCTACAACGCATTTCAAGCATTATATTTTACAGGGTGATCCCAAACATTATTTTTTGGTTCGCTTGTTGCTGGTCCCCTATTTACCTTCTGGACAAAACCTTCGCTGAAATATGAGGTGTCACATGCTCTTTACACCACTGAAGTTTCAGGGTAATTCGTCAAGTATTTTTCTAGATTTCGACAAAAAGTCTAAAATTGAAAGTGTCTGATTACTTTTAGGTAGATAGTGTATGACAACTGTTATGCAATCGTCCGTAAAACAAGAGACAATGGATGAAAGGCAAGGCCAACGTACCATAATATTGGCTTACATTGAAACCTGTGGGATATTATGGTACGTTGATGATCAATTGCTGATATCTGCAGCCAACAAGAAAAATCTGCTTTAAGGAGCAGGAGCTTGGGAATTGGACCGTAGATAATTGGAAAAGGGTCACAAAATTTGGTGAATCTAGTTTTAAAATCCAACATGCCGATGGCAAGTTGAGAATTTAGAGGAAACTATATAAAAGCATAGATGCCGTTTATATCGTCACGATTTTCCAAGATCGCGGTGGCAAGGTATGTTTTGACAATTTTTTACGGTTTTGGGAGGCTTTATGACGTTTGAAAAAGGTGGTTCAGCACTTGAAGGCGCATGACTATTTAACCATCGTGGCTGTTCAAGTCCATCCAAGCAGGGAACATACACATCTATGATACGTAGATAGATTCTAGTAGCGAGAGAATGCTTCATACCACATGGTCTGCTCCTGAATCGTTCAAGGAGGAGACGAAGTTTCCCGCTTCTTCGGCCGCTTCAGCCCCCAGATCTCAATCTTATTGATCTTAGAGGCCTTAATCGTCACTGCACGTTCGTAAAATGGAGACGCCATTTATTAAGGCTGTGTAGGAATTGCGATTCATTCCACCCAACAATACCGTTCGTGTAGTGAAATCGCTGTTGTTTGGCAGGTGGTCCGACACGGTATTAATAAGGTGGTCATAATAAAAAGTCTATAAGCCTCCTCTTTTATTTATCCTATTTCTAAATGGTCTGTGTCAGCAACTTATGAAAAGAAACAAGTGGAATATTTCTGGTCACATCGTTTGAAACCCTTAGAATCTCTATCCAAGAATAAAAGTTCTTCCTAAAGAGCAGCTTCTCATTTATGGGTAATTTGTATGATTACATTAAATCTCCCCTCCTTAAAGTTCCATCATTTTATTAACAGAGAAAACAAGTATTTCCGATACATATTTTAGAAGTAACTCGTTTAAAAATCCGAACTAAACTTTTATAGTACAAAATATAATCATTGTGGTTTCTGGGTTTCTACTTATTAGGAAATTCTTGAAGCAATGAAAGTTGACTCTCTACTCATTTACATGGACACCTCTTATGGAAGGGTTTACGTTCAACCGTTGCTAGATGCAATCACCCAACTCGGCTCATTTGTGTGCTTCACCGACGTTGCCTACACCATGGCGCTTCCGTACAGAAAATTATTCCACAAGGTGGAGCCGTTCATGTATCCTAAAGTACATTTCATGATGTTTAAAAAAAACAGATGATCATACATCTTCCTAACATTAATTATGACGTTGGGAATTTCAATTATAAAAGAATTGTAAAACGATATTATTTTTAAATATAACTTATTTAATAATTTTAATAAAAGATAATAAATTTTATATTATCACTTTTCTAGTTCAGGTTATTTATAAATTCTTTCATATATCTTTCTCGTTAAAGAAATTTAATTTTTTCAAATTTTGTTTAGCTATTTTGTATCGTTACTGTATTGAACATTTCATTTTGTATTTATAAAGCAGTTAAAGAAACTTTTATGAAACTTTACACTAAGAAAGTCGTCAAGAATTGAAAAATTATTGGTAAAATCTGTGGTATTTGGCCTAAACACAGGTTAAATTTTGAAATGAATTTGAAATCGATGCAAATGAGACAAATCCTTTTAGGGAAAACGCAAAAACATCATACGACTCGTGTGTACAAAAAGTATCGGACCTTTGGCCGGGAAAACTAAAGTTATTCACCTGTAGGATTTAAACATTAATCCCCCTCAAATTACTCTCCTTGGGACTGCACACACTTCTCCCACCATAGCTGGAAGGTCTGTTTGGGAATGACAGACAGCTCCGTCGTCGTTTTCTGCGTAATATCTTCTCGTGATTGAAATCTGGTTTTTTGAGCTTGGGGAACAGCCAAAAGTCTGGGGAGCAGGGCCGAACCAAAGGAATGCTGTATTTGGCCAAGAACTTCTGAATCGGATGCGGGTGCGTCGTCGTGATGGAGCGAACAAGTTTGTTACCCAAAGGTCGGGTCGTTTCCGTCGTACAGCATCACGAAAGCGACGAAGGACCATCAGATTGTTTGGCTTTGTGGTGCGTACACGTGATGGACAACCCCGCGGTGATCAAAGAAAACGGTCAAGATCACTTCGACATTGTTGCGCATCTGCCTTGTTTTTGTTTTTTTTGGTCTTGGGGAGGATGAATGTTTCCACTGTGACGTACCCGTAAACCCACAAATCATCACCACTGATCACAGTCTTCATGAAGTCTGGGTCGCTCGTAGAGGTGTTCAGCATGTCCTGAGGGATTTCCAAACGGAGTTGCTTCTGCTCCATTGTTAACAGCTTCGGCACGAGTTTTGCAGACACTCTCTTCATGACCAAATCCTCCCTCAAAATGGTGTCTACCGAACCCTTGCTGATCCCTACCTCGTCTGCAAGTTCTTGTGTGGTCACACGACGACTCTGCATGACCAAAGTCTGTACTTGGTCAATGATGTCATCATTTCGGCTTGTTGGGTGCCTACCGGAACGTGGATCGCTCTCCACTGAAGGGTGGCCATCTTTGAAACGGTTGTACCATTCCTTAATTCATGTGATGCTCATGGCATCGTCCCCTGAAAGCCTTCTGAATCTTCCTGATGGTTTCCACTTGCGTCGACGAGTTTAAGGTGACACCAGTTCTTCCTCTTTCCTGGTGACACCATCTGCTGGGAAGGAGATGGCCACAATGTTCTGGGACAGCGTGGGTGCCATACTCGTGGATTTTTTGGAAAGAGGGCAAACAGTGACCGCTGACCGATACTGCGAGATCTTGACACCTTTGCGCGAAGCAATCAGGAGGAAACGGCCAGGACTTCTCACCGAGGGCGTCATCCTCCTTCACGACGACGCGCGACCTCATGATGCCCAGAAGACCACCACGCTGTTGAAGTAGTTTTGCTGGGACATTATCGAACACCCTCCCTACAGCCCGGACCTCGCTCCAAGCGACTTTCACCTCTTTCCTCACCTAAAGGAGCACCTAGGAGACCGATGATTCGCTTCAGACGAGGAGGTGAAACATTTCGCAACAACGTGGCTGAACACCAAGGACAGGATTTTTACCAGGAGGGAATATTCAAACTCATCCCACGAACCGATAAGTGCCTAAATCGATTGGAGACTATATCGAAAAACTAACCTAATGTACTATAAGTTGGCTGTATTGGTTGTATGAAATAAGATGTACACATTTCACTGCAGACTTTGTAACCTTACTTTTTGATCACCCCCCGTATGCAGCGCCGTATTGAGAAAATTTTGGGCCCTGGACAAATCAGCTTTTATGGGGCCCTAAACAAGTTTACCCAAAAACAAATTTAACATAGACCTATCGAAAATCCAAGTATTGACCATATGTGCCAATAATTACTTCACAGAAAATAATTATGACCTTTTAGAGTGGGACCATACATTGAATGGGGGGCTCCTATCTACAGGGGGCCCCAGGCAGGTGCCTAGGCGCCCCCCCCCCCCTCACTACGGCCCTGCTCGTATGTATACTATGACAGAGATATTTCAGTTGATAACCCTGTTAAACTCATTATTGCAAGACCACCACATACCCCCTACCCCGAATGAACATACAGCTTTTTGCAATTGCAAACTACATTTAACCAATTGCAAAAAGCTGTAAAATAGTGCACACTGCCAATTGAAATCGACGTAAGGGAGGTGATTACAAGACAGTGATAGCACAAAAATTAAAAGCAGTAGTCGATATTGTAGAGCATGTCCATCAGACTGGATTCAGAGGTACCATTTGTTTTACAATTTTATTCCATCCCATGGCCGCACGGGGGGTGGGGGGGCATTGACCATCTTGCCAACTAATTCTGTTGCTTGGGGTACCCCACGGCCCCAAAATAAAATTCTGGGTACGGCCATCCGGATGTCTATTGTTTATGATGTGTGTTTTGATATCTTGATATATAATTTGCACGTATGAAGATTAATAAAATCTTGATGTTTCTCTTGCTTGTGATCAGGAGTAGCAGAGGGCGGGTGACTGTCCAGAAAGATTTCTTAGGATTGGTATAAGAAAATGCTCTCTTCGTGTAGATTTAAAGGACGTAGTTGCCCAACACTGAGAATTTCATCTTTACCAGTGTTATCAGAACTGAAACTTATAAGCAATGCTGTCGGTTGATTGTCTATTAAATTCAATGAGACATTCAAAAGAAAACAAACCACCGGGTTCATTACCCATATAATTATAATGCACCTTAAAAGTAATGCCTGTACCTTCTGAGGTACTTTTCCTACTCTGACACCAGACGTTCGATTCCTCGTGTATAGAAAGCGATGGAACCATTCTCGAACAGCCTCGTGCACTACTTTGTCCCCACGACCCCGCAAACGTTTCTTCAGGTCCCCGAAAATGTGATGTGGGAAATCCGAATGCTGGAGTATTTCCTTTCCAAAAAGGCTATCTTTGATGATTTTAAGAGCATGCGTTATCGTGAAGAAGCAGCCCAGGCCGCTTGGAATTTATTTATACTCGCAGAGGTTTGACAGTTTCGTTTACAGTATTTCTGTGGACAAGAAACTCGGCTGTTGCCCATATGGTCGAAAAGATTAATACGACTTTCCATGTACTTGTCTGTGTTTGACTTTGACTTCTTTGGATAGTGGAGACTAACTATGCTTCCATTGACTGCTTGATGACGAAAATATCAGTTTCATTTTGAGCATTCCTTCGTGGTGTGGTATTCAAAGTGAGTCATGTATTAGAAAATTAATAACCATCTACACGCTAGCAAAGTTGACAAGTTTCATCAAAGAACGTACTCCATAGATAGATAGGGCTTTGATACGGCTTAGGTTTCCATAGCTAAGTTTGTACTGAAGCAAAACTCTTCCCGATAAAAATAGTGCCAACAGTGTGAATGGTAGTACTGAGTAGTAAGTATTCAATGGAATATTAAGCACATCAAATGGACATTCACAAACCAAGAGTAAAATGTTTGGTACTTCTAGATACTTTACTATATGTGAAATGTGGGGAATACAATTTCTGTCTAATTTGGGATGTCAAATACTGGACAATGGATATTCTTGAAGAGTTTTGAGTTTCTGTTAATTACTACTATGAAGTCTGTTTAAAAAGTAATGAGAATGTATGCACAAGCT
Source organism: Rhysida immarginata (assembly GCA_023313115.1). Taxonomy (NCBI): domain Eukaryota; kingdom Metazoa; phylum Arthropoda; class Chilopoda; order Scolopendromorpha; family Scolopendridae; genus Rhysida; species Rhysida immarginata. Next base: position 586,127 of record JAHWFO010027030.1, read on the forward strand.
CAGGAGGTGTCATTTCTAGTGGTAGTTTAGACAAACATCTGCTCAATCTTTAGTGTAATTTTCAACTTCCTATTGTTATTAGAGTTCTCACACTGTAAGGTGAAATGGAAGAGTTCACTTTATCGCGCTCAATAGGTAGGGAGGTCATAGACTTAGTATACTTTATACCCTCATGCGCGATCTGTGAGCTGCTTTTTTTCATTCATGCCTGCTAACACTTGCTCGTTGCAGCCTATTGTTGAAGTGCCAGGATTTAAGAAAATTAGAGCATTAAAAAAAATTTCCCTACCTACTGAGCACGATAAAGTGAACTCTTCTATTTCACCTTACAGTGTGAGAACTCTACATTATTGATACGAAATGTTCACATGAAGAGTGTTTCTTTAGGGTGTCATGGAAATGGATGCCTTGAAATTGAAATTCTACTGTGAAGTTCTCAAGAGACTGAGGGAAAGAGTTCGAGTGAGACCAAGCATTGCTGAAACTAGGATGCTGCATCACGACAATGCACCTTGTACACATCACTCTCTGTCACGCAATTTCTGGCCCATAAAGGCATTTCAGTGGTACCTCAGCCTTCCTACACCCCTGATCTTGCACCATGTGACTTTTTCCTCTTTCCGAAGTTGAAACGTTACCTCAAAGGACAACATTCTGTCTCTTGGAAATGATTCAGAAAGCCGTCACAGACCAACTGAAAGTGCTTACACCTCACGACTTCCAGCACTGCTATGAGGAGTGGGAGCAATGTCTCCGTCATTGTGTGGCCTCTCAAGGGAACTATTTTGAAGGTGATAAGAATGAAATAAAGAGTTTTACTGAAACAGTCTCACTGCTTTTTAAACAGACCTCGTATAATATAAAGTGGGCTGCAATTGAATAAGAGCAGAAGACCTTATCTGGGGCCCTATTCTCGAAATTTTCGTGTTGCAATCCATCTCACATAGACTATCTCACTTGTGAGATTTCAACTCACAAGATTGCTATTCTGCAGTTCAAACTACAAAACGAACACGACTGGTGAGTACGTACGACACACTCACATGAGTTTCGACATTTCTAAGCGTCTGGAATCGAGACTATTCATCAAGAACCAATCAAATAAGCGGAAACTGTTCCCAAATAATCGCTCCGTATGGAGCACAGAATAACGATTATACAGAAACGACAATCAATGTTAAAGCAATGGAAATTTATAGCTCATTGTTTTGACGTCATCGATTGTAGCCATGCCCCAGGCAACCGTCAGGTGCACTGTTTGGAAACATTCGCTCTTACGTGTATTCTGATGTTTAGTAAAAAAATTTTATATGTAAATTTCCAAAAGTTTATATTAAATTTTTATTATGTGGTGGACGGTGTATATACTCACTGTTTTTATAAATACGTTAATTTAGTCTAGTCATCGATTGTAGCGAACCTGGCGATAGCCTGGGGCACAATCACGTGACCACTTTCCATTTTTCTCCATAGGACGTCATTTGTCGTTTCTGTATAATCGTTATTCTGTGGTATGGAGGCAAAAGAAAAGAATCACAGATGAGCAAAAAAAAATTTATTCTGTGGTATAAAGGAAAATTTGATAATGAGTTTACGAAGAACTATGGGATGACTTAGGAAGGAAATTGAATTCTTGCGTCAGAGAAAAGAAATCAAATAGGGAATGGAAAAAAAGCTTAATTTGCACTATCCGCAAAATCGCGCGACCGAGGTAAGTTAAATAATGCTTTGAAGACCCCTCCCCCTCTAACCAGCTGATATATAACGAAAAAAATAGAGGCTTTACAATACTGCATTATAGAAACGACGACTAGTTTCGGCTTTATTACCTGCCTTTCTCAAGTCTGCATAAGAGACAATCGACAATCGAACAGTGAAGTGTACATTCGTTAGGATGGGACGAAAGCAGCGCTTTCACAAAGCTCATCTAACCAGAATAAACTCCAAAGGAAATACACTGAGGTAGTCAAGAAGCCTAACCAACCCAAGCGGTCTTCCATATTATACAAAAAAGAAAATAAGATTGACGATTGTCAGAAACAAAATACAAACGAAATTAAAAAACACAAGGAGAAAGAAGATTATCACATCTTCCAGTAGTCTGGGAAAGAGACGTTGCTAATATCTTCAAAATTGATGTCAAGAAAGTGCTTCGGTTTACGATACTTCGTATGCCAGTTAGTGGTGTGCGATCCATCGAAAACCATCTATCCATCGATGGTTTTGTTCTACGATCAATCGAAATTTCGATGGTTTTCAACCATCGAACGATTTTTATAAAACACCGATTGCCAGCGATGGTGGTTTACAAACCATCGATGGAAATTTCGATTGTACTTCGATGGTAAATGGTTGGTTAAGTCAAATCACTAGACGAGACGACCAATGCGGTTTCGAGATTTGGCGCTGACCTCCCATTGGTGCTTTATACCAGATAAATAAGGTGAGAAGTGTCAGAGAGTATCAGATTGTACTACAGATCGCCACTGACTCCTCATAATAGTAATCCACTGCATGCATGGAAGATGATGTA
>JAHWFO010027030.1:605507-619766 GCA_023313115.1 Rhysida immarginata
ACACCTCTCAGAAATCTCATTTCGGCCGCTTGTACCCGCGATCGCACTCTTTCGGTCATTACCCAAGCCTCATGACCATAGGTGAGAATGGGGACAAAGATGGATTTGAAGACGGAGAGCTTAGCTTTGTTACTCAGCTCGCGTTTCGTTACCACGGATCGCCACAGTTCACGTCTGACACAGCTTGCTGCACCGATCCGAGCATCCAATTCTTTCTCCTGCCGTCCATCACTCGTGAATGCAATCCCGAGATACTTGAATTTCTCCACCTGTCTCAATGAGGCTCCACTAACATGGAGAGCGCACTGAGCAGGCTGTCTTGAAAGGACCAGAACCTCGGTTTTAGCCACACTGATCTTCATCCCAGCTTCTTCACATTTGGCTGCAAGCCGGTCTAGTGCATGCTGAAGGTTCGTGCGAGAAGACCCAAGGAGGACAAGGTCGTCAGCAAAGAGCAACCTCTCCACCAGGCAGTCGCCCACACAAACACGCTCATCGCCTCGGCTGCCCCTGTCTATCCAGTCCATAAAGATAATGAACAAGATGGGCGACAGTACGCACCCTTGGCGGAGTCCAACACCCACGGTGAACGGTCTTGACTTAATGCCATTTATCCGGACACACATCTCAGAGCTTTCGTACAGAGACATGATAGCAACCAGTAATTGCCCATCCACTCCATACTCTTGCAACACTTGCCAGAGCTTCTCCCGAGGAACTCTGTCATATGCTTTTTCGAGGTCCACAAAGCAAGCGTAGACCTCTTTTGCATACTCCCAGGATTTCTCAAAGATTTGCCTTAGAGCAAAGATGTGATCCGTCGTGCTTCGGCCAGGTCGGAAACCACACTGCTCCCCTGACAGTTTGGAGTCGACTATTTCCCGACTTCTCTTCTCCAGACACTTAGCGTACACTTTCCCAGGAATGCTGAGCAAAGAGATGCCTCGATAGTTGTTGCAATCTCTCTGGTCTCAATTTTATTAAAATAATTTATTTTTTTACAAATCTTATACTTTTAACAACGTGAGCAGATATCAAAATTAATTCTTAACATTTATAAGACACGGAAACAATTCAACAAATCCAAAAACTGGATATTTGGCAAACATACCCTATAAATAAAATAAAAAACAACTTCTATTCAATTTTCAATATAAAACCACTGTACTGGGGGTTAGGTCTTTGGTTAATTTGATGCAATATCAAAAGCATAATCCACAGCTACCAATATTCAATTTAAAGAAAATAATGTAATACAGGAATGGATGAAAGCTTAATATTAATGTGAATAATTATCATCCATCATATGCATTAAAAATAATAATAAACAATGATTATATCAAATGTATCTGATACTTTTTCAATACTAAATCAATATTATTTATCCACTGCTGGAAGAAGTCGCCTCTAAAATTTTCCATGGGAAGAGAAAGTAAGGTTAATTTTTCTCTGCACTGGCCAAATGCAGATTGCAGGCTGTTAATAAGGGATAGAAAGGATATGCTGCATAAACAACCATGACACTGCGAGATTTGAAACTGCAACCTGATGATCATGATCTGCACCCTAACACACTTAGCCATCAAGATCAGCCAATACTAAATTATTTATTATAATTATGAATAAAATATAAGAATAATTCTGATACAAAGCCTGCATCTTTGTTTAAAAAGACTTCAATATCAGCAATCACTGCATACTGTCTTTTATTTTAGCTACAACAATAATACATTATTGCACTGATACTTTACAATAATAGCATCCTATTGGACAGACATGAACCAATGTAGCATTTACTTTTGGTTATATTAATTTTACATCAGCTGCTTTGTATTATTTTTTTAGAAAATCTTATATCAAAGTAATTACAAAAATGAAATATAGTGGCAAATTTATGAATTTTAAAGATAAAAAGAAATCCTGTTAATGGAAATGGTTTGTTGACATAAAAAGTTTTATCTTCACAATTTGGCCTATTCGGTGACTTTTGTCTCTAGCAAGTCTAATAGTATGAAGTGGATCAAAAGTCACGGACAATAAGATGCATTAAACATTTACTATGATTTCTTTATTATCTTTGGGCGATGTTTCATGGGAATACTTTCTTTAGTTTTTTCCATAAATCATTTGAAAAGCTATAACTTTCCTGCATGCTTGGTAAGTATATATTCCTTAATGGCACTAGATTAGAGAACACAGGCATCATTAGTTTAAGAGTTTCAACAAATGTTATTAAATCAAAAAGAGACTGCTATAACCAAGTTTTTAAATGGTAGTTTATCTGTCACATTCACTAGTAACTCATCTGTGATATTTTACTTGAGTATTTTCATTTCAAATAGCTGGGACACAGAGCTTATTTTTATTTGCACTTATTTTTATAGATTTTGAGATTTTTTATTCCGCCATGTACCACCCTATTGAAATGCCTTTTTTATTTTTAATTCAAACGTAAGATGTGTGTATCACAAGTTGCTTAACTTTTAGAAAAGGGGGTTGTGATTCGAAAAAGGTTGGAAAATACTGCTATAGAGATTATCAAGTACAAAAGTGAGTGAAGGGTGATTTGTATGTATTGTCCTACAGAATGGAATCTGGTAAAACCTGTGGCCTTCAATCTTGCTGAGTCTTTAGGATAACTTGGAAAGAGGAGGATTGAAGGACAGAGGCTGCTAAGAGTATGGGTTCTTGTCCCAACTGGGGCAAATCAAAATTTTCAGGTTTTCCCAAAAGGCATTGCATATTTTTCCTTTCAAATGGGAAAATCACGCACGGAATGTCTTAGGGACTGAGTGGGTTGGATGACTTGAAAAAACTTTTAAAAACATTTAACTGGGGTTCTACTATAATTTCATTTAACAAATGACAAAAGGTGTTCACTTGCAGCAAATATTCCTTCTTTTCACAACATCAATGACACCACACAAATCCATAATTTTTGTAATTAATAGTTATTTTTCCCCTTCATAGCTTCTACAGCTCATTTAATAATTCCTTTTACCAATTAACTTATTCAACATATTATTGTGAACATCATGTAATAAATACTTTTTTGTTTTATGTACGTACAGATGTCCCCAAATTATTAATCAGCAAATAATGGATGTAGAAGAAAAGAAGGACGAGACAAGGGAACACCTTTTCTTAACAGTGGAATAAAATAAAAAATGAAAATTGATTTGGCTTGGTTTGGTAGGTATTAACCAATTACTATGGTCATAACAGGACGGCATTATAGGGGCCGGAAATTTTGCCTCGGAAGGGTTCTTTAATGTGCAGCCAGCAAACAACTACTACACGGGACCAATGGCTTTACTTCCCTTCCAAAGGAAGTGCATGATCTCAGGATTTTCCCCCTGAAAAATCCTCGTTGGCCGGGATTGAACCCGCATCCTTGGGCATCAAATGCAATCACGCAACCACTGAGCTATTGAGGCCGATAATGAAAATAGTAATGCTTGAATACACAGATTATATCAAACTAATCAAGTTAGAATTAGAAAATAAGAGAATATTTAAAAAAAAAAAAAAATTATCATACATACCAAAAACTTTTTCCTTATTTTTTTAATTTAATGGGCTGCTGAAGACATTTCTTGTGTTTTTTATTTCTTTTTTGAAAGTGACATATCAGGTGGAGGCTCAATATTAAGTTCCCTTCTAAGAGATTCCATTGACTGACTCCAACGTTTCTCAAAATAAATATTCATTAAAAACCTGCTTTTAAATCCAGTTCTAATTGCCCAAGGAAGAACTACTGTAGCATATTTCTGTCTCTGCCTAAAAATAAAACAGAGTGAATTATTTCAATAAAAAATTTTGCCTTATTATATCAGTTTTAAACAAAGGAGCCTTAACCTTTTTCGTTGACAACACTGACAGATCCCCAATAACTCCTTCACCAGACTGTTAAAGTCATAATCATCAATCCTATGAGGTGCCAGCAGAGACAGACTTGCCATCAGATGTTTGGAAATATTCCTGGTAGGATCTGCTTTGCGTAATCAGGATTTTCCCAGTAATTCCCAGTAAAATTTAGATCCTCAGTCTGTCCTGAGTGCCAGTATGATTTCAAAAAATGTCAATATAGTCCAACAGATAAGTCATGAGAATTGCTCCTCTTGCAATAAATCACATGGAATGATGTTGGCTAAGTTCATCAGCCAATCAGAGCTATCATAGCCTCAAAATACAGGTCCTTTATTTATTGTTCAGATTTCCTGTTTAATTGTGCCTTGTTCACCAAGTGCTCAAGCAACATGTCAAACAAGAATGTACAGTGCTCCCTCTATATAACGGCACTCTACTTAATGCCAAGTCCTTATAACGAAGTTTTTTTTCCAGAAAATACGAGGGGTGATCAAAAAGTAATGTCGCATATTTTTCTTCTCTAAAATCATGACCGGGAAAAAAATAAACAGATGTACAGTCGGATACAAAAAGGTTTTTACCTGCTCCCTAGGGGCTGAGCTTACTGGATGTTGATCGGTTGCAAAATCAGTTACTTGTACTGAGAGTCAAGGCAGATTAGAATGGACCTGTCCCTTCTGAATGAAAATAGGGTAGCAGGTAAACGCTTGGAATGTGCTCGTCTCGTGCTCTCTCCTGACAATAATAAGCGATAGCGGCTGACAACAGCATTGTTAAAGTCTCTGCCTACTGCCTCGAATAGCAGAGTTCGAATCCGATATGGATAGACATTTTTTTTTTGTTCATTATCGCGTCTTTGATTTCGTTTAAGTTTTAAACAGTGTATGTAAAGAACACCATAAACAGATTAAAATTTTTTCATCCAAGTGTACAATTTGATCTGTTTATTTGAGGGTTTAAAAAACTTCTCATGTTAATTGTCATGTCATGCTTTATTCTATATTTTAGTTTTTAATAAAATATACACTTATTTATATAACAGTTACTTTTAGAAAAATCCTCTTTTGTTCAAATTATTTAATATTCTCTACTATTAAAATATATAATAAATTAAAAAATTTTTTCGGTTGGTTTTGGCACAATTGTCATTGATTACTTTATATACACACAAAAAACGAGACTTGTAACCTTTCGAGCAGTCAAAAGAAAATAGCTTCCACTTACACCTGTAAGTCACTTCCGCATCACGCCATAACAAGAGCTGCATCAGCTTATCTCTTGATTACGTATATAATTATATTGATACTGTGCACCATTTATGTTACATTACTAACCAAATAGATTAGTTTATTATTAATAAAAGAAAAATTCTCAACAGAACAGCCAAAATAATCCTTTTGTCAGCATAGTTGAGCACGTGATGTAAAACTTGCCTACCCCCAAATCGTTCCATTGTAAGCGTGTTCGACTGGACACCTAGAAAAAGCAATCTCATTGGACTGAAGCATTGTAAGGAAGCCGAATAATTTTGACCTAGGTAAAAACCTTTTTTTACCCTTTGCAAAAAAAAACCTTTTTGCACCCAACTGTACATTCGATAGAACAATTCAACTTTTATTTTTCCACATAATCTCCAAGTCGATTGAGGCAACGATCCCAGCGGTGGACAAGTTTTTCCACGCCCTGTCGATAAAAGTCGTCCGGTTGAGTGTGGAACCAGTTGCGAACTGCTAATTTCACCTCGTCGTCGTCACGGAAATGTTGACCGGTCAGTGACTTCTTCAACGGTCCGAAGATATATAGCACTGGGAGTGAGCCCGGACTGTATGGAGGATGAAGCAGTGTTTCCCAGTTCCATCGCTGCAACAGGTCAGTGGCCCGTTTTGCTGAGTGGGAACATGCATTGTCATGGTGGAGCACGATGTCCTCCATTGCCAAGTCAGGTCTTTTCCTGCGTACGGCCACTCGAAGATTTCTAAATGTGCCTCTGTAGCGTTTGGAACCGACAGTGGTATACGGTGGAAGAAACTCCAGCAGTATCGGACCATGGCAATCCCAAAAACATGTCAACATGACCTTGCCAGCTGATGGCACAGTTTTGAACTTTTTTGTTGTGGGAGATGAGGTGTGTTCCTAATTGCATCTTGGTTTCGGGCGTGAAATGGCGGACCCATGATTCATCGCCTGTGATGATTCGATCCAAAATATCCTGACCCTCCTCCTGGTATTGGGTGAGATGCAGCAAACAAGCATTGAAACGAGCACCTTGATGTTCACCGTCAACTGTCGTGGCACCCATCTGCATGACACTTTGTGAAAGCAGAGCTGCTCGTGAACAATGCCGTATGCCATCCCATATGAAATGTCCAACGTTGCAGCAATTTCTCTCATGGTAATCCGCCGATTCTCCCGCACCAGTGCTTCCACAGCAGCAGTGTTGCTGTCAGTCATGGATTCCCACAGCCAGCCAGAACAATGTTCGTCCAGCAGGTCCTCTTGTCGTTCTTTAAAAGCCTTGCACCAATGTTGTACTGTTCGGAGCTACACGATATAACCTCCGTACACCGACACAATTTCCTTATGGATATCGATTGGTTTCAGTCCATTTGCACAAAGAAAACGCATAACACTCCGCCACTCAAAAGCACTGGACAATGAAATGAGAGCCGCCATCTTGTTTAGACTGTCACATCACTAGTGCTTGGCAGATGCACAAGACACTAACAGGAAACTTTAACAATGAACCAAATTAAATTTTATATATCACAATTTTCTCATATCTGCCGTCATTTTCGAGAAAAAAAAATACGAGACATTACTTTTAGATCATCCCTTGTACAAACTGCAGACTCATTCATGTCTGCAGTTTTTATTTTCCGGAAAAAAACTTCGTTATATGGACATGCTGTTATAAATTTGGCATTATGTAGAGTCCCGTTATATATAGAGAGAGACCTGTATTACGATTCTTCTGAGGAAAATTAATTGCAAAAAAGGTCCTTTTAGGAGCCACCAATTTAACAGTAATTCGTTAAACAACAACCTCCATATGTGGCCTTATATCAACCCAACTGGTTTCCATGGTAATATGTGATTGTCAGTTCTCATGATTCAATGGTAAGACTATAGATTTGTTTTAGTTTATATATGGAAAGCTAGAAACAGATCACAGATCTTTGCAACTTGCTTAGTCCTTACTTACATTTCTTATCAAATATCACATGGATGATTTCTATGAAATTTTATTAGCAATTTGCTACCTCAATGTTAAATATCACTATGACTACTACTAGGTAACCACATAAGTTCTTGCCGTTTTTAATTCCGGAAAACGAAATGATGTACACAAAAAGTAACATATTGCTAGTCTCCAAAGTAATCCCCATTGGCATCTAGCACCTTCTGTCAACATGTCTCCAGTTGATCAATCCCCTCGCTGTAAAACTTGCAGGTCTAGGATTCAAAGAAGTCCGTGAGTGCCTTTCACAGGTCTGTATCGTTGGTGTAGGATTTTCCACAAAGATGGTTGTCCAGAGAATGGAAAAGGTGATAATCCGTTGGGGCAAGATCTGGTGAGTAAGGTGGATGACACAAAGTTTCCCAGCCAAGTCGCTCTATGGTTTCCCTGGCCACCCGTGCCAGATGTGGCCAGGCATTGTCATGAAGGAAGAATACACCTTTGCGATTCACCAATGCTGGCTCCATCTGCTGCAATGCTCGCTGTGCATGTTCCAACTGCTAGAAGTACAGGTTTCCAGTGATGGTTTGGCCAGTTGATAGCAGCTCGTAATGAACCATTTGGCATCTAGTCCATCAGACACACTAGACTACAGGTTCATCAGAAATGGCAAATTCTCTCGACCTGAATTTCTGGAACCAATGCCTTGCGGTGCATTCGTTCACAGCATCATCCCCAAACGCAAGACACATTCGGCGACTTGATGCTGCTGCTGACAAGCCCACCTTGAAGTCATAAAGCAAACACCACCTACCAATCTCCTTCGATACCTCCATTTGTCTTCACTTCTGCACGAGATGTGACTGATGTGAATGCCCAACAGCCCTGTATTTATACAGGCTAACCTTCCTGCTCCCCCCGACAGATTTTGGACCACACAGTACACTTATTTACATATCTTCTATCACTTCCTTTTATGGCAACACAAAAACGGCAAGAATTTTTGTGGTTACCTAGTATAAGACTTTAAGTGACAATTTAAAGCACTACTATGAGCTCAAGTTAGAAATATACGGAATCTTGGATCCTGTTTGAGGAGGCTTCTATGTTTGTTCGGCTTCCACCCTTTTCGCCCAAGAGTATTAATCCATTTTTTCCCTTCATTTTTTGTCTTTTCTTGGAAATGAAGAAAAAGATATCCCTGACACCTTTTTAAATCTGCTTTGGCATTCCCATGCCATGCAGTTTTTAACCATTTATTAATTTGAAAAAAAAAAAATGCACTGATCTTTTGATATTTTTATAGAGAGAGACACACCAAGCTTGCTCAAAACTATACAATCGCCACTGATTTTGCCACTCTAAAAGCTTTTGATTTCATGGATAGAGGGGGTAGCTATCACTCTGATTCTATCACTCTGGGAGACCCTTCTACATTACAGAATATCTCAAGAATGATCTATGATGATTTTTTTATTATCAGGTCGTTGCATATCAACGATTTGGCAGCTTCTCAAGCCCTCTCCGATAGAATCCATGGTCTCGGGACTCAATAAACTCCCGGAATGCGTTTTCGACGTTTGCTTGGGTTAGGAATGTTTTCCTCCAGAGAAAATTGTCCAGGCTCTGGAAAAGATGGTAGTCGATAGGGGAGAGGTCTGGAGAGTATGGGGGGTGTGTAGCCCAGAGCCTGTAGCGCCTGCACGGTTGTTCGTGCAACATGCGGACGCGAGTTGTCATGCAGTAGAAGGACACCTTTGCGATGCACAAGTGCAGGTTTTGCTGACACAGTTTTGTGTGCATACGATGCAGTTAAAGAAAGTAGGTCGCAGCGGTGATCGTCTCCCCCTGCTGCAAGAAGCTGTAATGCACTACACCACGGATGTTCCATCAAACTGTAACCATGAGCTTCCTGGGGTGCAATGGGAGTTTAGGAAACTGTCGCGGGGGTTCATCAGCATCCAGCCACTGTGCTGACCGTTTCCTATTGTCGTATAGATGGTATGCATGATGACGTCACGCATCAAAGAAACTTGTTTTGCCACCATGATTGAGACCAAGTTGAGACCTTCGAGCATAGAAATAGAAGGAATATGCTCAAAAATTGAGATCAAACAAAATAAAAAATTAAAAAAAAAAAAAAAAAAAAATCAGCATACCTTTTTACTTTAAAAAGTCAATTGCAAAGTAAAAAATAATTTTGCGTGCCTCTCTTTAAAATAGGAATTCATAAGGTTATAAAAAGGCAAAAGTATGGCGGAGCGTAATTTTTTCATTTTAAATTTTAATATTAAACACCCGCTGTTTTTTTTTTTTTTTAATTTGATGAATTCCTATTTTAATGAGAGGTATTAAAAATAATTTTTAACTTTTCATTGCACTTTTTAAAATGTATGCTTAATTTTTTTTTATTTTTTATATTTTCTTTTTAGTCATGGATTTCCAATTAATTTTAACCCATGCTTTTGCTACAACTATGTAAAAATGAAGAAAACTGAATACTACAGGTGACCCATTCCTTACCCCCAGCATGAAAAATTAAATAAAAATCACCTTCAATCCTTTCTAAGAATTCAAATTTTGAAAATTTTTATACTCTCACTGGAAATGAATCAATGTGCCATATTTGAATAATTAATTTTTTACTAATTATTTTTGAAACAAAAATTTTTTTTATCCATCTCAGAAAGCCCTAAAAATTTAAAAACTAAAAATAACGTAAGAGCATATGAAAAGTATGCAAAAATAATTATAATTAAATAATTCTGAAACAAAATTTGAAAATTTAAAATAAAAAAATTAAGAAAAGAAAAACAAAATTAAAAAAAATAAATCGAATGATACAGTAGAAGGAGAAAATAAAAGTTTACAATTACAATAATTCTTTTTAAAAAATTAAAAAAGTAGAACAAAAAGATCTTATATTTAAAAAAAATCTGTTAATTGAGCGTCTACTGTATTTTTATAAAAAAAATTGGTTTTGTATGTACCCTCTCTGCATGTTAATTAAACCAAAAACACAACCACAGAATAAGAAATAAAGCTATGAGTGGTCTCAACTATGGCGGATGGGCAGAGTTTTGCGCAAAGCACGTCATGCGTGACGTCACATGCATACCATCTACAGGGTGGTCCATAAGTCTGTCCCCCCCCCCCTTTTATTTTTTGAACCGAAGCAGATATGTCAATTTTGATGAATCCAATGAATAGGAAGTTGTGGGTGGCCTATCCCATGGTGCACTTTTCATCATCCCAAATATGCAAATTAGGACACATTCAAAATTTATCTCAAAAACCGTAAGGGATAGAGAAATAAACCCAATTGCAAACTTGTTCAGCATAAAAAAACAAACAAAACAAAAAAAAAATCATCCAAATCGGACCAACCAATCACCCACAATCACGTGTAGCTTTTGACTATTTCCAGAACAGTGTAGCTTGCCATCCTGGAATTGTTCTGTCTTCTGTGTGCTGAAACATGCCTTTTATTTGCTTTTCCGCATGAAAGTAAATGTGGATATGGTAATTTATGTTAATTTTTTGATTTGCTTGCTTTACATGGTGGAAATATCAACATTCAGTTTTCCTTGTGCAGTGTGACTATTTGTAAGCTACAAACAGTTCACCACGTGATTGTGGGTGATTGGTTGGTCCGATTTGGATGATTTTTTTTTGTTTTGTTTGTTTTTTTATGCTGAACAAGTTTGCAATTAGGTTTTTTTCTCTGTCTCTTACGGTTTTTGAGATAAATTTTGAATGTGTCCTAATTTGCATATTTGGGATGATGAAAAGTGCACCATGGGATATGCCACCCACAACTTCCTATTTATTGGATTCATCAAAATTGACATATCTGCTTCGGTTCAAAAAATAAAAGGGGGGGGACAGACTTATGGACCACCCTGTATAGGAGCCACTTTTCGTTACAGGTGACAATGCGATCAATAATCCCCGCTTCTTCATGGCGCAAAAGCAATTCCGTACACACCTCCAACCGACGCTCTTTTTGGTTTTCTGTAAGTTCATGTGGAACCCATTTGTCCTGCTTTTTCACTTTGTCGATGTCCCAAGGTGTTTACTGACAGTCGACGCTGATACAGCATGATCCCCTGTAAGGTCCCGAACAGTTTTTGACGGGTTCTCTTCCACAGATCGCTTCAGATCAGCACCATTCAACACGTTGGGCGGTCTGCCACGTGGCTCATTTGCCAAGTCCGTCACTCCTGCCCAGAATTTTTGGAACCAACATTGGACAGTACATTCTTTTATGGTGCCTACACCGAATACCTTATTGATGTTTCGAGAGGCATTGGATGCAGTGTATTCAACCTGAACTCGTAATGCATTATCACATGTAATTCGTATGAAGTCATGATTATCTTCGCTTGGGTTCAAACGCTAATAAATATCATCGCAGACATGCAAATTTCAGGCAGCTGGTCGCTGATAGGTTTATCTCTGGGAATGTACCACTTTGCTATGGGTACTTGCTACTAAACGTGGAAACCGTGCTGAAGTGCAGAACCCACCTCGAAATCCGACATTTGATATGCAACGACCTGATACATGCCATACCTCAGATATTTCATTAATAATTCAAATATGTATAACAATCACGTTTAGCCTGTGTGAAATAATTGAAATCAACAATATCAATTTGATAATACATAAAACTTAATGTCATATCATTCTAACTAGATAGATAATTTCATGTCATTAAATAAGGACAAATGCAACTTTGGTTTTCTGTTAATAGTGCATGGTACTCCAGAGTTTGTTTTTTTTACATTTGAATCTGTGAAGCCAATATTAAGATTTTTGTGCAAAACCACGATAAACAAGATAATTGGAAAAATTATGCCGAGATTTTGTTCTTTTTCATGACATTGTCACATCACAATACAAGATTTGCTCATAGTTTTGGGTGGGAATAAGGCAAAATCTGCTGTAGTCTCAACTTAGCACCATGTGATTTTCATCTTTTCAGAAGTTGAAAGAGCATCTGGGCAGACAACGATTTGCCACCAATGAGCATGTGAAAACAACATTCGTACAATGGCTTCATGACCTAGGAGCAGATTTCTATTGTTAAGGAATTGAATGTTTAATCATGTGTTCTTGCAAATGTTTACAAAAACTAAGAACTCTGTAGAGAAATAATGCAATGTATGAGCATTTTTAATACTGCAACAAAAGTTTTGACCTACAATAAACAGGTTTAACTTATTTTTAGGATCATTCTTGCATCTCACATCAGTGATGATAAATCCATGACACTTCCTGTGGTTTCTTTTTCTATTGCCTTATAAAATAAATTACACAGAACAGAGTGGTTTAGCCTGACCTTTAGCATACACATTTAAGAAATCTGTTAATACTATACTTTTTTTTTCATATGATGTTTATAAAAGATTTATCGACTATTTTATGAATTCTGCAGTGAAATGAATCATTCACAGAATTCTATTTACCATATAACCTCGGATAGAGGTCGCAAAATTTTGTACCCAATTTTGACTGAAAAAACTGGGGTGTGACCTTTACGCGAGTCCAGCTAAAACTACCTGTCGATGGTCTGCCTTTTAATGCTATTGTATCAGTGTTCAATTTATTCAATAATTTAGGGCTTTAAATGGAATGGAGAGACAAAACAGCTATTAAACGTGAATTTAACATGGAAAATATGAATTTGGCGCCTGTTTAAGTTGTGACAAAGTATCACAAGAAGCTTCTTTTCTTTATTAAATTTCTTTCACTGAGACTATCACTCACAAGGGAACCCCACATAGCCTACCCGCTTTAACAATGGAGTCTTTGTATGGTTATGTATGCTCAAATTTTTTCTTTTTCGCAGTTTATTTTGAAAGAAACAAAATGTCGCACTCTTTTATTTTGCAAGCATCTATAGTAGTTTCAGATGAGTAAAGTATTTCAATATGAAAGAAATGTGTGACATACATGTTCGAGGGATTCCCTTGTCAGTGTAGTAATCAGGGCAGGATGAACAGGAGGACAGTGGTACTTCAGTTGGGACAATGATGAGGCAATTCCAGAGGAGAAGGAATGAACTTTTTGGTGACAGTGAGGATGAAAGTTGTAAAGTGTTTGACAGGTTTGTTTCCATTTTAAATATAAATAAACTTTTTTCAAAATGGCATTTAATTGTTTGTTGTGATCTTTAAGGTTAATACAGTAATTAAATTACCATCATCAGTCATGCTGATCTGGTTTGAATTTTAAGGGGGGGAAAATTTTTGTACCAAAATTTACTCTAAATTTGGGGGTGCGACCTACATTTGCGTGCAGTTTGTATCCAAGATTATATGGTATATAATCATTTTTAACGGTATAATTTATAGAAACAAAGTTCAAAGATTCTTACTTCGGATAAAAGCGAATAGGTCCAAAAAGAGAACCCATAATGCACATAGGCAGCCCTGTTTGAAGTGCTTCCACCCATTTTACGGCCACTTCACCTAACATATTGGTTGGCATTCCAAGTATAGTATGAACCAAATCATGTGCTTCTCGATAACGTTGCATTACATACGCTAGTTCTTTATCATCAACAAACTGTACAGGCATACGGCTATCGGGAGTTACATTCTGAGGGGGGGGGGGGGGGAGGATAGTTTTAAAATTTTCAATTACAATATGTACTAAGGATAATATTTTATTTCATTGAGTTAGAAATATTTGTTCAAGTTCACATAAAAATAACATTATTCAAATAATGCTTTGAATAAAAATACTAATAAATTTACACTTACATTATCATCTAGAAATTTCACATAATGCCGTCCAAGAGTTTCAGTAGGAAGTGAACGAAGATAATTTAAATCAATGGTAGATGATTTTATGCAGGGCCGATCACTGTCAAAATTGAGTACATGGTTAAAGAAAGTTTTCACTTCAGTCCTATGATAATCAAGTTATAGGAAAGAATATTTAAAAACAAAACAAAAAACCTAATACACTACAAGAGAGCTTGCAATTTTATTTTTCTGCTATAAAAACACTGAATTTCCAATAAAATCATGCATCACTTACTGTTTTTATCCCCAATTCAATTGCTCATTCAAAAAGATAAATTTTAATAACTTCTCCCCCAAACAATTGATTTCATAAAGTTACAGTTTCATGTAGGCATTTCTCTCACAACTTCACATAAGAGCTAGCCCATGCACCAGCAAACCAGAAATCTATCTGGT
>JAHWFO010027030.1:629479-654186 GCA_023313115.1 Rhysida immarginata
AATATAACTGATTAAAAATTTAGTTGCAAGTTATTTAATTTAATCAAATTGCATCCTTTTAAATGTGATTTTTTTAAAAGTTAAAGTATGCATACATCATAACAAAGAAATTCTTTAGCTGGTTTACTAACCTTTCTTTTAATTCGATTTTGTTTCCTGATATCTTAGCTCCTTTTTCTTTCAACTTTTGCTTAACCACGGACAAGTTCAGGTTTTCCTTTTCATTTTTTGAATTCATTGTTTTCATTTTGTTGTTGTTTTAATAACTTATCGATGCTCCTACTCAAGTTTTGCCTATTCAAAAAGCAGGCGACGCGAGAAACCGGAAGTAAAAACAACTCTCAATGATACATCGTACACTCTGGTGGTAGATTTCAGAAACTAAACCAAAGAGTCTCCCATTGAGTTATTACCAATTTAAATTAAATGAAAAAAATATAGCAGCAGAGTTTAAAGAAAACCACTTAAACATATTCATCACTTCAAGACAATGACAGTCATTTCATTCCACGGTTAGAGAGAGTTCTTGAATCTAATTTGCTTTTTCCCCTTAGTAATTTGACAGATATTCTTGATCGTATGAGAATATTTTTGTTCATCCCGCTTACTTTGTTTCAAAATGGAATCAATGTTAGCCCATAATTTAATTAGTCTCATAAATTCCTGATTACAAGTATTTAAATAATGAGTTTTGTGCCAAAAATTTTAATTAGGAACAAACAAAAAAAATTCTGCAATATCGTAATGCGGCCATCAGTTCTAAAAATTTGGTAAAACAGGATATATAAATTTATGAATAATGCAACATTAAATGTTTCCTTGAGATAAAATTAAATAGGATAAAAACTGACTGATCAACACAACTTTAAGAATTGTTGCTTGTGTTTCTCTTTTGATGCTGGGACATTTAAATGATAAATCAAGAAAAGAGGAAAATAAAGGGTTTTTTTCAAAACATGATTTTATAATGTTTTATTATTATATCTCTTCAAGCCGGCGTCAACAATTTGAATAAAATATATAAAAGAAAAATTTTAAAGCACCACACTTTTACCTTTATCTAAAATTCGATTTTTTACTTTTTACTGCACTTTTTAAGGTGAAAGTGTGTGCTTCAAAATTTTTATTTTATATATTTTATTTTATTCTTTTTAGTCTTTATTTAAAAAAATAAGCTTTTATATGATAACTACAAAACCAAAAAACTTTGGAAATCTGCCCAGTCTGCTATTCTGATCTCGGGAAAGCGTTTACAATACATTATGATGGTTAATCATAAACAATGCTCTCCACAATCAACAACTTCGCTAGCATTGATAATCAACTACATAAGACAATTAAAAACGATAACAATAAACAGGCAGTCGTTACGTCATGATTGCACTGTATACATATTAAACTTAAATATTAAATAACTTACGAAGAAATGAAAGGGTAGCGAAACTAATGATTGAAACATGCATTGTCATCGATAAGACACCGTTGGGGAAAGTTACAGAACTGTAGGTAGTCAGGAAGTGGGCAAAATATTGATTACAAAATTTGCACACAAACATACAAACAAGTAAAATTCAATAAAAGTGTATAAAAACTAATTGTTTGGTCGAAACAATTAAGCAATTCGTATAACAATCGTTCCTCCGACTTATGGAGAGACGACTGAAATGAATTGGTGCCTTACAACACGAACCAGTGAACCGATTTGAAAAATATTTCCTTTATTGACAATATGATAATATATACACATTGTCATCGTTCTGTGTATGTGTATCAAATTTCAGGTCTCTAGCTTGTCGGGAAGTTGGTTTAATATTGGTTACAAGATTTGATGGACACGCAAACCTACAGAAAAGCAAGTTGAATAAAAGCGTATAATAATAAAGCCACGCTTAATTTGTCTCTAATGTAAACAATAAATTAAAGAAGTCAATTAAACGAAAATTTTTAAAATCCTGTAAAATGGATGTGAAATTGATAATAAAATAAAGGGAATGAATAAAATAAAATTAAAAGTCACCAAAAAAATGTTGTTAAATGTACTTTCTTTCGCAATCTTGATTTAAGGGATCAGCACCGAAGGCATCATATTTAAATGTAGTCGTTTGATTTGATCCCGAAAATATGTCTTCAATACCATCTGATTGCTGATTCCTTAGGTCAAGATTGTGAAAGAAAACACTTCTATCAACAATTTATTTTTGTAATATTTAATTTTAATACCATTTTCACGATTCGATTTATAGTCCACAGGATAATTAAACTGAATATTCTTTCTATAATAAAAAGATATATTACAAAACCTATAAAATGTTACAAATAAAGTTATAAATTACTTATTGTGTTTATGATTAAATAGTAGATATTACGATGGTAGTACTGAAAGTAATGCCCGTTTGCCATTTTCTACAATTGGGATGCTTTTACACCACCAAATACACTATAACTGAATATCATCGTAAAAAGCAAAAACAGAGAACAAGCATCGAATTCTTGACCAAAGAAAGATGTACTGCTGCCAATATCAACAAAAGGCTCAAAAATATGCATGATTTTAAGAAGACGTTGAAGATAAATCTCATAAGGGCCATTGAGTGCCTGAAAGAGCTGTTCCAAATGAATTTAACAAGTGGGTTCAAAGAGGGTGCATATGCATCGCACTGATGGAGATTATTTTGAATATTACCATGTTGTAGCCTCTACGTGCGTATGTATTTGCATACGTCTCCTGTTATTAATAAAGGAGTTATGGCTTGACGGGTATTATTTTCATTATAGCCCTCGTATTTTAAAGAATTGTCTGTATCATTATGGCAAAAATGTTTTATAATGGTCATCAAAAGATGAATTAGATGATTACTTTTCCGAAATTGTTCCTGTAATCTAATGAATGAGTATCATATGATAAATTTTAAAAAACAACAACAACAAAAAAACAAACTAGAAAACGGAATTGCATAAGTACGTGATTTTCCGATTTTAATCCCATCTTCATATCTGATATAAAAAAGAACAGAGATTTTGAAAGCTCATTTCTAATTTTATGGTATCTACTTTTATCAGTTTTCATATAAACATAACGAGAATTTATTATTAGAAAAAAGTAGACAAAAAGTACTTTAAAAAAACGCAATGTATATTTTTACGCAAAGGTAGTAAACAAAACAAAAGTTAAAATGCCGAAATTTTAATGTCACAATTTCGTCAAATACGGACGTTGAAAATACACAAACTAAGATGCGGTATCTTCCAAATATTATTTCACACTATTTTACCATTAAATTGTACATACGAGGCGATTTTCTTAAGAAATCTTGTTACCTCTGAATTCTACTACACATCAGAAGCGAGAGAAAAAGATTTTTCCGTCTTTGAATGCTCTCGATGGAAGAGGACGTACTCATTTGTTACGATGATGGATTGAACAGTATTTGCCTTTTTCTCATGCGTCACCAACTTCCTTGTTTGTTTTGACTCGAGTCAGCCCCCACCCTCTTCCTCCCTGAGCGCCATTGGCAAAAATAAGAAGGAAAAAAAAAGTGGACGCCGCCGAAACAAAAGTCACGCATGGCGCACGATCGATACGAGAATTACACGAGGGAGCGCCAGTGCGAGGGTAAGCGAACGAAACAAGCGGCAAGGAAAAGGGTGGAACTCCGAAAAACGTTTACCCCAATGATACGGGGTCTATTTTTAATCGAGTCCAACAGCTGCTTCATTTTGATCTCGTGAAAAACGTATCGCTTTTTTTATGCACAACCGCGTGAGTCCAAACCACGAGCTCTACGCGGAACTCATGGCCAACCACGAGCTGCGAGCCAACCATCTGACGCCGCGCTCCAGCCAGCAAGGAGTCGAGCTCCAGAATTTCGGTGAGTACTATTAACGTTACTAATAATACTACTACGTCTGCCGATGTTAATTTACATCTGTGCAACAAGGTTTGTAAAAAGAGAGTTTAATGAAAATTTGCAATATTTAAATATTGATTATTTGCAATGAAAAGTAATCTTATTCAGCTTCAGAAATAATTTCTCATTATATTATGGAATTACTTTAATGATTTATCAAGTCCAACTTTACTTTAAAAAAATTAATAAAGCAGACAAAGATTTATTCCATATTTTTATTTAACATGAATGCATTTTTAAGTTAAATAAATAAACCTCTCAGAAAGAATTTTATTTGCATGCGTGCAACAAAATTTGCATTCCCAACTTTTTCTATTTCTTTTGGTTTAAATTTGTTTTTGTAACAATAATATTTTTAGGCACATGTATTGTTTACATAAATCATAAGAAATCGAACGAAAGCTAATGCAGGCACACGAATATATTATTCAAAAAGTCGAAAGAGTTATCTGTATAATTCTTTTCTTATCCTTTTGTCCACCAGAGCTTATTTTTGGACGAGACGTTTATCACTTGTTTATTCATCTCTGTCTATTATTCTTATTGTCCTCAGAAATTCAATTCTTTGCCTGAGATAATATAGTAAGTTGGTAAAGTGCATCGAATTATCACGAACATATTCCCCGCAGGGAGCGGTCTATCGCAATCATATCGCCTATGATTGCAACATCGTTTGTAGGAAAGTGTTTTATAAATTATAAAGTTGAAAATACAAACTGCACTGATTTTAAAAACAATGCGATCACAGATACTGAAAACGTTTCCACCGTTTGATAGGAAAAGTATGCTTATACAGAAGAAAATTATAGTGAAAAAAGGGGTATGAACGGTTGGGATTACGACATTTTGAAAATTGAACAACTTAAGCTTATTTTTGGAAGTCATAACAACAAGTCCATTGCCCCTTTTACCCAATCGATCAGTTGGAAGGGAAGCCAATTACAATGGGAAGATAAATATTATAAAACGCTTTCTTGCTCTCTCTCTCTCTCTTTTAACATTTCATTGAAACATGATTCTCTTTTGTTTATATCTAAAGAAATGTATAATGTAAGTTCCACGAAGTTCCACGTAACATTTTTTCATTTGAATAGCGAGTCAAAAATAATTTCTCATCTAATGTGCACGCCTAAACCTTTATTTTTGGCTATAAATAAACATTATCGATCTTTTTTTTTTTAAATTAACCTCTTCAGCTTGCTTGCACACAGTTTGTTTTTAATTTTTTTTCGCAAAATTTTTCGAAGCTTAAATCAAAATAAACAAATAATCCAATTCCTTATTTATTTTTTGAAATTTTAATTTACACAGCATAAATTAAAAAAAAAAAAAGAATCTAGCATGATATTTAAACGTAAATTTCACTTTCTCGCCCTTATAAACGGGCAATTCGCCACATGTTTCCTCGACACCATCCCATGGTTCTGTTATCAAGGTCGTGACCTCAAATTAACGTTCGCACGCCTTCAAATCGAAAAGAAATTTAATTAAACGACGAGCGAAGTAAACACCTACCGCCCCCATCTTCTTTAACAATAAATGTTGATCGACAGGTGGCACACTAATGCCATGGAAGATAAAGCTCTGGATGTAAAAGTACAGACATTACAAGCGTGGCGGCCATTTTGGGCTGTAACCTCTGATCTCTCCTGCACGTATTATGAGAAACATTTGCATAATTTTAACCGGGATTATTCCTCCCTTTCTTGTTTTACTAAGATCATTAAAAAGTATGCAACTTTTCCTCATAATAGGTGCAGGAGAGATCAGAGGCTGCAGCCATTTTGGGCTGATTTTGTTCAGTTGTCTGTACTTTTACATCCAGAGCTTTAGTGGAAGACGCAACCGACAGCGGACCACAAATACAAAGTAGAAAATTACTTTTAAAGTGTTAGTGTTAGTATTTGCTAGTATCAGTCAAAAAACATACGTGACGAAAACGAAGACAGATAATATAACCAAACGAGTTAAGAAAATATAAGCAAAACTCCCCGGAAAGCGATGCTTCTCTGCGATGCACAAGCGTGTTGCAGGAAAGCCATTCAACTGTTGCTGATCATTCATCATACTGTAAATTTTTATTTTAATTTTCACATAATTTCCGTAAATATTTCCATAATTGGTATCTGTCAACATATCATGTAAAAGCCATAAACTGCGTTTCTAAATCTCTTGTTATTACTTTTGTAAAGTTATTTATCTTCCAAGTGCCTTGAGTAAGCTTCGACAAGATTTATAACATTTGAAAAAAGTTTACTGCTAAAAGTAATATAAAACACTGTTTAATTAATCATTTAACACAACATAAATGTTAAACATAATTTTAAATGCATAAAACGAACAAAACCCGTCACTGCTAAAGTCGTTGTTGCACTGATGAAAGAAATTATCCCATCTACGCGATCTCTTGTAATGAAAATTCAAATGAACCCCAATGGTCCAACTGAAGAATAGGAGTGTTTGAATTAGTAATATCCCTGGCCCGAATGTAGACGGGATCATAATGTTTTAACTTTCTGCATATCCCAAAGACTTTTAAAATGCATTTGATGATATCTTTTGTAAATGAAATATATGATTTCTAGTTGGAACATATGGTAGTGAATTCAAAACTAAATACAAGTATAAATGCCGCAAAATAAAACAAGCACAAATAATTGAATTAGTTTACTACACAAGCATTAATTAATTCATTGGCTTTCATTATAATACATTCAATACATTCTTCATGAATCACGTAAGATCAATTTAATAATTCGTCCTATCTATATTTTTGTTTAGATGGTGGTTTTTGTAAAAATAAGGCAAGGCATGTGCGCAGGCTTCATAAAAAAGTTCTATTTCTAGCATTGTGTATTGTAGC
The DNA here is from genome assembly GCA_023313115.1 of Rhysida immarginata. Classification (NCBI taxonomy): domain Eukaryota; kingdom Metazoa; phylum Arthropoda; class Chilopoda; order Scolopendromorpha; family Scolopendridae; genus Rhysida; species Rhysida immarginata. The sequence goes on from JAHWFO010027030.1 coordinate 636,251, forward strand.
GAACGCAGAAACACTGCATTTTAATTTTTACGTTTCAAAATAAGCGAACACTAAATTCAGTAATAATGAATGCAATGAAATAATTCCGCTTCTAATGTCTCAGTTAATTCCATAATTTGCTTCCTTTTTATTAAGCCAAAACTGGCCGTGGAGTTTCATAACATACATAATATCTCTTCTGACCTTCATACAATGCTGAAGTCGAAATGTGAGCAGTGGAAAATGACATACTCCTCTTGATTGGTTACTTCATAGATTCTCTTGATAACATTAAGTTGGGCTTCCACTAGTTGCTGCAGAGTGCGACTAGGCATCAGTTTTCGAAATCGTTGTATATGAATATGTATATCTTCTCATACTTCAAGGATTGGTAGGGACACCCGAAAAGCCCGTTATCCAATTTTATTATTTTATCAATTTTATCCAATAAATACTCAATCCAATTAAGATTTGGAGACTGCGCAACCGTGCAAGCAGGTAAACTTTTGGTCATAGTCCTGAACCACTCGGAGACCAAATGAACCGTGTGCCATTGAACGTGGTCTGTTAGAATGTTAAGATACGATGTAGCGTTCCAGGTGTTATCAACATACAAGTATCGGAGACCTAATGTCCTTTATGAAAGTATTTCTCAGACCGTGATAGAACCTGGTGAAAGAGGAAGCGTGATTCATTGGACCATGCCGTAGTTTCCAATGGCAATAGTGTGATGCAAATGACTGCTACTTGCAGCTGCTACTTCTTGTTTGAACCAAGATGAGACAATGCCCGAGACATAGTGTCTTCTGAAATTTTCTTCTGCAGTACTGGCCGTTATTTCACAAATTGTACAATCCTCTACAAGCGCCGCTGAGCCCTATCGCTGCTGAGGTGTTGCCAGCCACAGAATTGTTTCTGGCTTGACGCTTTTTTTGGGCGTTGCAATATTTTCTGTACAGAGGAGAAACAGATGTACCAGAAAAACCTAATACGTCAATTACAGAGTGGTGGATCCAAGCTCGTCTGGCTCGACTATCATGCCATTCAAATCGTTGGTTTTGCCCATGGTACTTACGTTTGGTCGGTCGGTTCAAAATAACCTTTATATATTTATTTTTTAAATATTTAAACAAGTTTCAGAATTCCATAGTAAAATTGTTCTTGAAAGTGCAATTTAAACGTGGTGTTCTTCCTCCTATTTTTTTTATAGAAAGTTTATTGTTGAATTTCTGTTTAAAAAAATCGAATAATATTCTCCATATTCTAAAGGTTTATTTTAGAATTTTCTTCCTTTTTGTACACATATGTGCCTTAATTTCTTATAATTTTCTACTAACAAATAAAACCAAGAACTGCTGATTCATTCTGCAATATATAGAGTTCAATCAGACGTTTATGAACCAACAAAATTATCTGATTTCAAAGATATAAAACGAGATTTTTGTCTCCTGGAGTTCGTTGTCCATTTATTTTATTAGTTGCAATTCGATATATCGTAAGTACTCACTCGAATCTCGGAAAGAGTCATTAATACATTTTTACAACATCGCGAGCGCTTCAGGAAATGTTGTTTGCTAGAAATAATCGATAGATCGTATTGATATAACGGATATTCATTATTTACAAGAGTAATTTCATAAAAGTTCGATTTTTGTCACTCGTCAGAAAATACATTAGATGGGTATTGCTCACCGATTATCTTCCTGATCAACTAACACAAAGTTACAATACGTCTGTAAATAAATTTTGATTAATTTTCCTGCATTTAATTTATAAGAATTCACCAGTTTATATTTGTAAAATTTGAATAAAAGATAATTGATGACATATTATCTTTCATGGCTTCTAGTGAAGTATTATTGTAGAATATGCTACAGTTGACAGGCAGGCAAATGTCGTGTTGAAAAAATCCACACAAGCCATTCCAGAATATTTAATCAATAATTCTGGGCTGCTTATCTGTTTAAGGGTAATTAGGAGTACACATAATTTAGATTTTATGGAGTAAAGTGTATGTGCAAACTCCGTTTAGAATGGTTTTCTCTACAATTATAATCACTAAATTTTCGTCGCTTTGAATTAATCTAGAAAAAATAACATCAATTAAAAATTTTTTCATTTAGAGGATAAAAATTAATTTATAATATCGCCAAGATAATTATACTCTTGCCTCCAGTAGCATGATATACGCATATACTTTTTTTTTCTTTACTAAAAGCAATTTATTTTTATTATGTATTCCTGTCAAGGATAAATGACAATCGATTGTCTAAAAAAAATTGTCCAGATATTTCAAGTAAAATTATTTGCAGTCATTATTTTTTTAATTCTGAAGCTACTCTTACAGATCACACGAGCCAAGGAAGCAAAATGAAAAAAAAAAGATCAAGTAACAAAAATTCAGAGCTGAATCCAGTTTCGTGATTCGATGACAGACAATAATAAATAAAATGAGGAACCGAATTACGTTTCCTCCTTCAGAATTTGATTTATTTTAATGAGTTACCGCCGTTGATGTGTCTCTAAATATTTAAAAGGAAGTTTATCTTTTGGGCCGTGTTTATTACTTCTGAACATAAACATCTCGGGCTATGACGTCTTAAAAATTTCTGAAGAATCAAATGAAAATGTAAAAAGTTGCATCTCCCGATAAAAAAAAAAAAAACAAACATTATTATAATATCTTTTCACTTCATATGATCCGACTTGCAATTATTTCCATAATGGAATTTATTGCTGATAATGTGAGAATAAAATAAATTCTTCTCTTGACATTGGATTCTTAACGAATTACTTAGTCTACTATATCAAACTATATTAAAATTTCATTAACATTTTTTCAGCGTTTCTTTAGATAAAGAAAATAAAAAAGCTTATTAATAAAAAAATAGGATAGCCAAAACTGTGGATGACAACAAAGGATGAAAAGAAACCACTATTCCGCTATTACAACAAAAGAAAAAGCTTGTTGACGAGGAGATCGTTTTGAAAAGAAGTACCTGTAGAAAAAAAAAATTAATATTTTTATGGCATTTTTCTTTTAAATTACTAGAATGGCATTCCTTATTTAACATACGTTGTATGTATAAACGACGAGTTGCGCAATCTTAAGAAAACAGAGCGGTTTAAAAAACAATTTACATGACAACACGGAATCTCTTATGGAAGTAATTTCAATAAACTTTCTATTTAAAGGAAAGGTAGCAAGATGCTTTTTTTGTCGGTTTTTTAATGAAATAAATGACTTTTTTTGATGTTGCCTCATCCGTATGGATTTCTAGATGCAAATAACGTAAATTTTGTGATCCACACATTACCACAGTAACCGGAAATTTTCACATTGGGATAACTTCTTATTAAAACTTCTTTTTACACCTTTTGAATCCTTAGCAACAAAAAGCAAATATAAACAAGTATTTGCTCCTGCATACTCATTGGTGGTAGTTTTCTGAAGAAATTCGAAAGATTGAAAATGGGGGAGATGGTGTTTCTTGTTGTTATGAATTAAAAAAAAACTACTAAAAACCATATAAGAATTTTTTTAGAATTGTAACATTAGTGATTTTTCAATTTGAAAAATGCTTAAAATTAACTTTTGAATCATGGTGGAATCGAAGCTCTACAAGTGCATTTGACTATATAAAGGCTTTCCATTGATTTTTAACTATAAACAATCGTATAATTAGGCGGATATATCATCACGCGAGAACCCGTTATTCTTCTTATTAATAGCTCTGTTTTTGATAAACAAAAGTGTATCTCATAACATAGGATAATAGACCATAGGTGAAGATATTAAGTGTGAATGAAAGTTTAATATAAATAATAAGGCACACAAACTGATAGATTGTCGCTGTGGAAATAAGTTTACTTTAACTGTAAGGCCTACGATATAACATTTAAGTAGAAGATAAGGAATAGCTATTGATTTCGGTTTAGTCTTGTTACCAGGGTGGTGCAAGTCGTGTCAACACTGTTGTCTATTGACGGAGAAGGTGCAACGACGTAATTTCTTCTTCTTCTGAACGATCAATCAATAATAGTTGGACCAACAGGAAGGAGTTGCTACGAGACGGACAGTTGTAAATAGCCGCAGTCGTTTTGTCGTTGACTCTTTTTTTAAATTGGAGTCGGTATATGAGGCCCCGCCATTAGAAACGAGGAAAATTGATTGGCGAGGCGGTGCTCCTCGTGCTCCCTCTCTCTCTCTCTCTCTCTCTCTCTCGCTCGCTCGCTCGGTCGGTGTTCTCGAGCGAGCCCATGTATCAGAACGGTACGTTACCTGTGACCAGTTGTTTTCATCTGTCTACGCCCGCATCTGCCCCCCTTTCTCTCTCGATCTCGCTCTCGTTCTCTTTCCTCTACCCACTCGACCGCCTTAAAAACAAAAACACCGCATTCCATCTACTGTCAAGAAGCTCGCCTTTCCATTCTTCTTTCCTCACAAGGGCCATTTTTATTTTTTTATAAGGATCTTTTTCATTCTTCTCTTCTCTTTCATTCATTTACACGAATATTTTCCCTGTACAGATGACGGGATATCAAATCCAGGACGAAGGTAAGCCCAACCGTTCTATGCACCAACTCTTCATGCTTGTTAATACAATGCACCTTCCCAGCCTCTCTTATTCATTTAATCTATGTTTATATGTGAAATGTAAAGTAAGCAGGGAAATTCCATGATGTTAGAACTTCACAGCAGAAAACTACGTCTTATCAATTCGATTGACGTACAGCATCCGAGTATTTTTTATACAATAAATTACGACATCCGTTAACGTTACGAATTTTGCTTTCTCTTTGCAACGCTTATTCTTTCACGATGTTAATGTTTCTTTAGATATTATGCTTCTTTGAAAAAATTATGACATACATGCATACGTCATTTCCTATAACTAAATCAACATCTTTATAAATTTAATTAGATCTAATTCAGTTTGGAAAACGTCTGTATTTTATATAAAACGCTGTTAACTAATGCAAATATCAAAACAAGAATTTTTATGCTTTTTTTTATTTTATCAAAATGTTATCCTTTCTATGTTTTTTTTTCAGTATCAGTTTATAGTATAAGCCTCCTGTAATATCTAGTTAAAATGATTTATTTATCATTATTCATATTGTTGATGTTGAAATTTTTTGTGTGTAGTCAAATCTGCAACGAGACTATTCTGTTAGTTAATCTAGAGTTAGCTGTCAGTTAGGATTAAGGGCATTTTTTCTATAATCATTCGGTATTTTTCATTCCAGTTAAGACTTTAATGTCAATATTTTTAAGTTAATGCCCAGAAATTTCGTAGCTACCAATAGAAAAGTTAACTTTAAAAAAAACAAAACAATAATAATAAATAAAAATCTTTCAGAGAGGTACCATCATTTTAGGCTATTTAAATGTAGGAAGTGAATTTCCTTTTCTGTTCTGTCACTTCCAGGTTTATTATTGTGTTAATTATTTGTTTTGGCGAAAAGTGTTTTTCTTTGCTTCTTCGTCTTCTTCTTCTTCTTCTTCTTCTTATTATTATTATTATTATTATTATTATTACTAGAAATAAGATATGCAATTTTTATGCAATTAGAGACAAATATGCAATTGCATATTAATTTCTAAAATACTTCTAAATTTCTTTACGAACCAAATTTTATACAATGACATGTCATGTAGAATTTCAGAAGCACACACGCTTCATATAATTTGGAGTAACCAAGGACATCAACATCAATTCGTGTGATTTTTAACATCAAATGTCATACAATTACGCTATTTACTAAAACAATGTTTTTACGTAACACGGTACCAAAATGTGGAAAATCAAATTGTAAATAGTAGTTTCTTATTTTGTTTCGTAATGAGTTTTTATAACTATCATGAAACTTTAAAAAAAAATTTTTTTAATAAATAACTGTATGGCTGCTATTATTGATTGAACTCGTATTGAAGTGAACACTTTTTTGAGATTTCTTGAATGTTCAAATTTTAAATCTTGTTTTTCTGCAATCATGGTTATTTCTTCGAGCAAAAACATTTATCTACCCGTTTGAATTTTGTCACTCTGAAAATAGTAATAATATTTTCCCTCGTTTAATATTTTTCGCCTCTTTATCAACATAAAAGCATTTGCGTTTTCCACATGAAAACACGATCAGCCGGCTCGGTTGAATGGGACTATTGCCTCGGGGAAACCATTCCTGTACAAAAATTTCCAATACTAATGAAAATTAACAAGTTGCCTTGGCAACTGTAGCAAATAGTCGTAAACATCAACTATAAGAATCCGAGAATAGAGTAAATTGAGTTAATTAAAATAAAATAAGCGGGCTATTGAATGATGTGGTCCATCATGGAAAAATGACTGACAAAATCTGAACCTTTTCTTTTAATGTTTAGGAATTAGGAATAAAATTTTTGATGATATTCAGAAAACTTTAAACCCGTATTTTTTAAGCCCAAATTCAACTTTTTTTAAAATTAGTTTTTCGAATCATCCAAAAATGGGGTTTTCTTTTTCTATTTACTCAAGTGTACCACCATCTCTTGGCCAGTTTCCCTTCATGCTTTGTGCATAGAAAAAAATTGGTACAGATCTCATCTTGCAGTGGATAGATGATGGTAGTAAATGACGATGATGATGATGATGACCATCTCTGTATTATATCCATATGCATACTAAGTGCAAACGATGGCACGTTCCTTTCTATAAGAAAATGTCATTGTTGCTTGTGAAGCGTCATGGTCTCTATATGAAATGTGATTTTAAGAAATCAGATCTATCCGACGAGGAAGGCAATATTTATGACCTGTCTTATGTGTTATATTTGTATTCTATTATATCCTCCATATGGCATGTGACAAATTAGAATGTGAGTATGCATAGGTGTACTTGAAATAATAGGTTAATTAAAAAGCGCATAGTTCTAAAAAATATTATTTAATTTTTAGTTGTCAAAATATTGATGCATATATATTGAAGATTTTTATTTTTCCATATGTTGAGGGTTAAAAATGGAATTGTCTAAATTAATCCGTATCGTGGCATTGCTCCTTGACCTCCAGCGCACAAGCAAAAAATGAGAGAAGAAAGGGGTAAAAAAAAATCATTTCTCTGTGTATTTTCAACATTTGGCATTCTTCCTGTTTCTAGGGTAACCGTTTGCACACATTCTCTGTACAATCTTTCGTTGTTGAAAGCTGCGAAAAAACGAAAGAATTTCTCTCATCCACCAATGAACGCAATTCCAATTATCATTTAAAGGAGTTAAAAATTCGTATAGTTTTGATTAATAAGCAAGAATGCCAATGAATTCTCTTATAAATGAAGTACGTGTGTGAAAATTCATAAGCAAAATTTTTAAACGCTACTTTCTCAGAAATTTATAGCGAAATTCATTTCAACATAAACATTCTGTTTAACGACTTACGCATCATTTTCAGATCATTCATATTATAGTTCTACAGCTTATTTAATTAAAAGCAAATTTTAAAAAATCTTACTATCTCTAAAATCATGTATGTCTATTTTATTCCTTTTCTATTATTTTTTTATAAATATTATCACACTTTGACCTTTCTCTTCACGGCTCAACATGTGCAAAATTTCCTCTGTGCTTTATTTATTATCATGCAGCACGCGATGATAAACACTTAAACGACTGTATCAAACAGCATCATAATTCTAGCACGGTGGCCCTAATGTTTTTTTTTTATTATTTTATTTTTATTCATGTTATTACTGATTTTAAACAATTACAGTCGCTGGAAATATAGTCGCGTATTGCACTTGTAATAAGTCAAACTTAGTTGGATTTCTTTCTTCCCCAATGCTTTCCGTGGGTTTTAACTCTTGAAAGGGCAAAAAATGGGTGCGGATGGCGCCAATGGACCGTGGTATATCCCTGACAATTCCATCAGGCGACCTAAGATATCAGAAGTTGACTTTACTACATGTACGTATATATATGTGTGTGTTTTAGGTATGCATGTACTAAATTGAAAATTGCCTCTAAAGAATTAGTGAAAAGGCAGATGTTTGTTAAATAGTTTACTGTTAACGACAGAATTTTTTTGAATGAAAAAAGTTATGTTTTTTGCTAACATTTCGCATTCTTTTAAATCAATTTCGCTCTCTCTTTAAACCAAAATTTGAATATTGCATTGATTCATATTTCAATATTTCTTTTGACAGACCTACTGTTTGGCGCAACAACGCTTGTAGTATTGGTTTCTATAGTGGCCTGCAATATTACAAAGTTAAAATAGTAGAGTACGGTATTTTCTAATCCGTCTGGTTGCAAAGATAATGAAGTAAAACCATTGAGCGTTTGCAAAGTTGGCACATTAAATAGCATGGCCCAAAAAGTCCACGGGCAACGCGACAAGAGCGAATGGTCGCATGCTTACTCTAAGCTAATGCTTCGAAGACACATTCTGTCAAAGGAGAAACCGCTTTGTAAAATCTGTCTTGAGTAAATGCCCTGCTAATGCTCGGTCACACCATGAACCCGTAAAGCTGAGCTGAAACATGGTTTTTACTTGGCAATGAATTTTCAACCTCAGTCGCTGCAGGACTGTATGTGGGAACACAATTGCCAAGCATACCGTCAAAGAGGCGCTAGAGATAAACAAGAGGATATAGCTTCATTAATAAAAAGTGGACGGCTTTTCCACAAAAGGTGGAAAAGCAGTCGGCTTTTTATTCCTGAAGTTTAACATCCACAGCCTCATAGGTAATTTTACTTTATTTATTAGGATATAGCTCCCTATCACCAGGAAAAACCTTGCAATAGGGTGTTACGGTTGTTGAATTAAAAATCATATGCAAAAAGATATGCAAGGAAACAACTTGCAGTAGAACATTCCAGACCGATCCCACGCAGATTACAAGCTCAACAAACGCGATCCTCACTCAAAAAGGAGATGAACCAGCCCCCGCTGGTCTTGGAATGTAAGTTTATTACCAATAAGAGAGGAGTTATCAAGAATCGTGTATAATGATAGAAAAGCTTCTAAATCTTAATTTAAGAGATATGGAGACATAATCCAGTGTGAATCCCTAAATATAGAGAAAACTTAGTAAATGTAGGAAAACTCGGTAGGCGACTGTTAGACAAGAAACGGTGGAAAGTAAAGTTGCAGATATAGCAAAAGACTAAGAAAATGATGATGATTTCATAGCTTAACGGAAATAGTAACTAATCGATCAGAAATCTCTGGTGAAGAGCATAAAAAGTGAAAAGTGGCAACTTTGTCCTTTTACAATTATTTTGGTACAAGACGTATAGGGAGGTTTCAGGGAAACCTTATGATACCTAAAATCATGGTAAGCCGCCACTTGGGGGAAATGCTCGGACTAATAAGATCATTAGTGAGCTCAACCCTTTACGTCTTTATCAGTCGTTAGAGCAATGGATTTCATGAAGTGCCGACCAGGTGGCCGAGAGGGCTAGGGCGTAGGCCTTCTAGTTCTCGAGTCCGCCTGGTCCGAATCCTGTCGTGGGCATGGATGTTTGTGTTTGTCCCGGGCTGCGTACAGATATAACTTGTGTAAAAGGCGCAAAATGACCTTAGTAGTCGACGCCCAAATATCTAATAAACCAACCATTTCATAAAGTGGTTCACTCGTCCGTGGCCGAAATGTTCTTCAGAAATGGTTCTATAAGCAATTATTTCTCAGACATTTCAAGAAATCTCATAGTGGTGTCAAACGAACATTGACACTATGAAGAGCACATCAGCTTTCAACAGCTCGCAATGTCGTTCGGCCGAGAGACAAAAGCAACATGAGAGGATGAAACTGCAACGACCGTCTAGAACATGGAGCACCAAATTATGAGAAGCTGTGAGTAAAACTGAAAGAACGTGTGAGAAATGTGGTGAACACTCAGTAACTGTTCTCCAAGAAAGAAAATAAGCAAACAAAAGCCAAATTCCTGCAAAAAATGGGCGAAGGTTAGGTTAGGTTAGGTTAGGTTAGGTTAGGTTAGGTTAGGTTAGGTACTTGGGCTACCATAAATATTTGTAGAGGTACTTGGGCTACCATTATCTCTGTCACCATTATTTTCAATAGTACTTAGGAGATCAGCCAATCTTTTAGTGGTCTGTTGTTCCTTTTTTGTAAAAACGAATTGCATTCACTGAAAATAATATTATTACAAAATTAGACAAAAGTGACTGGGAGGATATTTTTTAGATTTAGTAATAAAAGTTAGCATTAATTATTAAAAGCCTATTTACTTTGTCATTTGAGCATACAATAAAGAATAAAAAAAAAACTTCACACACACAATAAAAGTCCACTTATGTGCCTAGCGTCCTACATACAGTATAGGAGAGCAAAATTGAAATTTGTCTATAGCCCTAAATTTACCACGTGCTCTATTCACATGATTATAACTTATTTTTTCGAACTTATAAGTAGCAAAAATATGTGTAAAGTATTTTATATAGACTACTAAAATTTAGAAAAATTACCTTGAAGTTGTAGACATAGCAGCTGCATGAAAATCTCCGAAAGAGTCAACAAAATCGCATAAAAAAAGGAAACGGTTTGCAATATTGTGAAAATAACTTTACACAAGTAAAATTGAAACTTTTAGACACTAACAAGTGGCTCCATTTATGAACAATTTTAATAGAAAATATAATTTTTTCTTTTTTGTCTAGCGGCATAAATTGGTTATACTGTTATGGAGGCTTTATAGTACATAACGGAAGAAATACACCAAAAAAGCCATGTTGATCCATATGGTTCTAACCTTTTCTCTGAAAATAAGAGAAAAGAGATTAGAACCGAAGAGATATTCAAGTTCATGTTTGGTATCAAATGCTCTTTTATACGACATTTAGACAACTAAATATTAAATTTCGCTTTTATTATCTAAAAAATCTTGCTTTCCTATTCGCTTTAACTTTCATTAGTTCAAAAAAGGGCGCGAAATTTACTTGATATAAATGAAATGTGAAAGCCTCCGTTTTCTTTTTATTCACCAGCTTATAACTTCAATTCTTACAAAAATTATGTGCTTAACGATGTACTACTTGAGCTAACATATTGCTTCTTTAGGGGCGCTTTTCAACTTAGTTCTATTGAAGCTCTTTCAATAATTGTGAACCGAATGAGCCCAAGAAATGTATCCTTAATGTTTATGAAAATGAAATTTCTGTTAATTCAAAAATTAAGGGCCATTAGCCTTGTTAGCAATCCAAGTTAAGCTGGCTAGTATTACCAAGAAAGTAATTTGTCACAATTAAGTCTCAATTTGCTTATTAACTAGAGTTTTGATTGAAATTAATTTTCATATCGAATTACAAATTTTAACTTAAATTATGCTGTTAATTTGTGGAGAAAACTCCATGAAAGGAGGATGTCAAGAAGTTGGTAGCAAAGCAATATAGACAGGTGAGGTTAATTACGAGGAGATTTTATAATATAGTACAATGTTGTTTGGGAAAGCATTTTTCGTACATTAATAAAAGTAAGATCTAACAGCGTTTGAGTATTTACAGATATGGAATTTTATTATTTAGATTGCTGAAAAAACAAGTAGACCAAGTCACATGCTTGACATTCATAGTAATTTAGAGTTAAAGCTAATATATTATTTTAAAAATATGAGAAATCGTGATTTACAGAAAGTGATGCATGTTATTGTGTCTTAAAAACATAATTTTTCCTGCCCTAAAATTTGGTGCTGATCCACAATTTATTGAAAGTGGATTTGGTCTATTTGTATTTTCAGCAATTCATTTGTGTGTGCCGTTTCTACTTTTAGTTTTAAGATTTAACATAGGAAAGTGTACTGAAACTTTCTGAATTCCGTCCAAAAGAGCAGCTACTATGTGTAAATAATTGAAGTGCTTTTATATTGTACAAATCTTCTGTTTGTTTGTTTGTTTGTATCTAATAAAAATCTACAGTTTTATTCCGATCTTGAGGAAACTTTGCACACTAGATCTTCGAAGCAAGAGGAAGGCCACTATCTACCTGAGATTTCGAAAAAATAATAATTATCGATAATAATCGATATTCATAATGATGGTAGGGCATACTAATAAGAGGTATCTCGCGACTAACAATGCAAGGCAAAGTTTGTGCAACAATAGGCCTGTCGTGTTTATATCAACACGCAATTCACCAACAATATGCATGGACCAACAATATATATCTAATGACCAACAACACAAGACAAAGTTTGTGCAATATAAATAACGTTCATTAAGGAATGTAATGAAGATTCCATCTCACCTCTGCGAATTTTTAACAATGCATAAAATTCGGGCTTTTCTTAGAATTGATAGCTCTTTAAAAATCTTTAAAAGTGAGCAATAACTAGAGATAATGGAGAGGTTAACATACTCTTGAGAAAGAGTGGAAAGGCGACAGAGTAGTCTCTTCGCTCTGTGCTGTATTGGTTTCGCCAGCACACTGCTGCAACTAAGCAAAAGGTGAGCAAGTTGTGAGTGAGTGGTGAGCGTGTCAACCGAAGAAACGAAGAATGTTAGACCACACAAAGTGATGAATGGCCAAGTTTGGCCTCAAAACATCGAGAGCAGAGTGCAATTGCAACAACAGATTTTGCAAGAGAAAATAAGCCCACTCAGATTGTTGGGATTGCAGAGCACACAGACACAAACGATCATGTACATCCACTGCCATCCAGAAAGACAGTTGTTTCGTCAAAGTTATTGCTGCCGTATATTTCCGCATCAACACTGGGGAAATATTGTTGCCATGGAAACCGATGAGAGATGATGATGCAACAATATTTTCAAGATGATGCAATGAGAGAAAGTTCTGGTGCCTTGACAATAGAACATAGAATTATTAACAATGAGCAGGAAATGAGTATAATAACACGATATAAATGGGGCAGTCTCTCTCGAGGAGATACACGCGTCTCCCTTCAGCATCCTAACAAATGATAAGACGAGTTTTGTGTTTGGAACCCTTGAACAGTGTAGAAACCTTCCAAACGCGACGGCAGCTTCCCCTTCCAGCGGGTTGAGTATATAAGGACGCCGGTCGGTCTCGAGCGACAGTTTACGATACAACCGATAACAAAGCATACATCAACTCCATTCTTCAAATCAACAAGCACACTGTATTGTGCTCTTTAATAATCCTTCGAAGTATAGATATTAATTCATATCTATCGAAATGTCACCGAAGAAAAGAACGAGCATTGGTCAGAGAAGACAAAAGGTATCCAGGCGTCGGAAACATCTGAACAAGGAGAGCTTCGTCTACAGAAGGAAATTGTAGAATTACTGAAAACCAATTTGAGTTATTACTTAACTTCTTGAGGTTGTTCTGTTTACTACAACTGTAATTATCCCGGGCAACGCCGGCTGCTTCTGACAGATTCTTTACATGTAAAAGAAAGTAAAACCGATCTGCTTCGCTGGTTGCGCGATTCTTTTTTTTTTTGTTAACTTCCTCATAGAATGATTATAAAATCTACTTTGAGTTGAATATTTTCCACCAGTATCTTTGCAATTACTAATTTTCTGGCCGCGCTTTTATCATTTCAAATAAATACTAAACTTTTAATGAAAGAGATGTTTCTTTAATCTACATTTAATATTTACTAGCTGAGATGCCCGTCTACGCCGAGCTTTTCAAGGCAAAACGAAGGCGGTCTATCAGTATCTATCTACTCTAGGTATATACCAATGTTGTTTAAGGTTTGATCCCGGGACTTGTTAATTGTCATTGCATAAGATGGGAGAACGGAAGATCGTCGACATTTGAACTACAAAATGATCAGTCGTGTGTAACGGTATTCTTGGTATTAAAACGAATTGCCTGCGTTATCCCCGCTGAGTATTGTAGCTTGTATTGAACATGATTATTCGGAATTGTCTGGTGTATTGTTTAATACTCAAAACATTCAACGTAATGACCGTCGATTCTACAATTTACCGACAACTTCGGACGTTGTTGTGTTTTTTTATCTGGCAGGGAATCAGTGCATATCGTGATACTATTTTGCGCCAGCGCTCAGAAAGTAGAGTTCGTCGGTTTTTAGAAAATCACCCTTGATTTGATCCTCTGCACTACGTGCTTATGTTTCCGTACGGAACGCAAGGGTGGCATATTTCTGTGCCGTCGAAAAACAATGCTCAAACCACCCGTCTTATGCTTACGATCTTCAAATTCGTCACGTAAATGTTGAAGCTCGGTGAAGACGGACATATACCGTGTGTTTCAAAAGTTCCCGAACTGCCTCTTCTGTATGTAGGGAAAGCCTAACCTATGACAGCAGCAGTAATGTTTGGCCAACAACTAAAATAAACCATGTGCTGAAATAAATTACATAAAATCAGTTTTACATAGTGGAAAAGTTTCTCAAATGTATTTATTTTATTTTTACATTCCCAAAGGAACGGAACATGTAGGTTACACCAAAGGAGAACCATCTCTTATGGTTCTTGCATACTGTATTTTATTTGTTTGCTTTCACTCAATACACGCTTTTTAAACTGTTACTGTACCGGTATAAGCTTAATACCGTATACCGTAGGTTTTATAAATAAAATTTCTATTTTTTACTTTAACCTTTTATTTCACTCTCATATTCGCGTATTTGCATTTATGTAAAATAAAGAGCGGGATTCGTAACGACTGGGAGCACCTATTAATTGAAAAAAAGAGGTTGAGAGACATTGGCTCCTGTCTACCAGCCCTTAGTATACTTGCACAACAGTACGGCATGCAGGGAAAGTCATCTTCTACGATCGGGAACTTTTGAAACATATGGTATAAAAAAAATCGCACCTTCCCGTCTTCGCCGAGCTTGTCAAGGCAAAACCAAGACGGGAAACAAAGTTGTTTCTGTTTAAAAAGTGTATTCTGAAGGATTCGGACCCACAATAGCAAGGTTGTCGAAACGCGCCATGTAACCAACGCGCCAAAATAGCATCATTGCAAAAATGTAAGTGATTTTTTTATTATAAAGAAAGCCTCGGCACTGAAACGTCATAAATTGTTACATCATCATAAGTCGACCAAATTTAGAGCTTATTATTGGTAGAAATGCGGTTAACAAAGGACGAAGTATGATGATGTAACAATGTATGACGTTTCAGTGCGGAGGCTTTCTTTATACATGTAGGAGGCGTTGGTTGTGCCCGGTGCAACCGAGCAGAGGCAATAAGCAATGTTAAACACCCATAGATTATACGAAAAGAAATATATTTAGTAATTTCTAAATCTGCCCAGAATCTGCCTTTACATAGCAATTCTGCATGCTGCAATTGAATGGGAGTATTACAGAAAAAGTTACATTTAGATCAGGTCTAGCTTGAACATTGAATGTGCCGTTCGCCCGACCATTAATTGAAGTGCTGCAATTCCACTCGTTGCCGTTGCCAGGGCAATTTTGCCTTCCAATCGAACAGTCGCCGGCACTTTTTCCAGTGAGAACATACAGCAGCCAAGTGGCCAATCAAGTTCAAGGCTGGATATCTTCGATATTTGCAACAGCTTCGTGTATCTGGGCTTTGCTGCTTCGTTGTTGAAGCAAATTGCGTTGACAATCCGAAACATGTTCATCTTCCGACTTGAGCAGCTGCATTGCGTACACGCGCTTTATGTCGGCCCCTTTGACGCGTAACCGAACGCCTTTTTCGGTCCTGTCGGCTTTCATACTCCGTTGGACTCGCAAAGGCTTCTTCGACCTCCGAGGCGGAGGCTCCGCGATTGTTTGAAATTTTCGCTTCGTCGGCGCCATAACCCTGTTCATTAAGAACCATTATTAATAGATATTCATTTAGAATTAGTTATTACATGCATCAAACAGTTATTGAGCTATTTTTCGAATCTCCCACACGTAGAATTGAAGTAGTATTATTAACGACTTATTATTGGTCACTGGTCTGAAGAGCCAATGAAAACTCCGAATTTAAAACTTTGAAAATTTTAACGAAATTCGTGATAAAGCAGTTTAATTTAAGACATTGCGTGATAAAGCAGTTTAATTAATATTAATCAACACTGTTTTATGTGTTATATTATTATTGTTAAAAAGAAAAGAGATTTTTAATTGTTTACTTTGCTGCGTCATTTACTTTGTTGCATCACTTACTTTTGTTGCGTCACTCGCGTCACTTGTTTCACTTGCCAATGAAAAGTGCGTATTTTCCATTCATGACAGACAGACTGACTGACTGACAGACTGACGGACATACCAAAATATATATATAGATTTTTAAATTTTTATTAAAAAAAACCCAACAACAACATTCTTTCTTTTTCTTTTACACCAATTAGCAAATGATGGGGATCATGAACTAGGTCTTTGTGGTTGGATTTTGACGGTCATTTCATGGATCTTGCTCGTGGTCACCTTCCCGCTGTCTCTCCTTGTCTGCTTGAAGGTAATAAATTCATTACTCGCGTTATCTTGACAAAATTTGTTGTTCATTATTTGTGTTATTATTTTAAGTTCATGGGGTTTATTTCAGAAAAATGTTGTATTCGCGATGCGAGCTGTATATTTTGGGATGAGAACTTATCGAGATTTATAGGGATTGACCCAATAATGAAAAATAGTTTCAAATATTTCATTTGCCAAAAAAAGAGACAATAGATTCGGTTACTAATACATTCTAACCAAAAATACCCATACATCTGCTTATCCACAACAGATTGGTCCGCTCTTTAAAGAAGGTTCTCTACTAAATTATGATGCATTGATGCGGGAATTGTCTTCCACTCTTCCATAAGACCATACGTCAGTTCTGCCAGTGATGTTGCTCCTTGCATCTTGGCTGAGAGCGGCATTTCCATTCATCACATAAGTGTTCATTAGGATTGAAATGAACCATAGAAGTGTCGACAATATTACGAGGGTAGCCCAGAAAGTAATGCGCCACAATTTTTTTTCTCCGTCCCCAACAATGGTACGAATGGTACTTGAGATATGCGTTCTTTGAAGTTTTCGGAGTCCGCGCGCAAAGTTTCCGTTTCTTCCGACAGATAGCGTACGTGCAGCAATGGAATAACATGGCGTCGTCATTGAATTTCTCACTGCGGAGCAAGAAACGGTTGGAAACATTAACAATCGTTTATGTGCAGCTTATGGAGCATCAGCAGTCGACAGAAGTACGGTTAGTCGCTGGGCACAGAGGGTGAGGCCATCAGAAAGCGGTTCGGCGGAGCTCCAAGATTTGCCGCGGTCGGGGAGGCCATCCTCGAATCCGCGTCCTCGGGCATCAGAGGCAATTACGCAACCACTGAGCCACCGAGGCCGATAGATCGTAATCAACCTTACGTAGAAGATATATATCTGAACTGATGAATCTCCTTATTTGCTTAGTTTCTTGTGTACACAAATTGATGTTAAATTCCAACTTTAATCAAGAGACATACGGATCAAAGTTGGACTCAAACATAATCTACTTACAATTATCTATACTATTATAATAAAGAGAGAAGTCAAAATTTGGCTGACTGAAGCGTGGTTCCCACATGCGTAAAAACAAAGGCAGAAACCACAAAGCAGAAATTTTTTTGATATCACTTCCTGCTTTTGTCTTTCTGTCCGACAGAAAACTCTTGTCTTTGTAGGCTATGACGCAACCCAACTCGAAAAAGCAGGAGTTTTCAGTCGGGCAGAAAGACGGGAAGTGACGTCAAAAAAAATTTCTGCTTTGTGGTTTCTGCCGTTGTTTTTACGCATGTGGGAACCAGGCTTGACTCATCAACGCAGAGCCGAAACTACGAAACAGTTGAAAGGCACGCACTCAGAAGAATCTCTTTGGTATTGACTTCGTTCTAAAAAGAAATTAAGTAATAGATTTATTTCAAAATAAAATTGTTTGATATACGTCTTCATTTAGTTAATTTAGTTAAATATGACTAAAGACATATTAAACGTACGTGACCACATACGATTGTTTTGACCACATATCTCATAGGAGATACCACATACGCCTGCTTGTTTCGAGGAACTCTCCTACC
>JAHWFO010027030.1:654586-671569 GCA_023313115.1 Rhysida immarginata
GGAATCATCACACAGTATCCGACTGATTGTAGACAGTGGACTTCAAAAGTGAAGAGAAAAAATCTTCCTTTAATGATCGACGATTCCTTTTAAGATCGTTGGAGAAACAGAACGACTATCTTAAATCTTTCAACAATTTCTTTTTAATACATATGAGCAATTTGTAATAACTGGTTAATCGATTAAAACTTACAGGAATATTTTAGCACTTAAACTCGATCGTATCCCCCTCCTAAAGCTTTTTTTTTCTTTTTTAGGTTGTTCAAGAATATGAGAGAGCCGTGATATTTCGTCTTGGCCGTTTGTTAAGTGGAGGTTCTAAAGGTCCAGGTAAGTCAATACGCGTGCTGGGGTTTTCAATTTACATAGTAAAATCGTTTTCCCCTTCTGTTAATAGTAATGAGTATCCTTGAAATTTAAAAGTTTTCTCTTAAACTTACAGGAATATTTTTGGTCCTACCTTGCATTGAACAGTATGTGAAGATCGACATGAGGACATTGACCTTTGACGTCCCACCCCAAGAGGTTTGTGTTAGATCTAAAATATAAACCCATCTAAAATTACCCAGAATTCAAGAATTTTTTTGTATGTGTTTAGCAACTTCTAAAACTTACAGAAGTTTGAAGCATCAACCAACTGTGGATAAGAACAATTAAACAGTTTAAATACTCTTGTCCACAAAAAATTGCACTTCATAACAAATTAATTTTTATCATCCATAAACGTCGACAATTCCTAAAAGTGAATAACTGCTAATATTTAAGCTTCAGATTAAATAAACAGGTCAGGTTAGGCATTTTTAATAGTAAATGAATTGAATAAATAAAGTTCATTCCTAAGTATTTGATCGCTTTTAGCAGCATATTTTAAAGAAGCTACATATTTACGAAAGGCAAAATAATTTATCTGGTAAAAATTAAGTATCGTTCTTCACTTGGCTAGTAAGAAAGCAAACTTTTTTTGTGAATTGGAACATTTTCACTTTTATCTTGGAAATTGAAAATTTTATTCACCATTTCTATATAAATATAAAGAGTAAAAAGAATAACGCAAGGAATCAGTACACCTACATACAATAAAAACATCAGAATTTATCATATACATATTTAATTAATAAGTACCTTGCTTACTTAAAACTAGTGGCATATACAATATGAAAAGGTAAATCATTAAAATATCTAGGTGCGACATATGCAAATGCAGATTGAGCAAGGGCAGAGGGTACTCTAGGAAGTCTAAAAAAAATATCTTGATCTCCCGTTGTCCTTAGAAGCAATTAAGCAGAACCACCAAAAATTTCCATTTTAATAAAAACGACATACTTCTATAAATAAAAAGCTGTCTGCTATTCATAATTGACATCTTACCAAAATAATGAGTAACCGATTGTCGGGAGCAAAATTCAAAATTATTCTAAGGTCTCTCTTCTGAGCTCTAAGGACCCTTTCTAAATTACGAGGGTTGGTCGAAAAGTAATGCTTCCATGGCTGTATATAACTTTTTTTATTTGTTAACCGATGTTCAAAATTCTTTTTGGTATCTGATACTTACATTTGTCTTTTTTGTATCTGATACTTACTATGCGATGCGCTATTCACTTTTCGACATAGTCCCCATCCTTTTCCACCGAGTTTTCCACGCGTGACTAATCGGGTGAACCCGTCGGAGAGGAATTCGGAGTTGTTGTCGACACCAGGATTGAATGGCAGCTTTGGACCCTCTTCTGCAGCACGATAACTCCCGCCCGCACACGATCGCCACACACAAGAGGCGTTGCAGCGCCTACAGTTCAAAGATGAAAACCTGCAGTTCAAAGATGAAAGACTTTGCACCTTGCGACTTTCACCACTTCCCGAAGAAGAAAGAGCACCTTAAGGGACATGAGTTGCGTTCTGACGACGAGGTGAAAGTTGCCATTGACCCAAATAGATACTACATCAGAGGATTCACCAAAAACCATCATAAAAGATTTCTGCACATTAATATTTAAAAAATTAATAACAGACCAAATTGATAGTCGATTCAATGTACAGTTAGCCTGTGCTATACAATATTCCTTGGAGAAATTAGATATTACAATTGAAAGATCATCAGCATACATGTAAGCCTTATCAGACCCAAGAAGGAGAATAAATCATTGATATATAAGATAAGAACGGCCCCAAAATGGATCCTTGTAGAACACCCTTACTAGAAAATAGAAAAGATGATTTAACATCTTGTTCATGCATTATTAAAAATTTCAACAATTTCATTGCATAATTTGTAAATTTAATGGGAATTGTTGTAAAAACGAAATTTTCTGGATATTTCTAGCCATTTTCGTTTGGAAGAAGTACTTTTAAAACATCGACACTACATTTATTTATATCGACACTACATTTCAGTGTGTTGCTTTTTCTTTCCTAATGCATTTTTTTAAATTAAAAATTTCTTACTCACTTTTCCATTTTAGCATTTAATATCTGTTTCTTCTTCCGTTTTCGACTTTAAAACAGAACATTCGAACCCTTATTTTGTTTCGTTCCAGTTTCTGTTCTGATTTTAAAAATTTTGGTTTGGTTCCGGTTTCGTTCTGGCAATAAGGGATGAACTATTCGAAGTGGTTATTTTATTTTATTTTATTTTTTGTCTGTTTTTTCCCCTCCAACTTCAGTGTCATATAAAACTTAATTACTCTATCTTTATACTGTTTTTTGATGGAACTAAATTCAATCAAATAGATACTTATTTTTACCTACCACACACTTTTAATATCACGTCATTTCGACTTCAGTAAGTAAATAAAGCATATATTCTGGGAGAATACATGCCAGCATATGATGATAAAATTTATTCATATAATGCTATATTTTTCAGCAAGTAATCTTTACCTAGTGACTGTTCTCAACAAAATAATACATAAAGTTCTAATAGATTCTTCTTGATTACTGAGGCACAAATTGTAATATACAATTGTAAGATTCATTGTAAAAAACATTCATAACTGTAATTATTATAAATATGAGCCGATCGGATTCACGAAGGGATGGAGCGGAGAAAAGAGAAGACGAAATCGGAGATCTACAACAAAACACTATCTCTGGCAAAAAATATCGGATTTTTTTTCGGTTTTCGGTTTCGAATGGGTTCCGGTTCGGTGTCCTGATCAAATCACTGCTCGTAGTGAACCCCCCCCCCCTCACCGTTTCTGATATTAGAGATCTGTGTAAAATGCTTAACACTACTCCAATACTTAATTCGCCAACAAGAATTACAAGGTCAACCAACTCGATAATTGACCAGATGTTTCTTCCAGACCACTGGACTCACTACACTATCAGGTATGAGTTCATACCGAAGTGTGATCACCAAGCCATAACTGTTACTATCAAGGAGCTGATACCGCATGTGCTACAAGAACATTCCCGGATGACTTTAAGAAAACTTTAATAATCCCGATATACAAGAAAGGGGATATCAATGAAATATCGAATTATCGTCCAGTTTGCATGTTATCAATACTGGCCAAACTAACTGAGAAGATAATATTCACTAAACTAGCAACTTACTTATGGTCAATAATTCCATATAAAAAATATGGGGGTCGCCCCAAAACCCCAATAAGTTATTCATTGTTCACCATTATTAATTATATAATACATGCGATTGATAAGGGCCTATCTTGTTTCTTAATCAACACAGACATTTCAAAAGCATTTAATACTGTTCGTAGAGACAAGTTAATGGCATGGTTGTCCAGGCTAGGAGTTGACCAAATAAATTTAAACTTAGTACATGATTATTTTGATCAAAGGACAAACTATATTGAGGCTGACAATAAAACGATCGAAACACCGTCAACATTGGGCTTAATCCAGGGTGCCCCGATGGCCACAGTTTTATATGCAGCCGCTACGGCAGGAATATTTGGGCTCCCGTTAAACTGTGAAATCACCTCATTCGTCGATGACAATTTCCTATATATCTCATTTCCGTCTGCCGAATATAACAGTATGTTCAATGCCATCCATAATGACATACGGATTCTTAAAAACTGGTACACATCTCAAGGACTAAAATTCAACGAAAATAAAACAACCATACTTCTTCTTAATAGTCAAATGCCAAGTCCATCACTGACATGGAAAATTTTGGGCCTAGTCATTGACACCAAATTATCATTTAAAGATACGATTGAAGACTTATTGCTTGACCTTAATCGCTTAAAATATCTATTCGCTAACTTAAAGAAAGTGTTGTCGAAACAAGAAATGATAAGAATTTTAAAATCTATGTTGGTCCCAAAGATTGAATATGGCGTGTTATTTTGGTCGTCTACAATAAAAGTTGCGATCACTCGTGTATCTGTAGCCTATAAATAATGCTATACGTACAGCGTTATCTAGGAATAAGTACTCGTCTATGTCTGAAGTCTACTCCTCATACGACATTCCGTCACTAGATGAAATCATCAACTCTGCTCGCCTTAAAGAACTTTACAGAGCCATCACTGACATCAATCATCCAGTACATTATGTTAAAGAGTGGCTGCTGGATGCACCTAATACTCGTACCACTCAAAAGTACAAATTGAGTCCCAAAAACCCGATCTCTAAATACTTAGCAACCTACAATACTTATACACGTTTGACGTAAGGAATCAAATTTTAAAACTGCACCTTAAAGTCATGCTCAAATCATAAAGCACATGTAAAGAACTTAATACGAAACTAGGTGTTACCCGCGGTTTCGCCCGCCCGCGTCATCTGTTGAGGGGAATTACAAACCAAAAGCAGATAGTGGGGAAGGGGGGGGGGGCGTAAGGGGGCTGATTTTTGGCGATAGAGCAGGTCCTTTATTGATAAGACTGCCCTGAAAATTTCAAGTCGCTAGCTCAAACCGTCTAGGAGGAGATAGAATTACAGATAAATAAATAAATAAATAAATAAATACACGCAAGAGTTTTAGTATATAGATAAACTCTCCAATAATAATTCATAAAATGTTATGTAATTTGTCCAACCTTGGATATAAAATTGTAATAAATAAAATAAATAAATATTTGTGTTTCTAAAAAATCCAAATTCGAACGAACTTAAATCAAGGAACCTTTCTTTATTCCAGAGGATTAATGATTTTATTCTTTGCGAAGTCGAACATTCTATTGCCAATATTTTTCCGTTTTTTTTTATTTTATTTTGACTTCAGATTCGGCTAGAGCATCAAAAAGTAAGAAAAGCTATAATAAGCACACATGTCTTATCTGTTCGGGAACATGGCTAAAATGGCGGTCAAAGTTTGGTCAAAAGTTTAAGGCTGTGATATTATAAATGTTGGGCAATCAAATGGTATTTCACACAAGCCCATCTAATGCCTGTTCCGGTCAATAAAATGACATTTCGCCATGATTTTGCATCAGATGGTCAATGGAAATGTCATTTTCACTGGCCGGAATAGCCATTAGATGGATTAGTGTGAAATACCATTTATTGACCAATATATACAATATATATCACAGATTTAAAATTTTGACCAAACTTTGACCGCCATTTTGGCCATGTTCTCGAGTAGACAGGACATGTGCGCCTATTATAACTTTTACTTACTTTTTGATGCTCTATCCGAACGTAAAGTCAAGATTAAAAAATTCGAAAAAAATTGCCAATGGAACGACCGACTTCGCAAATATTGTAATGATGTTTTTAACTGGCTTGCGCTTTTAGCATCATTCTGGCAATGCAGTAGTACCACGCATTCTCAAGTAATTTTTACTGTTTTAACACCGTCGTGGGGGCCAAAATGTATAGATTGGAATGCAAACTTATTACGAAAAAGTGCGGGCGTTATCGGTGCGTTTTATTTATTTATTTATTTATTTCCTATTTTGGATACGCATGTTTTTGAATTCAGAATACTAATTTCTGTTTAAAATATTGCCATTCCACTTATAGAAAACCATTTTCTTTTGATCTTAAAATGTATCTTAACCTTCCAATTAAAATCTTAAGCTTTTTGGATCGATATAGTAAACAGCCCATTCGGTTAATGTGTCTTTACTAAATTAAACGGAATGAAACCGCTTTTATCACCAGTGAACAAACTTATTCTAATCGTCACAGAAAATCAATACTTTTATTTTTTATCTCGAATGTTCGTTTATTGCTTTAATTAAAGAACATTTAATTCCTGTTTGGCATGACGAGCAATGGACAGTAATGGGCGTTGTGTTGTTTCTTGAAGTTCGAAAACTTAGATTCTGTGTTGTCGTTTGACTTTCGTCCACCTCATTAAAGGAACGGGAAAGTAACAGTCAGTGTATTTGCCAAAAAAGGGAGTGAGAAAACATGCTCTCACAAAGTAATTATCGATTGACTATCTCTTACTAATGATATGTTCTGTATGGCTTCGAATTCAGAAACAAAGCGATAGAAAAACGTTCCCGATATGATTGCATTTCAGCTGCCAGTTTTCGTTCCTTAATAGCTGTCACTCTCGAATCGATACCAAAGACGGGTACAAGTGGACGCTGGAGGTTTGTATTCACCAGTTGCTATGGATCCTTTTGATTGAAGAGGGAGTGTCCACTCGGCAAAACACTTATCATCACTTTCATCCAAACATAATAGGAAATGTGAAACATTCGATTCTCGTCCACTTTTATTTTTTTTCCTTTAGCACCTCCTCCTTTTCCTCTCCGAACAGGATAGCCAATTGACCGATTTCAGCGCCGCCCACTTTTGCAATGAATTATGGGAACATGGCGTCTCAGACGGGGAAAACAACATCACGCTATTAACGTGTTACTGCATTTGATATTGGGTATACAGTATTATATGTTTTTACTAATAACGAGTAGTAGGTAAACAGTTTGAACATAGACTACTGTTTGATAAGCAATTATTTCTTTAGTAATTCCTCCATTTGCTTCACGTAATCAACAGATGGAAGAAACCGAAATACCGTAAATACTGTATTTAGCGCCGGACCTGAAATACCGGCCCGCCTGCATTAAGCGCCTGGGGGTCAGTTGAATTTTTGCAAATAAGCGCCGGACCTTCAATAACCGCCTGGGCGCTTATTTTAGTTCATTTCGTGGATTTTTCTTCTCTTGTTGCTTTCTCACGGGAATGTTTGCTCTCCCAAATGCCACTGCTAAACCGGAAATTAGATACCAGCATGATTGTCTTCTAATTTCTTGCTTTTAATTTTGGATTTAGTCAAGCAACATAGCTGATGAAAAATGAAAACTTCACAATTATAGCTTCAATTTTAATCTCGCAACAGTAAAGTAGGCTGAAAACCATTCTACAGAGGCTACAGCCAAACAGTTTAGCATTGATCCTAATGGGAATGGAAAACATAGCAGGATACTTTAGAAAAGATGAAGGAGAAGGGCGAGAATTTTCCATAATAGTATCCATCACAGTTGTGCAAAATTTTATAAGCGCCGGACCTCTAATACCGGCCCGCCTGCATTAAGCGCCTGGGGGTCCGCTGAATTTTTGCAAATAAGCGCCCGGGCGCTTAATACAGTATTTACGGTAATAAAAACATTGCCAGACATCGAATACAGGTAGAAAGAAGCATTCGACGGATCAAAATTTTCAGAATATTATCAGATATTATACCTTTAGCTATGCTATGAAGCATTAATCAAATATGGAGAATTTGTTGCGTACTTGCAAATTTTTCAGTTTCAAATGCATCACGTTAACAGTACAATTTAAATTAACAATTCAGTTCAGTATTTTGTTTATTTTTCTAAGTATGAAAAACATTGATTAAAATAAACATCTTGTAATGTTGTTAACATTTGTTTTGAATAACTATTGTTAAATTTAATGGAAATACAGACAAAGTCTACATTGGTAAAAACTATAAAATTGCATAGTTTGAATCCTGTCCTTGAACCTGTGAGTAATATACATGAGAAAGATCTAAAACTGTTTTCTCCATGTTGTTTCAAATAAAAATCTTCTTGTATTGCAGTTGAAATTTTGTCATTTCTAAATTTGTAAGGAGCTTTAATTTCAATAAGCTCCAACCCTCGATTAGTACAAACTAATCCATCTGGAGTTGCACCTAGGAAAGGGAATGCAGGATTTACTATCAGTCCAATTTCACGCAAATGAAAAGCAGAGTTTCTTTTTAAAAATTCTTTTTTTTGCCAGGTTTTCACATTTTTTTCCGTGAGCGATACAGTAAAAAATTTTTAGATTGAAACAATTTTTTACGGTACATTTCAGTGATGGTGTTCCGCCGATGTCTCTGTAAAACCAAACCAAATGATGAAGCACAAATTCTTTTGGCTCTTTCTTGGTGCCACTGTTGTGATAGTGTCTACTTGCATGTGTCCTTAGCAAGTGACTTGGCAGATCTAAATTTAACACTATATTATTTTTATAAAATATATTATCAACAACAACTTCTTTAAAAGAGATGTTTGGTGCTAGTGGCAGCGGCACAAATAAACAAGTTTCATTAGAGTTAATGCTCTGAATCGGCAAGATATAGTTCTCCAGTTGATTTGATATCGGTGAAAATAATTACGCTTTACCATATAATGTATCAACCTCAGATGTTTTGGGCTGAAATATGTACGACATGGGGATGTTGGGATAATGGCCTTGAAGAAAGCTTTTGAAAGATTTTGCATCCTCTTCTTGAAACTTTCAGCCTGATAAAAATGATAATGTTAAAATATGTTGTCGTGATTTTAATAAATCCATATAATACAAATGCTGCTATTAAAATAAGCATCATCATTAAAGTTGATCTGACAGAATGTTGCACATGTTGCATCACCGGTTGCGGTTCAATGGCATTACCTAAATCAACAAATAATGAGACTAAATATCATACTTAAGTAAAGGCAACATCAGATATTCTCATGTATAAAATACTTAATTTAAAAAACAAACTGTTAAAAAACAAAGTAAATTTATGTATAGCATACCTCTTGGTTTACCCCACTGTATAGGGAGACTAGTGCATGGTAGTTGCTCTGGCACATCTTTATATCCATGACGAATCAAAGATTCCAATGTAAAAAACAGAGCACATTCATGTGCACATGAACCAATTATTCTGAAAATGATCATGAAAATCTAAATACTGATTTTGAATATATAAAATTATGTTTCCTTAGTGTAAAAAACTCTAAATTATGTTTCCAGAAGTGCAACTGCAGCAAGCTTCTCCAATAATTAATTTTGCTCTCGTTTACAATTAAGTTTGATATCATGTGGCTTTTCTTTTTTTCGCTATGATTGCCAGCATTTTGCAGTGATTTTTACAAAATTATTTAAATCCATATCTGTTATTGTGATATCATGAATGTAACTCCCACATAGGTATGAAAACCCTCTTTCCAAACATCTCCTTCCCGATAAATTGTGCTTTTCTAAAAAATCATTACCAATGGAAACAGAAAAATCATGTAGTTGTGCAAGTGAATTCATTTGAAAACACATACTGTAGAAATAGCATCTATGGCACAGTAGCATGGGCAGAATAGAAGCGAATGTTTTCCCCTAGAAAGCCGCCATGTTCCCATGATGCCCTGCGAGAGGGCGGAGCTGAAATCGGTCAATTGAAGTCCACTTCTCTCTCTCTCTCTCTCTTTCTCTCTCTCTTTCCGAGGTCACCACCCATCACGATGTTATTACAAAATAAAACATTTGGAACTCTGTAGCAAAAAAAAAAAAAAATTCTAAATTCAAAGAAAAATATTTAAAACAATGCTAATGCGTTTGCCTTTTAATTAAAATTATTGTATAATACTAATAAAATGACCTTTGCTTTACTTTACTTTACTTTAAATAAAAATTACCTTTTATCGGTATCTGTGAAAGTAGTGACTAATACATTAATAAAGAATGACGACTTATCTTTGTAATTGAGGAAACTACATACAAAATGGGATAATTATTGATAAACCTAATTACGTGCATGCAAATGTGAACTTTTTATCCTGCTTGCTTATTAGTGAATTTGCTGTTCAATATCTAATTTGCTGCGTTCTTTATCTAACCATTTCGAAGATAAAACTTAGCAGCATCTTCTTCATTTCAACAACGAAACAAAGAATGTTCCCCCTTTTACCAAACACGAAAAATTTTGAGCTTGCTTTATTATTAATTCCAAGCCTTTGAAAGCCACACAATAATTAGTATAGCTACACAACATGTCCATAATACCTATAATGGGCTTATGGGAGAATAATAAAAAAAAAGAGACGGATGCCTTACAATATATAATTTATTGAATGGGATAACAACCGGTTTCGTCTTTTGTGGAAAGGAACGCTTTATAGATTTCGATACTTTCTAAAATTTTGATTTTAAAGGGACCATTGGTAAAATAATACTCACAATGATAGTGGTTATGTACAGTATTACCAAATGTTGTGTGGTCTTTTTTAAGCATCAACATCTAGTTATTTTTAGGGATAGCTTTATTTTCTACTTTGAATGAGGAAAATCTCCACATTCTATATCAGTAATTCACTCCTGCAAGTGATTACAACACTTTTTCGGGCGCCCAAAAATCCCAAATCAACCATCCAACAACACTTTTTTTGGCAGATGCATGAGCATGAGGGTGTCCGCGCTCGAAATATGATGAGCCCTAATTAAACAAGTAAATCAGTTAATCAAAAGGCCTCCTTAGAATTTCATTAAAACCTGCACATGGGAAATAGGTTTTCAGTAGAGTCAAAGAAGCGTGTGCTAATTAGATGTACTATAAATAAAATCTTCTTAAAGTATCTCTACAGCATTGACTGTTTTAATTTAGGTTCTGACTAAGGATAGTGTGACAGTTTCCGTAGATGCCGTCGTTTATTACCGAGTATCAAATGCAGCCGTGTCGGTGGCCAACGTGGAGAATGCCCATCACAGCACGCGTCTCCTGGCACAGACCACACTGCGCAATATGCTCGGCACCAAGAACCTTCATGAAATCCTCAGCGACAGAGAGAACATCTCCGCCTCCATGCAGGTCAGTTACAGACAGACCTTCAGCAAAAGGCGATATTAGATTTTATTGTTGTTATTATTATTATTATTATTATTATTATTATTATCATTATTATTATTATTATCTAATCATTCTTGATTTCTTTCTCAAGGCCTCCCTGGATGATGCAACTGAAAACCGGGGAAATAAAGGCGAACGAATTGAAAAGGAAAGAATAATTTCTTTGTTCTGAGGGCTTTCGGAATTTTTTGCATAAACGACTATCTTTAAATAAGTTTTGTAAAAACAACGGCAATTAAGTATCTTCGAAAACAATGTGAATCCTTTGGTACATATACACAACTAATATGTCGTCGACGGACTGGAACCTTATAATACTTTTAGTTACAGTAAACATGATATTTAAACTAAGTTTATCACATTATGATGAGCTCCTGATTCATTTAAGAGATCTTAAAAAGTTAGGAATGCTTTTTCTTATCTTCACGTATTCATAATCAAAAAGTGGTCTAAGCTGCGGCCACACAGAGCGCTACTATGTTCGTTCCGATTTGTATACAAATTTGTTTATTTCATTGCTTATTTGAAGATTTACGTAAAGAAAGAATGTTTATTACAATTATAATTATTAAGACAGGAACAAAAATCAAAATAAGTTATTTCTTTATCTTAATATTTGGCATTGTAAAGCCTCTGTCCATATCGTTCCGAAAAAACTATGAATAAAAAACATATTGCATAATTATAATTATATCGTAATATTTATAATTAGTACAATAATTACCGTGTAAATATTAATTATATTAAATTATTATTTTGATGATCTCCTTATTTAATGTAAAAGTTGTAAATAATAACAAATAGAAAAAGGAGATCATCAAAATAATAATTTATTATAATATACTCCTTTATTTTATTGAAAATTAATTATATTAATTCATTATAACTGTAATAAACATTATTTCTTGTAAATTTAAATTTATCTTCTCTTTACGTAAATCTTCAAATAAGCAATGAAACAGAGTTGTAAACAAATCGGAGCGAACATAGCATCCGTCGCATCGGCTCGGTATGGCCGTAGTTTTAGTCTACTGCGCATGCCCGTCCACGACGGACGTTTTGGTCGTCCAGAAAATATTTGCGCAAATAAAACGTCCGTAGCGTCCGCAGTTCTGTGTGGCCACTTACGTAGAGAATAAAGGCGCATATTTTTTGGAGGCGTAGCGTCCGTCCCATCCGTCGCGTCCGTCGTGCTGTGGCCGCAGCTCTACAGTGGGTTGCCAAATTAATGTGGACAGTCACAAATTAGCAAAAACTGAAATATACCGTATTCGTAAGGAATAAAATTGGACACAGAGTGATTGGACCCTGAAAGCACGCGGAGCTGTCCTTTGTCAAAGCAAAAATTAAAAAAATTATTAATAAAGGCGTTGGAAAGCATCCATATATACAGACCACGGTGTAAGAATAAGGACCGTGATACAGACACAATAGGAGGGGAGGGGGTGGAAGGACATTTATGTCTCGTCCTACTTTTTTTCTAAATCCGTCATTTA
The DNA here is from genome assembly GCA_023313115.1 of Rhysida immarginata. NCBI lineage: Eukaryota > Metazoa > Arthropoda > Chilopoda > Scolopendromorpha > Scolopendridae > Rhysida > Rhysida immarginata. Next base: position 667,106 of record JAHWFO010027030.1, read on the forward strand.
AGAAATAAAATAAAATATGTTTAGTTTTTAAAATAAATGTTTTTATTTTAAACTATTTTCTAATAATCTTTTAACATATAGTGATAAAAAACTTCCTTATTAAAATTATCAGATTGTTTGTATCACGCTGATGAAGGTGGCGTTGCCCCCGAAATCTACATACGTGGATTAAAAGTTGTTTTTTTTGTGGAATAGTAGTGTCTTTTCCCTAGTTGTTTGGTTGTATATATATCAGGTTGTTGCAAAAGTTTCTTCTGGTTGTAGAATCCGTGCCCAAGAAGGGCTCATTTTCCGAGGGGGTGTACATATGTTTTCAAACAAATTATTGCATTCGATTCCTGATTATCTTTGCTACATTACATCCAAGAATCAACTTTCTGACTATACATCTGTGAGTGCCATCAACGGTCTGAAATGGACCTTTCAGGCGAGCATATTCGAGCAATAATCTTCTACGAGTATTCTGGAAAGATCAGTGCTGCGCAATGTCACCGAAACATTTGCCACCGTTTAGGTGATGGCACTGTTAGTTTACGTACAATAGAAGAATGGTATCGCCGGTTCAGACGCGGAGATAGCACTCTTCAAGATGCACCTCTCTGGTCGGCCAATCATGATTTTAGATGGTGATCTACGCCAAGCAATTGATGAAGATCACAATGTAACACGAGGGAACTCGCAGAACAGTTCAAGGTTCACTTTTCAACCATTGCCCGGCATCTGCATGAGCTGAATCTGTCATTCAAGTTCAATCGTTTTTGTGTTGGAATAAAAATCCGGAAAAAAACTTTTGCAACAACCTGATACTTAAAATACTACAATACCACACAGGGCTCAATATTTTATCACATACTTGCAATGAGCACTTTCTTTTATTCCGGAACGGTGGGTCATATTTTTATAAGATTCTCTATGAGCTATTTACATTTACATTAAAATGAAAATATACGTTCCCAAAATTATCATTATCCACTTAATTCCATAGTATGTTTAGTAAAGAACGAGTCACTTGAAGTTACTAACAAGTGGCCCCGATCTACAAAATCGTGAAATATGTGACTGTCCCTAATAATTTGGCAACCCATTATACATACTGTAATACCAAAAAGTGCTGAAAAAATATAATTATGGGAATTTATGTAATAAATTCGTTGTAGCTTAATCAAGAAAAATTTAAACTTTTCAGCAGACTTTCATAATGGCCTTCATTTTATTTCTTTTTTCATACCCTTGCTTTCCACTTTTTGCTTGTATGAAGCAACACTGCCCTATCATTAATATTCGGACACCCTTTCACAGATAGTGAAACAGGTCCTACGCATTTCAAACTGATGTTTCTACTATAAAAATGTACGCTGGGTTTCAAACAGAGTTGGAAGTCGGTTCCGACGTGAAATATAATAAAATGCCACATGAGCAAGTTTTCTGTACAAAGACGAAACCACTCTGGGGATTCCTAAGTCAGCTGCTAATGGTGTCATAGGCAAATACAGGGTGCGGCAGAAACAAGTCCCAGTTTTTAAATGCAAATAACAAAGCAATAATAGAAGTAATTCAAAACTTTTATTTCAATGTTTACCATTTACGTCACATACATTATCATTTAGTTTTGAAAACAATATCGTCCAAATGCCGACCATCATTTTGTATGCATTTCTGAAACCTCTCCCTGAAGTTCTGCATTACCCGATCATTTCCTTGCTATTGCCGCAATTTTTTGGCAGAAGGAAGCTTTCAGTTCTTCCAAGTTCCCGGCTTTCGTTTATACACTTGAGCCTTCAGGTACCCCTGGTGAAAGAAATCGCAAGAAGTGGGATCGGCGGAACGTGCTGGCCTTTGAATGTCACCTCGCAAGAAGATCCAGCGCTATTGGACGATATTGTTTTCAAAACTAAATGATAGTGTATGTGACGTAAACGGTAAACATTGTTCTTTCAAACTGTGAAATAAAATTTTTGATTAACTTCTATCATTGCTTTGTTATTTACGTTTGAAATTCCGGAGTTATTTCTGCTCCCCCGTGTAGATGTGGAAAATTTGGATTTGCGAGCCCGGAGTTCGATCGGAACCCTATCGAGCATCTTTGCTATGAACCGGATCGTCGGTTACCCGTATGTTAAAACACCGATCGAGCACGTGCTACCTGCCTGGGTCGAACTGATGACTGTTTCACAGGCCGAATGGAACATATCACGTGATATTTATGCAGTTATAAAAGCTAAAAGGCCAGCGAGTATGCCACACCGTAATAAAAGCTAAAGGTCTCAGCGCCAGAATAGAGTCAAATGATAGAATGATAGAAAATCTCGTTTATGTCTATTATTAATTGGTGGGGACGTGTAGAATATAGGAAAAAGGGATATACGGTAGATTTCATTTTTGACATCAGGCACTTAAAATTTAATATTGAATAACTGAAATATATTTTTTGTATTTGTGTTTTATACGGTATAATACAGAAAAGGATGTAATAAAATGTATATATGGCGCAATAAGATTATTAATAAATATACAACCTCTGACAATTAAGTTCGGTGAATGACGTCACACCCTAATCTGTGCGAGCTTTACGCGAGTAACAGTGCATGTGAATACAAGCCCAGTCATTGTTTAAGCAAGTTCAGACAGGTCACGTTTGTGCGTGCAATGGTTTAGCAGATGCTCGTTTCTTCAGTTGAAGGTGTAGCGTGCGCACGTAACTGTGGATAATGGATCAAAGAGGAACACTGCCGTAATCGTGCAACAGTTTCTGGCCAACAAAGGGGTCGTATCCATAGCTCATCCACCTTATTCACCAGACTTGGCACCGGCAGACTTTTTCTTGTTCCCACGCCTGAAACGGGCCTTAAAGGGACACAGATTGCAAATGTGACACGTGAACTTAAAGCCATCCCTAAGGAGCCTCCAGGACTTACACACCCGATCCCAAAAGTGTATTGCCTACCAGGGTGATTATTTCGAAGGACAATAAAGTAAATGTGGCTCTATCTGTTTTGCATTTTGTTGTGTGAACTCATTCACCGAACTTAATTGTCAGAGGTTGTATATATAATACAAATATACAATTCATTAAAAATACAATGGAAAATAGAATAACATAAAATGAAATAATAAAATCTAAATAAAAGTCGCCCAATGTGGACAAAATACAAATGAGGTGGAAGTCTGATCTGGACAAAAAAAAAACATACAGGTGAAGAGAAGGTCTTGTAGAGTAACAGTCATAGTAGAAACACAGGAAGATGCACAAGAACAGACGACGCACATAAAAGTAGGAGAAAATCTGGTGATGAGGGTCCCATGATGAGAAACAGTTGAAAAGTTGATAAAATTTCAAAATCGAATAAAAAAAGAACGTTTTCGAGATCATTTATCTCATCTTCAGTTTATCAATAAATTTTTGAATAAAATTTCAGTTAAAAAACATAATAATTAAAATTGAAAACAATGAGTGTTAATTAAAAGTGAAGAGGTATTGTTGGTTGTTGGATTGTTGTGAGCAGGGAAATGTTATTATCTGGGTTATGTATTGTAATTTTTTTTTATTTTTTTGATAGTAATTTTCATTTATTATTAATTTCTATCGATGGTTTGGCCAAATTGTTTTCATTCGAAATAATGTTAATGGTTTCTTTTATTAGTCTTTTTTTTGTAATTTGTTTCTTTGCCAATGATTTTGACTTTGTTCCAATCTAGATTATGATTTTGGCTAATACAGTGATTAACTAGATGATTATTTTTGAGTTTGTTTCTAAGTGCTCTTTAATTTAATGTTCTTTAATTCGTGTTAATAATTGTCTTTTTGTTTGACCTGTGTAAATGTGTTGACAGTTGGTGCATGAAATTTGATATATCAGGTCGTTGTATATCAAACGTCGGATTGCAGAGGTCATCTTTAATGGTCCTCGAGAAGCTGCCAAATCGTTGGCAACAATGTTTGGATTGCAATGGGGGTTATTTCGAATAGCACGTGTGAAGGTGTCCTTTCTAGAGGACCATTAAAGATGACCTCTGCAATCCGACGTTTGATATACAACGACCTGATATATCAAATTTCATGCACCAACTGTCAACACATTTACACAGGTCAAACAAAAAGACAATTATTAACACGAATTAAAGAATATGAAAGAGCACTTAGAAACAAAATCAAAAATAATCATCTAGTTAATCATTGTATTAGCCAAAATCATAATCTAGATTGGAACAAAGTCAAAATCATTGGCAAAGAAACAAATTACAAAAAAAGACTAATAAAAGAAACGATTAACATTATTTCGAATGAAAACAATTTGGCCAAACCATCGATAGAAATTAATAATAAATGGAAATAAATGGAAATTACTATTAAAAAAAACAAAAAAAAATTACAATACATAACCCAGACAATAACATTTCCCTGCTCTCAACAATCCAACATACTTTCCTGTTCACAATAATCCAACAACCAACAATACCTCTTCA
>JAHWFO010027030.1:671669-690598 GCA_023313115.1 Rhysida immarginata
TTTTTTTTTTTTTTTTTTTTTTTTGTGCAGAGAAGATACTTTGGTGAGAATTAAATCACTTGATTCTATCAGTGTAACGCCTTGCATTAACTTAGCGCGGTTATTTCATGCTATAATCACGCGAAGGCTTACTTGGAGATACCTCCAAGAAATTATTCCATTTCCTAAAATTGCTTCCATTGCGACTAACAACTGGAGAAACAACATTTACCCATCTAACTATTTCAACTTATGACTATCCGAATGGATAATTTTATGTCAAATATCCTCATTCGACTTAGCCACTTTTGATGCCATTTGATAAGATGCTCTGAAAGGCTTCAAAGTGAAAATACAGAATTTCAGCGTTTATTAGATAACGGTTAACCATGGTCGTTAATGTATAATTTAATAGATTAACATACTACTTACTATATAAACATCTTTTTAATGTGGTGAAGATAAATTAGAAATAAAATAGATTTAAATAGAAAATAAAATAGGAACACAATAGAATTCAATAGTCACCAAATTTGATCATGTGTAGGAATTTTTTATTACATCTTATAATTACTCTGGATTTCAATTCTTCGTATTGTCAGACACTCTTCTCAACCAACTATCTTCTTGCATCTACTGTTGTGCCGCCAAGTTTTCCCAGTATCTACTATTATTCCTTACTTACTAACATCACTATTGACCATCTTCGACTGCTAACTCATCCTGTGCATTCTTCTATATACTCCTTGACCTCTACAAGAACTACAAGTTTTCCACCTCCTTTCTTTGTATCAGCTTCCCTTCACGTGATCAAATTTGGTGACTTTATTGAATTCTATTTCTAATTTCTCTTTATCACATTAAAAAGGAGTTTATATATCTATTAAATTATTATATTACTACTCCTTCAACTATATAATTATTAGTCGTTAATGTATCTGAAAAGGAAATGACTTCTTTGAATGCATTTGCTTATAAGAATGCACGTTTGGTCAGTACGTTGATCCTTCCATATGCTTGCCGTTTACACAAATTGTTTACAAATTATTTTCAACAGCATAACCATTTTTCAGGCATCTTCGTAGACCTCTTCAGGTTAAATTATTTTTGCCGACTTTTTCTCATTCATTCAGATCATAGGAATGCCATTCAGCATTCAGGGAACAGGTTCTCAGCGTTATTTGACATACACTGGCGGAAAAATAATCCCAACACCACGAAGGACTTGTGTTAGATGAATGAAATTTGGACAGTATATTCAGCTATGGTATTTATTTAATTGATTCAAGTTTCAAGGTTACAACTTATAGGGGGCGCCACCAGCACCACCCTGTACATGCAAATGAGACATTCCAATGACAGATATAAAGGAGATTAGACGCGCGTCTGTGTCACTTCAGACACTTGTGGACGTGTGTGATAGAGTACGTAAAACATGCCTCGAAGGCGACTGCGACGTGAATATGGGCAGCTAACCCAATTCGAACGAGGACGTGTAGTGGGCCTTCGAGAATGTGGACTTTCGTTCCGTGCTATTGCAGAACGCATGGGTCGAGACGTTCCCACTGTGTACAACTGTTGGCAGCAATGGTCCAGGGAAGGCAGGATTACCAGGAGACCAGGATCTGGACGACCCCCGGCCACTGGAGACAGGGTTGACCGGCGCATCTGTAGGATGGCTGTGGCAAATCGGACAGCATCTGCAGCGGACTTTCGGGCTGCTATGGCACCCAACGTCACTCCACGCACAATTCGGAACCGTCTCCTGGCCAGGAACTTCCACTCCAGGCGCCCTGTGGCATGTTTGCCTCTTACCCCTCAATACCATGCGGCACGTCTTCAGTGGTGTCAAGCCAGAGCGACTTGGAGGGTAGAATGGAGGTCTGTGGTCTTCACGGATGAAAGTCGTTTCTGTCTGGATCAGAGTGATGGTCGCACAAGGGTCAGGAGGAGGAGTGGGGAAGTCCTGTTACCGAGCTGTATCTGTCGTCGGCATACTGGCCCCACCCCTGGCGTTATGGTATGGGGGGGGGGATTTCCTACGACAGCAGGACCCCCTGGTGGTTATCCCAGTCACCATGACGGCAAATGTTTAAATTCGGATGGTTGTTGAACCCATTATGCTAGGGGGCTGTTTCAACAGGATAACGCTCGACCCCACACTGCCGCTGCAACCCAACGTGCCCTTCAGGGTGTCCACATCCTACCATGGCTAGCACGATCACCAGATCTGTCGCCCATCGAGAACGTCTGGGACATGGTCGGATGCCGTGTCAGGGCTCTTCCACAACCAGCAACAACTGTCGCTGATCTGACCATCCAGGTACAACAGGCATGGAATGCCATACCACAAAATGACATTCGGCATCTCTACGACCGTATGCATGCACGTGTGCAGGCTTGCATAGACCAGCGCGGCGAATACACCGGGTACTAAAGTCCGTGCTTTTCACCAGGTACAGGGTGGTGCTGGTGGCGCCCCCTATAAGTTGTAACCTTGAAACTTGAATCAATTGAATAAATACCATAGCTGAATATACTGTCCAAATTTCATTCATCTAGCACAAGTCCTTCGTGGTGTTGGGATTTTTTTCCCGCCAGTGTATTTATTATTATGTCATATCATACTGTTATCATAACGTTACTTTAGTATATTAATTAAAAAATTCACAAACGTACGACAGAACTGTGTAATGTCAAGATCTCCTAGATAACAAGGACTGCTCACTGGAACTTCATAATTGTTACATCTTCATAAGAAGGCCATACCTCATACACTGTTACATCACCTACGGTAGGGTATTGTTAATCGTATTTCTACCAATAATAAGCTCGAAAATTTCCCTACCGTAGGTGATGTAACAATTGTATGACGTTTCCGTGCGCAGGCTTTCTCTCTAGGTGGTATTGTAGAAATACCGAGGGGTCCGACATTCAAAGAAATGATGTACGAGATTTAAAAATCCCCAGATTTTTTAAGAGATTTTAAGATTTTGAAGTTTGTGGGATTTCTAAAGATTTGGGAGAGATTTCATAAATCTGTAAGATTAGACTACGTAACTCGGAAACTACTCGTTGAAATTCGATCAAATTTTAACGGTATACACAGTTTTATGTACCCTATCATTCCTCCAAACTTCATTATCTTAGGTGTTATAGAACCTGAGCTATTAAATTCTTGATCTTAGTGGCGGCATTTTTATTTCTGTTCATATCTCGGTTATCGTTAAAATTCGAACCCATGTTCATATGAACTTTTTTGCTTAGAATCATCAATACTACCTCCTCTAAAAGTTTGTGACCGGGTTTCAGATTCACCCTGTATATTTTACTTTTGTTATACTTGCATAATGTACTATATGTTTTACAATATCCGTCGAATGAATTGGTCATCTAAATCGCCAGACATGAACCCCATCGAACATACTTGGGATATTATCAAATACAAGAGCTTGCACCTGCAACATTCACGCAATCATGGGCGGCTATCGAGACTGCATAGCTGAACATCTCTTCAGAGGACAAAAGATAGATTCCATGCCACGTCGAGTTGATGCACTTCGTCGGGCAAAAGAAGGTATGGGTATCCCATGATATTTGGCACTTTAGTGTATTTGAACGTTAATACAGGTTATCTTTTCCAGCATGAATTACATTTTCAGACTCAGCAATAATTCCTCTATATTTCTTCCATTCTACCTAGCATTTACAGTATGTATCCATCACAGCAGAATAAGAACAGTGGGTTTTACAATTGTTTTCTGCAATACGGCACGATTAATAAACATTTGGGATCGACTCGGATTTGTTTTGGACACAAAAGTCTTGTTACTTTTCCAAAGTAAATACAGGGCGTCTCAAATCAAAACTATTTATGGCTGTAGCGAACTACGAAATGTGAACTTTAATTTCAGACACCCTGTATATGGTCTCTCTCTTAAGTAGGACCGGAAAAAAATGGCATAATACCTTTTGGAGGTAACTGCACCTAAAATTGGGCAGAAGATGCATAAAATTGTTTTGCCCATAAGTAAACATATAGGGTGATTCACTGGGTAGTTAACTAGGCGATTATCACATTCAACATTTATTCTAAAAGACTTCATTATCATGTGACCTAAGATACCAGTTGGAGTATTTCTGGTATGGGGGAAATATTCCGTTAATTGCTATGCAGTTTTCAATTTTTCTCTGCTTTTACTAATTATAACGGCTTCCCGGCTTATTTGCTGGGTTTTGTTTATTTGTAAGCCTCTTTCAAATCGATTTATATCTATAATGTGGGTTTTACTGTTTTTTTACCAGGTGATTGCAGCGGAAGGGGAGCAGAAAGCGTCACGTGCCTTGAAGGAGGCTGCTGATGTCATTAACGAGACACCAGCTGCTCTCCAACTGCGCTACCTTCAGACGCTCAACACCATTTCGGCGGAGAAGAACTCCACCATCATATTCCCTCTCCCCATCGACCTCCTCTCCAACTTCGTCTCCAAGGGCCAGAGCAGCTAAAAGCCACGGCACGGGTGGACCCACGAGAAGCTCGTTTCCTTACATCTTTTAAAAACAAAACAAAACAACAACAACAAAAAAAAAAAAAAACAACAACCAAACCACAGATCTCATTTGACAACAACATCCATTCAAATAAATTTTTATTTCATTTCTTTCTCATGTTCTTAGATCTTTTTTTAACCTTTTCGTTCGGTGTCAAAACAGTTTTTCACGTTGCCTTTCATATTACGATAGAGAGAGAGGAACAACTACATGTTCCGTACGATGTGACAACTCTCTTTGCAGTCTTGTGTTGTCTTGTACTGTCCAGCACCACTTACAGACGAATTAAATGAAAAATTTCGGGAGGAGATTGTGAACCACTCTTAGAAGCGAAGATAAAGAAATTGCCGTAGAATTGAAATAAGTACAAAATCTGAAGGATGATGAATCTCTGGCTGTCTTAATCTTGGTTGTATTGAAGGCAATAAATGCTCAGTACTGTTGACCAAATAAAAGGGATCAATTTTAACAGGGAATTCAAACCAGAGCACAGCGGAATTAATTAATTTAAAATATGAAAAAGTTTAATTGCCTAGTTCAATTGGATTGTAATGGACTGGGAAGGGAGGGGAGGGAGCAGCGAAATGTCCATGTACTCAGAATCTATACCACACTTATAAATCTATAAAGCCTTAAGAAGGAAATGGCATTTCCAGGATAAAAATGAACACTCTTTATTTTGAAATCAAATTGAAATAAACTTTTCACGTTCAAATCTATGGTTGATTTGCTCCATCTCAAAGCATTTTATTTCTTAATTTTGTAAAGCTACTTAAACTCCTTTCAGACTTTTAATGGTCCTCAACGAGGCTCCAGTAAACGTTTGTACTGCCGACATTTTCGTTCTCTGTCAAATGTTTTTCTTAATTCATTATAAATATGGCACTACAATTTTGCTAAAGTGGTTATATTCGAATATCCTTAATTCTCAATTATTTCGAAATTTAAATTTTTACTATTATTTTCATTGCTCAAAAAATGCATTTATTACATGAGATTTGTTTCTCCATTTGTAGTATTTCACTGTTTTCTGAAAGGTTCAACTTTATGAAGCGAAAAACAAACCACTTAATTCTTAAAGAGGAAATTTCATTCAACTGATAAAATTAGACTATAATTTTTTATCAATGAAAACTGATTAAACGTGTTATTGTAACATCTTTAATCTGGGAGCACATTACTAGTTCAGAAGTTTCAAAAAAACTTTATTAAAATAAATTCCACCGTTTGCCAAAAAAGTTTAAATCTATTTTTAAGTACAATTGTGTACTTTGCAAATTTCTAAGCATAATATTGGGCATTACCTAAGTCTTGTTTCGATAAATCGTTTATTAAAGTAATGGCTAATGAATCAAAGGAGACAGACACACTGTAATCTGGATTAACCCAATCTGTATGCTCCCAGATTAAAAAAGCTCAGCTGCATTATATTTACTGCTAAGTTTTCTTCATTTTAGAATGAAATTTTTATTCAAATGTTATTTCATTATTGAAGCACATTCCTTTATTCACTTGGATCTTGTAAAATTCTCGCTCTTTTTTTTAAACGTTTCTTTTACATATCAACTTGTGAAAATAATTATGTAAATATTGTTCCAGTAAATCGGTTCAAATCTTTATACCAACACTTGTTTCTAAATAACTACACATTCGTTGGCAGCAAATTTTAACTTCGATCTGCTTCTCTGATAGCCCAGAATTGTTTAACTGATTTAAGTACAATTTTTGCGCATTTTTCTAAATAGATTTCTGCTTAGAAATGCACCAGTGTATTTATACATTTTACTCCCGATGAACTTTTTTTGAAAAATTCTTTTAACTGTTTATTTCGTTTAAGATTTTTGCAATAATGACTGCATTAAATGTAAAGTACTTTTTCCCTTCAATGTTTCATTACTGTTTCAATCAAACAATATTTTTTTATCAAGTTAAAATATAATTTCCAGAAACCCGAATTTGTTATGAACTTCATTAAAAATTGTTTACAAAAATTATTCAATTTTACAAAGTTAATATGGTTTAAAAATTTTTTTTCCTGACGCTGACAGCTGGAGTAAATATGCAATTTATATTAAAGATGAGACCACATTCAAAATATTGGCGTAAAAAAAAAATAAAAATAAAAAAAAATCGGAAAATTATTTGATTTAATAAATAATTTAAACTTTGATATGAAAATCAAAATGTATTCATAATGAAAATGGACTTTGTAACTATTCTGATTTAAAAAATAAAAATTTTCTGAACGAAGGTGAACGAAGGAAATAATTCACCGGATTTGTATCGCTTCTTTTTATCAGAAATAAAACCCACTTTTAAATTAATTTCTCTCATTCTTTCAATGAAAATCTGTTGCATATCTGCAGAGCTAGTAAGTAAGAACAGTCAAAAACTCTGTGTACCATAAAAGTAGCAAAGCCCTTCTACATATTGAACTTTCTTTATCAACCATAAGAGCATCCTATTATAGCCGATTGACTGTCAGTAGTTATTTGGATGTATTAAAATGAAATATCCATATAAGATATTCTGCGCTCATAAAGTTAGCACCTTTGGGTAAAATAATACAGGGTGTCCACAAAAACACTCCCTGATTTGTTTGCCGTGTGACAGGTGGGGCACACATTGAGTGCCTGTAATGAACATATATCACCCCATGAAACTTTGAGTTGATACAAGTTTATCCAAAAAAATGAACACAATATTCCCAAGGTTTTCATTTTATAACCAAATAAAATCGAGGAGTGTTTTTGTGGACACACTGTATAAGTTCATGGAAACATCCTGCAGCCGGACTCCCTGAATATAAGGGCAGTCATCTAGAATTTATAGTTTATTGTGAGTGTACAAGTTCCATCTCCGGTTTGACAGGAAGAAAAATTAAACAAGAACTGCCATACGCCTTTTGCTTTACAAGGAGAAATTGGCAAAATATAGCCAAGAAGAAATGGTGTTAAGTATAAGAATGTGAAAAACACAAGAGGTTATTCCAGTCTGGTCATAGCCTAATGAAAACTATGATCATGCTCAGTATAATTAGGATTCTCGTAAAATTATCGTAACAGAATATGCAAAGAAATGCCAGCTCAACAATATAAATTGTTATCAACAGATCCAGCTAAGAGAAGAGTAATGCCAAATACGATAAGAAAAGGCTGTCGAAAGGCATCCTTTATGACAGTGCACCCGCTCACCTAACACATTCCTCGGATTGCACCTAGTGACGACTTCATCGACTGAAAGAGTTGTGCCACAGCCTACTATATTACCAATATCAGGCCCGTAGTCAGGGGGAAGGGGGAATCGACCCCCCCCCCCCCAAGATGACGTCATGGCTACGCGACCTGAATATAGTAGGCAGTGTTGTGCATGGAAGCGTTTCAGTAATAGCTTTTATCAATGAATATTTTTACGGATCATACGTACAGAAGAACTAACATAAATTTCAATCAATACTTCTTTTTACTTTTTTTCCAAAAGTATGAACTTCATAAACGCCCCTCATAGTGGGGCCAGCGCCGCCCAGGGGGCTGATGAAGAGTTGATGTTTATGATGTTTACACTGGAGACTACTAATAGCTTCAAGATTGATTACAGCTTCTTTAAAAATGAATATTCAAAAATAATCTTTGGTCTTTCTATTAATAACTTAATAGACAAATGGGTGTTCATTAAGCACTACAATGGTGAACCCACGATGAAATTCTGGAGGTGAGGCTGATTTGACAAAAGTAATTTTGCAAACTCAATAAAAAACAGTAGATAATCATAGTATCATGCAAAACAAAATTCCCACTCTTGCAAAGTTAACAATGAATTTCACTTATCTGAACTGAGTCTGTACACAACAATACATACATAGAAATAATAATAAACATTGTAAGTGAGAAATATGTATACACTGAGAAGTATAAAAATTTCAATATACGTGCTTAAATGATTTGAAACAACACTACATTGAGCAGCATCTCACTTCCTCCATTATTAGTTTTGCCATATCCAGCATCGCTACCTCCATTTTTGACATATTCTGAGCCATTACCAAAGTGTTCCCTCAATGGTGGTAGTGCAGAACTGTCCAGAACTGTTTGGTACACTTCGGTATTCAAGGTTCTGTGAATGAAAACAAGAGGGCCAAATCCAGAGCATGATGCCACCTCCTCCGAATTGAATTAAGAGAACACAATGAAACTTGCACGACAATACTGCTCCTAAATGTATGCACTATAATTCATATGCTGTTCTAAGCTATTTTATTCACATTTCAATATATAATTGGAGTGCTGAATATCCATAGAGAGTTGGAGTCCAGGAAATGTGACCAGCATAAAAACAGAAGCATAATCAAACATTCCTTGTCCCCCACTCTCATATGTAAAAGAAGTCATAATACAGATTAGTCTAGTCTAGTCTATTCAATTGGCAGAGATTTATTTACATGAGTGAATTACATATAGTTTCAGATTAGTTACTGTATTCAAATACGCACACAAAAATAAATATTTCTGTACAGTTAATTAGTTGACTGGTCCCGCATGTTACGACCAATCGGAAACCATGTCGAGGCCAGTGAACATATCGGTTAATCAAACTGGGAATCATCGTCGCTCCAGCTTAATTTATTTAAATAGGGCCCATTCGTCTCTTAGTCATTTGTAACCTGAGAACCCACCATTATTAATTTTCTACATTCAGGGTGGGTATAGAATCTTGGAAAAGCTAAAAAGTATTGGCAACTGACACATTCATAAACATGGCTGTCCATGGGGGAAAGGTGGTTAGCATATACGATCAAACATCAATGTCATGTTTCGAGGTTTAAAAAAAAAAAAAAATACTTTACACACATAGCAAGTTTGAATTGAATTTTCTTTAAATTCATAATGGTTTATTAATGTTTAGATAAAATCGATTTTCATCCTTTACCTCGCCGTCAGAACCAACTCATGTCCCTTAAGGGGCTCTTTCTTCTTTGGGAAGTGGTGAAAGTCGCAATGTGCAAAGTCTTTCATTTTTGAACTGCAATTTTTCATCTTTGAACTGTAGGTGCTGCAACGCCTCCGGTGTGTGGTAACTCATGTGCGGGCGGACGTTATCGTACTCCAGAAGAGGGTCCAAAGCTCCCATTCAATCCTGGTGTCGACAACAACTCCGGAATTCCTCTCCGACGGGTTCACCCAACTAGTCACGCGTTGGCGCAATGCTTGGAAAGGAATGGGGACTATGTCGAAAAGTGAATAGTGCATTACATAGAGGACAAATGTGAGTATAAGATACAAAAAGAATTTTGAAAATCGGTTAACAAATAAAAAAGTTACAGCCTTGGAGACCTTATTTATCAATCGCCCCTCGTATAAGTTACAAAATTAAAAAAATATTTCAAAAGAAAGAAATAAAAGTAGCCTTTAGATCCAAAAATAGATTAATAACATTACTAGAAAACAAAAGAGAAATTATAAAAAAAGAAAAAAGCGGGATATATGAAATTAAATGCAAAGAATTTAACAAAATTTATATTGGAAAAACTTATCGAAATTTAGAAACTAGATTCAAAGAACATATATATTATATCAAAAATGCACTAAAAAACTCCAAATATACAGAACACATTTTATTAAGCAAGCATAAAACCGGGAATTACGAAGAAACATGCAAACTAGTCTACAAAATTAATAACAAGAGATAAATAATAATCATCGAAAATTTTATTATTTTTATGCTAAATAAATTTTATCCACAAGAGATTTTAAATAATGCCGAATTATTAGATAGTAATTTATTATTCAACTGAAGGAGGAGAAAATAAAAGAACTATTAAGCAAAAACAAAAGAATACAAGAACTATGTAATTAAACATATATTTATAAGATAAGATAATACTATATTTTATATTAATAAAACTACAATGTATAAATAAGATAAATACTAATAATACTATAACCAAATAATGACAACAATATAACCAAAAAACAATGAATAGAAGGAGTACTGTTCAAAATTTAAAAAGAATACCATTGTAAGATATTTAAACATTTCAATTGGAAATACTGATGATGTCCGAAAGGATGAAAATCGATTTTATCTAAACATTAATAAACCATTGTATTGTAAAATGGACGTTATAAAATTATATTTAAATTCATAAGTTTATCAGCAATCGAAAACCATCAGTGGATTGTTAACATTTATGAATGTGACTGTTGCCAATAGTTGATTCCAATTGTTTTGGATGACCTTAGTAGTCGACGCCAAAATTTCTAATAAACCAACCAATTGTTTTGGCCGTTGGTTAATCAGGACAGCCATTTATTTGGGGAAAAAACTCAAAGAACAGATTGGAGGAGAGGGAAATGTATTTTTTTTTTTTACTTAATTTGGACATAACATTCATTTGGGACATTTTCCTTTCTTCCCCCATCTTTGGAATATAATCATCACCTTGTCTGCTTCTCAAAGCCAACCAAAAATAATGCCAACCATTTGAGCCCATATCATTCATGAAACTTTTCAAAATAAATAAATAAATAAATAAATAAATAAATAAATAAAACGAACTATCTCTTCGAAAAGATTCAGCTCCTGCTTGGTCATCTGTAAAATGAACATGGTCCTTACTAGGTTTTCACTGGTTATTTTCTTACAATTTGATTCTATCTTTATTCTTCAACTAGCAATAAATCAGCAAGCTCAGAGCTTGTATGTCATAAGCATTGAAATCGTTTTTGTTCCTCATAAAATGGTAATAAAATTCTGTGATCGTTGAGCCTCTATGATTATTTATTTTTACTCTATCCTGAAGAGTAAAAAATCAATTGTATTTTATTACTATGTAAAATTATAGCATGCATAATCAATCTATGAAGGAATATTAATATTACATGTAAAAAGTTTTGCCTCCTAGGTGACAGTTTCAGCAATTTGCAAGATACTGATCTGACCTATGCATCTGATGAAAGCTTTGAATGCCATCACTTTACATTACATATCAAATCAGTTCCTGACAAACTGGTTTCCACTGCAGTTTCATTTCAGAAGTCAGCATCCATCGCAAACAGTTTTCGATAGCCAAATATGGATAATAGGGTAGACTATACACTGTCTCAGCTTCAGTTGAGAGTGACGTCACGGAATGACGTCGCTTACCAGACATAGTGCACAACATCGTAACCTTCTGCCATTAGACAGTCTTATAATCATGTGGCTTCTCGAAGTAGAATAATCAAATGGTATCTGTCAGATATCAATTTTTTAAATTAATGTTTAAAACATTTAATCCTCTTCCATTCTGACACATCTCTGTCACGTTCTTCACGTAGGAACAAGACGCCGCCATTTTACAATCAGATAATCTGACTACAGACCAACTTCATTTTATTTAATTTTTTTTTTAATTTCGTCAATTGGCTTTTCTATTCGCTGATTTTTTATTATGTCGTAGAGAAAAATATGAAATATGACTGCAGAAAGAATTTTGAACGTTTATACAGAAAATCTTTTGAACTATTTCTTCATACGGATGAACTATAACCACTTCACTTGTGACGTCACTCTCAACTAAAGCTGAGAGGGGGTATGGTTCACGTGATACCCCAACTCTTGTAGCAAGGTCTTGCTGCTTGACACAGGAATTGGCTCAAATCAACTATGCACGCTTGATGTTGTTGATATGTATATGTTACGGGTCGTCCACTGCGGAGCTGGTCATGCAAGGTTGTCGTGCCTGGATTATTATCTTTCACGCTCTTTGCCCACCTTCTGACATCTTCTATAGAAAAATTAGCAATCTCCCTTTACTAAACTATTTCTTATCACTTTCCCCCCCTTATTTTTCTTCTCATTTCTGAGTTCTCATTGGTTCAATATTTCCCAAATCATAATTACAGTCTACCATCCACGAGATATGAGTTCTGGAGATCTACTTATTGATACTGAAGATTATTTTTCACTTAATCTTTTCCTCCCATTTTAAAGCCACTCTTAATTTTTTGTTCATTAATAATTTCGTAATTCTTTTGTGACCTGATGAATTTTTAATGTAATTATATTTTATGTTTTTGCTTGCTGCAATCAACAGTTTTGATATACAAAATAACATTTTAAACTTCTGATGGGGTTGTGGTTTTATTTTTATTAACTAAATCAAACAAATTATCTCCAATTATATGGGTTACCACAATTCAATTAGAGTTTACAAAACTTATATGCATTTATCACCTCCATTTATTGATCTAATAATGCATTATCAGTGGATGGCAATCTATCATCATCTGACAGATCACTTATTGGACAATCAGCTATGTTGCCAACTTCATTTTCATTAAAAGCTGAATGCCTGATTGGAAGCTCATTATCTTCGGAATCACTGGCTTCACTTTCTTCTGCATCTTAAATAAAAAGAGAAAAGAAATGCACTCTAATAATTTCAATAGCAAGGCTTTCAGTTTAAAAATGGAAGCTTTGCCTTAAACAAGATTAATTTTTAAAATGCAGATCTATTTATTACCTGAATTTGAAATATTATAAATTTGCAAATGACATTTCAAGGCTACAATAATAGTTGGAAATTCAACAATAATTTTGTTACGCAGATTCCAATGAAGAGACTTGGACATATTTAATTCAGTAAATCTAAAAAAATAGATCATGGTGAATTAAATCATTATTTTATAAATATATGGAAACATTAACTTATTTTCATATCCATCTCAAATTAAGGAAAAAATTTTATTATTGTAATTGTCTATTGGGAAATTTAATTGGACACATCCAGTCAAACTTTCATTGGATAAAGTATAATCCAGACAATTTTAAGCGTATACAATAATTACTGAACTAATTTATGAATGAATATTTACAAATTATTCACTACCGGGTCATTCCATGTCAAGTCATCCAGGCCACGACACCCACTATTTAGTTGAGAACCGAGATTTTGTGTACTTAATTTCATGAACTTTGCCAAATTTTTATTGCTTCATATACAACTCCACTGCATAATTTTAAGACCACCCTCACAATTTTAAGTGAGGGGTGACAGAAAAATGAAAATATCTCAGCAGCCAATGGTTGCAGAGATATAAACTGAAAATCAGTCAAAAGTATTTGAATTGACGATTACATTCACGTTAAAAAAAGTTAAAAATATTCGATGCCATTAATTAATAATTCTAAATTAAATTTTGCCAACAAAAAGCACTATTTTAAGACCATTATCAACTTGTTCCAAAAATTTGAGACCACTAATGTTTATGCAAATAAATCGTTGATAAAATTGACCTATGGGTTAATATTATGCAAAATAGTAGTCAAATGAGTCAAAGTCTTGTTGCATTGGCAGTCATTTTATCATACATCCTCAAAATGGGAAGGAAAAAAAATCTTAGCTCTGATGTTAGAAATTTGATTATCCAGCAATATTTAAGTGGGAAATCAAATAGAAAAATTGCATCAAACCTTAACATAAGCAAGACAGGTGTATGGAATGTTATAAAAACCTTCAAAACTTCTGGAAATGTTAAACTGAAATGCCACCCTGGACGATCTAAAATGACATCACGAGAAGATGACCATGCGCTAAGGCGTCTCGTTTTAAAATCGCGACACTTTACCACAAGTGAAATTACATCGAAATGGTGCTCTGTTGTCAGAAAGAACATGTCATATTCTACCTGTCAAAGAAGATTAAAATCCATGGGGTATTCTTTTTATAAAGCTAAGGTTAAAGCTCTTTTAACAAATTCTCAAAAAAAGCAAAGAGTGATCTGGGCCAGAGAACACTTGAAATGGCCTCAATGTAAGTGGAATCGAGTGATTTTTTTTCTGATGAGTCAAGATTTGAAATACATTATGGATGAATTGGAAGCAAAGTTATTCGAAAAAAGGAAGAAGCATTCAGAGGAGAATGCTTAAAACGAGCTACAAAGTTTCCTGCAAGTGTCATTGTATGGGGATGTGTAAGCAGCAAAGGTGTTGGAATGCTTTTTGTTGTGGATGGAACAATAACTGCTGAAAAATACAAATGTATGTTAGAGAATATTCTTGTATCATCTGGTACACAAATGAAATTGCAGCGAAATTATATATTTCAACAAGATGGAGCAACTTGTCACACTGCTAAACTGGTGAACAGGTAGTTTGCAAATAAGAAGACTAATGTTATGAGTCGGCCATTTAATAGTTCTGATATGTCCCCTATAGAAAATGTTTGGCGAATATTAAAGAGAAACATTTGTCAACAAAAACCAACAACAATTACCGTAATTTTCGGGAGTAACGCCGCGGCGTTTCTGTTATTAAAAGTTAAAAATTCGGCGTGTGCGGCGTATCAGCCACCGCGGCGCTAATACCGGAGATTTTACAAAAAAAAAAAAAAAAAAAAAAAGATAGATAGATTCTACACATGATTAAAAGTTCACTCCGATAACGATCGAGCGTGATCGTCCATCGACAGCGGGTGATTCACTCGATAATAAAGCACTCTTATCATCGACGAATTTATAGTATCGGTGGTTTTTATCGACGTTTTCATCGAAGGACAGCGGAAACATCGATGTATTTGAACATCGATGTTTTCCGCAAATCGCGCAGTGTAATCAGTCTCAACAGGAAATAAATTATTTCAAATAATCCACGCTTTTAGTGTGGCTTTTTGCCCAGAGAGGCCATTTGGCTAATGATCAACTGGTCTAATAGAGGGCAACCAATTAGAATAATCGACGCCCGCTAGAGGTCAACCAATCAGAATAATCGACGCCCGCTAGAGGTCAACCAATCAGAATACTCGACGCCCGCTTGTATGACACCTGTTGCGATATATAAGGGGTCGCTTTTGGTTTCATGGTGATAGATACTAAGCTAAATTGGGGTGACCACGTCTGCTATGCTATCAATAAGGCTAAGAAGGCAAAGTTCAGCCTGGTCGCCCTCCTGGGGCGAAACAGCGCTCTTGGAATAGATAGCAAACTTTTTCTATATAAAATGGTAATCCGGACCATTCTGTTATATGGTATGCCTGCCTGGGCCACAATATGCAAGTCCAGATGGAAGGACCTCCAAACTTTCCAAAACGTTACCTTGAGGACCATTGCTCAACTCGACAGGAGAGTTGCAACAAATACTTCTATTGCCGACGATTTTGAGATACCTCCCATTGGAAATCACGTCCAGGAATTGATGAAAAAGCTGCTTCCAAAGATGAAGGACCATCCCAATCCTCTGGTTGCAGGTATTCTTGAGCACCCGCTTACCTTCAGAAGCCTTCTTAGACATCGCAGGCCACGTCACCTCCTGGACATCAATTTCGACGACATCCAAAAGGCGACATTTCCCGAATATTGGATCTCCTAGCTCCTCGTGTCCCTTGTCCCTCGTCAATCAACAATCAACACTATCGTCCTGATAGGAAAGGACTCCATCTTATCCTCTGGATGACTTAACTAGGTTTCATCTGGCTTCTTGCCTAGTTCAGTGTACTTCCCGTGGTTACTTTCTGGACGAGTATGGCAGTGAAAGCGTTGCTTTCGGACCCCTCGTTTCGTTTTACCTGCACTGTTCGATTGTCGATTGTTTCATGGCAATCAGTATTTGGTTTCAATCTCGACGAGCATAATCTCCCAGTATTTCTCTCTCCAACGACTTTTGACTTTCGATCGTTTATCTTTATTTCATTCCGATTCGGAAACATCGGATTTTGAAGGATTCGACTAATAAAATATATCTTATAAATATTGAATTTTGGTTTGTTTATTGAATTTCTTATAAAACGCGATTATACAAAACGGACCGAGTGTGAGGGGGGGGGGGGGGGCGGCGTATCGGCCGCCGCGGCGCTACTCCCGGAGATTTAACATTTTTGTTAAATTTTGGCATGTGCGGCGTATCTCCCGAAAATTACGGTACCAATTAAAAACCGTTTTAGATGACAAATGGAATAAAACAACAAGTGAAAAAGTTTCTCAACTTGTTTCTACAATGCCTGATAGATTGGCAGATTTGATTAAAGTAAAAGGCGATTTAACTAAGTATTAATGGCCAATAAAGTGATTTTTGCATAAAATGATTAGTTTTATTTGTGTTTTGATGTCATAAACACTAGTGGTCTTAAATTTTTGGAACGAGTTGACAGTGGTCTTAAAAATATGCATTTTGTTGCCAAATTTTAAGTTAGAATTATTAATTAATGCCTTTAGTTAGTGCGAATATTTTAAACTTTTTTTTACGTGAATTTAATTGTCAATTCAAACACTTTTGACTGATTTTTAGTTTGCCATAGGTTGCCGAGATATTTTCATTTTTCTGTCATCCCTCACTTAAAATGTGAGGGTGCTCTTAAAATTATGTAGTGGAGTTGTACATTCTGTTGGTAGTAATTGCAGAAAGTTTGATGCAATGCAGTACTTCAAAGGAAATTGTGAAAATTTGAAAATTGGCTGCAGTTTTTAAATGGAAAAAAAGTAGGCTGACAATTTTGTCCCTGCATATTCTTTCTGACATGTAGTTTACGAAAACATGAAAGATTGTTTATTTTCCATATAAAATTTTGTAGATTAATTTTATTATTATTATTATTATTATTATTATTATTATTATTATTATATATATATTTTTTTTGTTAAATTAAAAAAAAATTGAAAAAAATAGAAAGTGATCTACAAATAGTAAAGTTTCATCAAATCAGTCTTGAGAAACGAATGGTACTCACAAAATAAAATTTGTCATGAATTTTGAGAACATTTTCATTTAGTCATTAACATTCCCACAATATCCTTAATAGAAATACTGTTAACTACCCAAGAAACATTAACAACATAAGTGAGCATAAAAATATACAAATGCAACAAAAATTGCAATATAAAACAAAACTGCAAACTATAGAAAAACTCCATCTAACCTCTCCCTAACTGCGCTTGTTCAGCTTTCTCACCCTGTGTATGATTACATTGTTACTTAGTTTTAAGGACCATTAAACATATATGAATTGCATTTCTTTATAAAGAAAACAAAATAAAGCACTTGCAGCACGATGTCGCGTTGTAATTAGGCTTTGACCAATCGCAGTTAGGGAGGATAGCTGGAGTTTTACTATACATTACATAAGATATGATCAATGGTCTGTATACTTTCTGACACAGAGCAATGGTAACTTCTGTGTCACAACTGAATTAACTCAATGCAATGATACTTAAAGAGTTTTGTTTATAGTATTTGAACAAGTTCTCAAAAATCATTACTATGTCAACACTACACAAAATGCTGATGCTGCAATCTGCATTCAATTTCACGTGGAACTACACGTGACAGACGCTTTAATGATTTGCATTTAATATTTTTTTTATACGAGGACCACTTTTCTTCCACTAATCTTGAAGACTCTTTGCTTAGAGAGTAAGTATGACCGGTTGCAGTGGTGATATCAACTTCACATAGAATAAGAGAGGATGGGATATCACAAACATCGTTATCAGGCCAATAGAAGGACAGGGATGGTCCATGAGAATGCATGAACCTTACTGTAACATCTCCTTCACCATTCACTTTCTCAACAATCCCCAAGTACCAAGAAAAGTCATATGCACATGCAACATAGCAGTTGGGCCACAAAGAGCATTCTGGCATTAGTGATGGAAGTGCAGAGAAATCATGCATGATACTAAAATCCAGTATCACAGTGTATCACAGCTTAGCCTTTTTGCTCCAATCTTGGTTGGTGATAATGGTAAAATGTGATGCATAGATTATTTTTCCAGGAACCGTTTTTGCACTTTCAAAGCGTGGAAAAAGAAAATTTCTAACTTGTACCATTTCATCTTTTGAAACAAAGAGAACTGAAATGCCTTGTAGGTCTCCCAGCAGAATTCAAATACCTGCGACGCTGTAAGTATTTGATCTTTATATAGTCTTTGCAAACTTGTTTTTATGACAAGTCTTTTAACAGTGCTACCAATATCATTGCAGGGAGATTTGCCATGGCTGGTTGCAAAGAAAGACCAGCTGCACTTAACAGTGAAACCGTGTTCATGGTAGCAGATATTTCTGAAATTCTTACAATTTTTGTACTCTGCATCAGTGAAATATTCAGCATAAGCAAGGGGAATTTCAGGAAATTCAAACTTCAAAAAATTCAATACAATGAGTCTGATACACCAGGGCTACAACATGTTCTAGATCATCAGAAATGATACAAAAACTTTTTGCTTACAACTGTTGGTCTTTTTTGTGATATATAACAACCATGTGAAGAGTGCAACTACCATTGTTCCAACAGTACCCCTGTACTTCATCTTGAACAAAAAAATTGAGATTTTCACTGAAATCCATTAAAATTAACACTGATCCTTCATCAAGTGCTTCTTTTATCATTTTCAGATTATCAGACTGTGATTGAGCAATAAAAGAGTGTG
>JAHWFO010027030.1:737705-750163 GCA_023313115.1 Rhysida immarginata
TTATAATTTTAATGATTAATTTATAACCATGTATATTGAAAATACATTATTATACACCATTCCCTCAATTTATGAATTCCATGTCTACTGGAAACACTTTTGTATAAAGAAATACTTCCAAAAATAGAATAAATACCAGCAATTAGCCTAAAAGTTTACTACTGGCAGTTATGGTAATGAAGAGCAGTTGCTACAGAGAACTGGTGTTAAGAAATGGTGATTCTAGTAAACAATAATTAAAAATCATGATATGATATGTTTACATTGTGCACGATTATTTAATCAATTTTTTAATCATTCTCAGTAATGGTCTTCTTTTAATTTTCTTTCTTTGGAAACCTGCTCATAAAAAATAACAGGCATAAGATGTAGTCACAAATGGAATGACCTCTGATATTTTCTAAGATTGATATCTGCATTGATGGCACCTTCTTTACAGAGGCACTTTCTTCATAAATTGAAGGACAGATGTGGAATTACGAATAAGGAGGAACCAAATAAAAAGAAATTCAAATTAAGTCTGCTGATTAAAAACAGGCAAAATTAATCTATTCACTAATATCCAGATAGAAAAGCTGAAACAAATCTTACAGTCATATGTTAATCTACTTTGTAATGAATCAAGAAACAATTTTAATAATGATGGCTTATATCGAACAGGAAAAAAATAACATGCTCTGAATGCGCCATTCAGTTGATTATTTATAGAACTAAGATTTCTTTTCTTTGGGAAAAAATAAAAAATAAAATACCAAGATAGCTTTGAGTTGTTTTCTTTTCTTTTCTAAAACCAGATTAAATGTCATTTTACATTTATATTCAAATACACCTCTTACATGCTAATTCAAAAAGTCAAAAAGGATCAAGTGAGTAACAAATACTTGATTCTTTAGCTGTGGCAAATGTCAAATTAACTAAAGTAAATAGAAACAAAATTGCAAATTTATACATAATAAAACTGGTAGGAAAGAGTTTCTCAAAGGCTATGTGTTATAGCTGGCTCAACCTAAAATGACTTTGGATGAATCAAGTCAAATACTTTAGTAAAAAGCAGTTAATTTTCATGTGCCTTTAAGGTAACTGAGGGGTAAAACTTCAGAAAACGCACATTAGAAAATCTGAATGAAGCTTCAATAGAAATAAAAACCAAATTATTTATAATTGGAACCACATAAAAATGGTTTGATAAATAATAAATCGAAAGATCATACTGTCATTTATTATTTATGAAGCAAAATAACTTCCTCACAGATGGAGAAGCTCTGGAAGTATTAAAAAGTGTGAAGAAAGGGAAGCAAATTACATTTGGTTGTCCCAAAAGGAATTTCAAGTTTGATAGAATAAAAATCGTGATTGTTCACTTGTTTTTTTGCTTTATTAATTTACTTTGTATATCTCCCACGTTAAAATGTGTAAAAGGGTAAAAAACAAATTTGCTTCAAAATAATTACAGAGAAAAAAATTCATTGTATTCAAAATGCATAACTTCTACTTATTTTCCCTTCTGAGGTAGATTTCCATTTCTTTCCCCCATTTCTATCATTGTTGATTGGTTGTCCTTTTTCCCCTTTTTTAAACTAAATGTCACAGCCATTCATTTCCTTGAAGTACTAATTTGTTCACTTTGGCCGAATTTTTTCATACAAGAACTGCTGTCCTTTATCCGTTAAGATGCCATTTTTCAACACCAAAGTGCGTTTTTTTATAAAATGAAACTGCTCGAGAGCAAATTCATAAAAATCGTTCTCCATCTTCCAAATAGTAGACTGCTTAATCCTGGCCACAGTTTCTGGAGAGGGCTCTACTTTGTTGGTTGTTTTACGTAAGTGAGACTTCTTTCCTGAAAAGGAAAAAAAAAAAAAAAATAATAAAGAACAAACTTCAACTTCTCATATTTTAAGTAAACTATGTGCTTCTGCATATTGTTTCTGATATTGCAATATCACGATAGCCAACTAACCACTGGCTTAACAGCATTACTACAAGAAATCTGTATATAACAATATAGAAACAAAACTGACTCTAGATTGTTATCAACAAAAAATGAAAACTTTTATAGCATCATTAATCAATTTTATTCGATGCAAAAATGACAAGTGTGGTCGTAATTAGATTCACAGTGGTCTAAGATATCACTGACTGCATGAATCACAGCATCAAGACTAGTGAATCATTTGCCCCTCAAGAATTATAAGAAAGTCTGGTAAATATGCAGATTGAGGGAGGAATCATAGCCTAAGATGTTGATTTTCTGCAAGCTTCCAATGGACATGTGGTAGTGCTCCATCATGACTTATGTTTTGGTCGTTCCCCTTTGTGTGCCACGGCATTGTCTATTTTCTGTGGTCATAAAGCACACGTTTTTCTTTATATGATGTGCATAGGTTCACATTGCAAATACAATAGAGGTCATGAGTTAGAGCATGCAACAATTTATTTTTTTTTTTATTCAAATGGAACGTGTTTCAGTCATGTACCACCAATGGCTAATGAAACGAATTCCATTTGTATATAAAATTTTTGTTCTGTACTTGAATCCATGACTTTTATTATACATTTTCCATGGACCGTAAGGAAACGATGCAGAAAGGTTGCAAAAGCCTAACATTTTTGAATGGCAATGTACAATGGCAATGCCTATTTTCGGTAAACTGGTTGGAATTAGTTTTTAAGCTACCAGATGTCTGCAAACTGTTAATGGTGATACAAGAAGGGTTGGCACTTGAGTTCACAAAATGTGGATACTGAAGTTATTTTCTTCTCTTCGATTTTCTGCCTTAACTACTGGGTGATCGAAACGTCAGTAGACTTTTAAAACCTTTTAATTATTAAACTATTTACAATAAAACGATGCAGTTTGCACAGAAATGCTCAGAAACACTGGGGATTTTTGTTTTTAATGAAAAAAAAAATTTATTTTATATTAGTTACTTTTTTGACCAAAAGGTGGCGCTGGAGTTTCATGTAGAATACAATCTTATCATGCGTGAAATAAGCAGATGAGTTAATTGCACATTATCTTGAATCTAAGGGTGTTATTTTGATGTTGCTTTAAGTAACGCTTCGACACAAGCGATTTTCTAAGATTCAAGAAACTGAATTTAAGACGAATTTAAAACTCCAGCGCCACCTTTTGGTAAAAAACGTAACTACAGTAGAACCTCGATAAATCGAAAACCTTTATAATTCGAAATTTTTGTCTATTCCCTTCCACTCAGAGGCAAAAAAACCTCTATATTTCGAAGTAAAAACAATGCATAAATTGAATTTTTTTCAAGGATATCAAATGGAAATTTAGCCTCTGTAATTCGAATTCTGGAAAACAGAGCCTCTATAAATCGAAGTTAAAGATCAACAAACCTCCATAAATCGAATATTCTCAATCCGAACCTCTACAAATCGAATCCACTTGGAGCTAACGGTGATAGCCAATGAGGAGCAGTCTCTGAGGAGCCAATGAGGAACAGTCTCCGAGTAGCCAATGAGAAGCGAGGAGGGGGGATATATAAAGTGGGTGCTTTGGAGAGAAATTCAATAGAGTTCAAGAATTCTCTCCAGTCATCAACTTCCAGACCTTTGTAATCATAAGTACCCCTTTGCTTCACACAAAACCTCAATAATTCGAATTTTGTTATATTTAACCTCGTTAAATCGAAACCTTGATAATTTATAAATCGAAGTATTTTCATCCTTCCTTGAAATTCGATTTATCGAGGTTCCACTGTAATATAAAAAAATATTTTTCATTATAAACACCCCCCCCCCCCTGTTTCTGAGCATTTCTGTGCAAACCGCATCGTTTTATTGCAAATAGTTTAATAATTATAAGGTTTTAAAAAGTCTACTGACTTTTGGATCACCCTGTATATCTGCTAATAATTATGAAACTGCCAATACAGTGGTCGTTGCTTAATATGGCCGCACAAGGTGGAGAGCCTGTAATGGTAAGGGGAGCATTTTCTAAAGGAGGGAAATCAGAGCTTGCTTTCGTGAATGTACGCCTGAATTCTGTTGGCTACCAGAAGTTGTTAGAGCAATACCTGCTTCCATGCATCTCAAACATTGCTACTGAGAAATGGGTATACCATCAGGACAATGCCCCTATAGCCTCTATACACAGGTCACATTCTACAATGGACTGGTGTAGAAGGAACAAAATCAATGTTATTGAGTGGCCTGTATTAAGTCCTTAGAAAATATATGGATATATGGGGGATGATGGTACAGGATGTATACAAGGATGGCCATCAATACTTGAACCGTCAGGAGCTGAAACAAGCCATTCTCAGAAGCGGGGAGAAAATTCCACCAACTCCATGCATCAACGATTAATGAACGTTCTGTCTAACAAAGGAGGAACTATAAACAAATAACTATATTGTCAGAGCAATTTAATAGTTATTTTCTATGGTTGTTCTTGATCATGGTCTTAAAGTTATGTCCACTGAATTAAGCATTCAGAACGGATGAATGTTAATATCATCAAAAGTATAAAAGGCAATTAGCTGAAATTTTTTTGTGTTAATTCTTGACCTATCAATATATTAAAAAATATCTTGTTTATTTGATCCCACTTTTATTTATTTCATTATGTACAAAATATTCAGCGGACTTAAAGTTTTGTCCACCACTGTATTACCCAGGAATTATATCCCTCCCTCTACAGATAGTATGCACATGACATCACGCACGACATGCTTTGCACAAGACCACGCCCATTCACCATAGCTGAGACCACTGTAAATGTATCTTATATTGTGATTGATATTTTGCTTGATTTAACATGCACAAAAAATATAAACATAACCAATTTTTTTATAAAAAAGCAATAGAAACTCAATTAACAGATTTTTGAATCTAAGCTTTTTTTTTTTCTTCTTTCCCTTCTACTTTTTTATATGCTGTTTAAAAGAATTAATTGTAATTGTAAGATTTTACTTTTTCCTTCCATCATCAGAATTAATTTTTAATGTTCATTATAATTTTATTTTATTTTATTTTTTTAATATGAGATGACTAACTTTTTTTGTATTGTTTAAAAAATAATTAGTAAAAAATCTTAGCAATTAACAATGTGGCCACATTCCACTTAAGTATTAGTGAGATCCCATCAAGATTCCATTTCATTTGGTCATGTCACCTAATTTGGGGATAACACAAAATATTTAACAATATCAGGATATTCAATATTGGGAAATGTTGGATCCAATTTGTGGGTGCTGTTAATGGATCAATGCCATTACAGAATTGGTGTTTTTCAATGTAATGATGATCCATTGCAGAGGTGCATCTATTATACACTTTTACTTAACTCACAACTTCTGTTTCATTCAAATCTTACCATCAATTTTTCACCCACTTTAAATTTGGACCACTGATTCATTTCTGATAACTATATAAAACAATGAGACACGGGGAAACCACTTATCCACATAGAAATTTTAATACCATGAATACGCATTTCGGCAGCCACGCTGCCTTCGTATCCCACTCAGATCGTAGCTTCCCCTTAGATGCTGAAGAAAGCAGCATGGCTGCAGAAATGCGTATTCATCGTATTTAAATTTCTATGTGGATAAGTGGTTTCCCTGTGTCTCATTGTTTGAAGTCCATCCACAGTATCTGGCTCATAGTACATCTGTTTACTATATAAAAATTTTCATAATTCGAATTCTTAGAAAGGATTAAAACCAAATTTTATCTAATTTTTCATGCTGGATAGGGAATGGACCACCTAGTTTTCAAGTTTTCTTCATTTTCACATATTTGTAGCAAAAGCATAAGTTTGCAAATCCACGACTAAACAAAATAAAATAAAAAATATATTAAAAAAAAAAACTTTTAACCATACACTTTTACATTAAAAAGTGCACTGAAAAGTAAAAAATAATTTTTTGGTGCCTCTCATTAAAATAGGAATTCTTAAATTTAAAAAAAGGCTGCACAGATTAAATATTAAATTTTAAAATGAAAAAAAATACACACCAGCACACTTTTGCTTTTTTTAATTTTATAAATTCTTATTTTAATGAGAGGCACAAAAAATTATTTTTTACTTTTCAATGCACTTTTTAAAGTAAAAATGTATGCTTAAAAATTTTTATTATTATTTCATTTGTTTGGTCTCAATCATGGTGACAAAAAAAGTTCCTTTGTTGCATGCAAAAAGTCATTATGCATATACAGGGTGAATACAAAAGTCTGAACCCCCCTTTTAATTTTTGAACCGAAGCAGATGTGTCAATTTTGATGAATCCAATGAATAGGAAGTTGTGGGTGGCCTATCCCAAATATGCAAATTAGGATACATTCAAAATTTATCTCAAAAACCGTAAGGGATAGAGAAAAAAACCCAATTGCAAACTTGTTCAGCATAAAAAAACAAACAAAACAAAAAAAAAAATCATCCAAATCGGACCAACCAATCACCCACAATCACGTGGTGAACTGTTTGTAGCTTACAAACAATCACACTGCACAAATAAGTTACTTCAAACAGTTTAAAAAAAAGTTAATCAAGAAAATGCTCGATGTGACGACCGTGGGCACCATAACACATTGGGCACGGAACCTAACTGACGCCAAAACATCGGCAAGCATGGCTGGTGTCACTCCTCGGCACGCTTCCTGGATTCGTTGAACCAGATCCTTCAGTGAGGTGGGCTGCGTAGCATAAACCTTGTCCTTCAGGTATCCCTACAAGGAAAAGCCAAGTAGTGTAAAATCAGGGGAGCGGGGTGGCCAACGAACTGGTCCTCCTCGGCCAATCCATTGTTGTCCAAACATCTCACTTAGACGCTTGCGAACGACCTACCCGTAATGTGGAGGAGCTCCATCATGCTGAAACCATGTGCGCTGATACGAGGCCAATGGCAAATTGTCAATGAAGTCTGTGACTACCACGTTGAGAATTTCAGCCCGGTAGCGTTCTGCAGTCAGTGTTCCATCGTAAAAATACGGTCCAACCACAGTGTCATTGTACAATCCACACCACACATTGATTCTCCAGTTCACTTGATGAGTTGCTTCTCGCAGACATCGTGGGTTTTCGTCTGCCCAATGATGATGGTTGTGCCTGTTGATAACTCCATCCCTGGTGAAATGGGCTTCATCTGTCCACAACACCTCATGAATGAAGTTTGGATTGTCATCCAGGCAGGTAAGTAACCAGTTGCAGTCCAGTTGCAACCAGGCAGCCCTAGCAACATAATCCAATGGCAGTAACTCCTGGTGACAATGAATATTGTATGGGTGAAAATGATGTGCGTGTAGAATGTTGAGAACAGTTCTCTGATGGCACCCAACATCTGCAGCAATTGCTCTGCTGCTTGTGTGGGGATTTGCAGCAACTTCAGCCAGAACTAGTGTTGTTGTATCCTCATCGCCTTGTGCCCTTCGTTATCCTCGTTCTGCATTAACATTCCCTGTAGCCTCGAATCTTTGAATAATGTGACGCATTGTTTGACGATATGGATGGCGTTCGTTAGGGTATCTGTCTCGATACAACCTAACTGCAGCATGTAGGTTTCTCCGTGCCTCTCCGAAGCAGAAGATCATGTTGACCATTTCCGGAACAGTGTAGCTTGCCATCCTGGAATTGTTCTGTCTTCTGTGTGCTGAAACATGCCTTTTATTTGCTTTTCCGCATGAAAGTGAATGTGAGTATGGTAATTTGCTATTTTTTTGATTTGCATGGTTTACATGGTGGAAATATCAACATTCAGTTTTCCTTGTGCAGTGTGACTGTTTGTAAGCTACAAACAGTTCACCACGTGATTGTGGGTGATTGGTTGGTCCGATTTGGATGATTTTTATTTTTGTTTTGTTTGTTTTTTTATTTTTGTTTTTGCAATTGGGTTTTTTTCTCTGTCCCTTACGGTTTTTGAGATAAATTTTGAATGTGTCCTAAGTTGCATATTTGGGATGATGAAAAGTGCACCATGGGATAGGCCACCCACAACTTCCTATTCATTGGATTCATCAAAATTGACATATCTGCTTCGGTTCAAAAAACAAAAGGGGGGGACAGACTTACGGACCACCCTGTATATTCAGAGAGAGAGAGAGAGAGAGAGAGAGAGCGAAAGCAATCACTCTCTTGCAGTGGGTTTTACCATGCACCATGTTACTAGAGAATGTTTTGTCTTATAATTCCTTTGATAAGTTAGAAGTTAGAGCACACACATGCAAAAATATAAAGCTCTAAAGGAAAAACCTAGATTGCCGAGTTAATTATAAGCAATCTATTCAAATTTTTATAAGCAGTTTTAATAGAAGAGTTGGCTGGTATTCTTGATTTTACCTTTGGCAAATATTTCAGATGCCCCTTGGAAAAATCGAGGGAGAGCTCCCTCAAGAAGAGTTATAAACTCTTGCAATTCGTCCGTAACTCCAACAAGAAGATAATTATGCACTAAATTAAATTTGGCTTGTTGTAGGGCCCACTCATTGCCAGGATGCCTGCACAATAATAATTAGAAATATATTAACATTATGTTAAACATTTTGTCTAGAATTACAAAAGTCTAAGACTAGAATTAATTTTTGTTACAAAATGAAAATAAATTAATTTTTTGATAAACTGATCTTTTTAATCACAAGATTGACAATAATTGAAACAAACACATGTAATAATTTAACCTTCTGTTCAATACAATTGAAAACTAGGTTCTCATTTCAGGCAGCCTCTTACTAAAGGTACTGGATGAGAGAGAGGCATTGAAAAGCCAAAATATAAAATTAACCCATTGCTATATACAGTATCCGGACACCCCTGTATACGTATAGATGTTTTGTCGAATATCTAGAAAAAATACTTGAGAAATTATCCTGAAACTTCAGGGGTGTAAAGAGCATGTTACATCTCATATATTTCAGCGAAGGTTTTTTCTCGAAGGCAAATAGGAGGCCAGCAATAAATTAAACAAAAAAAATTAATGTTTGGCATCACCCTGCAAAAAATAATGCTTGAAATGTGTTGTAGCTGTAGCATATGAATTAAGAGGCTTCTTTTACTTATCTGTATTCATTTGGATGAGAATAACACTTATATATTCATTGAAGATATAAAGGTTTCTTTAAAAAAGTCGAAACTTTTTCATGTTTTTTGTTTATAACATGCAGGGTTTTCATTTCAACCCAATGCAATTCCATTTTCAGGAAACTTGACAAACTACAGTAGAGACAACACCCTGCAATCAGAATATAAAAATATTCAATATCTGATGAAATATGAGCATTTTTACTAAATAATGTTTAACTGTGCATGTGCAAGCGTTAATAAAGTGTCTTTTGCATAATTTATTAGCCAAATGTATAGAGCTACTCTTATGCAAAGCCCAAGCAAATATCGTGAAAATTCAGAAAGATATCGCCGATAGAATGAGTTGAACTTCAGTTGCTCTCAAAAATAAACAAAACGATAAGGGGCTTTCTCCAAATTTTTATTTCTATACCAGACACCAGTATCAACTTCTCCTTACGTTGA
This sequence comes from Rhysida immarginata, assembly GCA_023313115.1. Classification (NCBI taxonomy): domain Eukaryota; kingdom Metazoa; phylum Arthropoda; class Chilopoda; order Scolopendromorpha; family Scolopendridae; genus Rhysida; species Rhysida immarginata. Next base: position 747,193 of record JAHWFO010027030.1, read on the forward strand.
TATGAAGTCAATATGAGAAGTTGTTGATACTGGTCCAAAAATAAAAATTTGGAGAAAACCCCTTATCGTTTTGTTTATTTTTGACAGCAACTGAAATTCAACTCATTGAAACCCCTGCATGTTATAAACAAAAAACTTAGGAAAAGATTTCGAATTTTTTAAAGAATCCTTTATATAATCCAAATGCAAAAATTTACAATCACTGTGTCTTTTAGATAAACAATAGTTTTATTCAGGAAAATAAGCAATGAAAAACAGAACATATTAATCTGCAATTGTAACACAACATTGTTCGCAGTTTTGTGATTATCCACACAAATAATGGAATGAAATAAACAGATATAAACAAAGATATACAATTTTTGACATTTTAATGTCGATGCATAAATTTACAATCACCACCTTACTTGATTCAAAAATTTACAATCAGTTGCCAAAACTTTACCCATGCAAATTAGTTTATGTTGAAACGGTCCTCTGCCCCCCTCACATAAAATGGAAACTATCAATATGCTTTTACGTAAAATTTGTTAAATTGCATAAAGAAAATTTCTCCCGAAACAATTGTTAAAAATGGGACAAAACAAAACTCTTAGCAAAGAAATTCGAGAGTTCATTGTGAAGAAGTTTATGGAAAACAAATCAATCAGAAAGATTTCCCAAGATTTAAATATGTGCCAAAGTGCAATATCAACAATTTTGAAAAAAATTAAAGTAACAGGAAATGTATTACCAACTAAACAATCTGGCCGTCTTAGAAAGATGTCGACAAAAGATGATAAAATGTTGAATAGAATTATTAAAGTAAAGAAGAACCGCCAAGTTTTAATTCCTGATCTTACTAGAGAATGGAAAATTATGAATAGTGTCGATGTCAACATCAACAACAACAAGAAGAGTACTAGAACTTGGTTACAACTGTTATTCAGCTAAGAAGAAACCTTTATTAAGTTCTTTACAGATGAAGAAACAACTGAAGTGGGCGAAAGAACGCAGTTCTTGGACTGTAGAAGATTGGAATCAAATTGTATGGAGTGATGAGTCAAGATTTTCTGTTTGTTATGGAGATGAAAGAAACAGTCATTCGCAAAAAAACATGAAGCACACATTCCTGAAGCATTAAAAAAGATTGTCAAGTTTTCATGACTATAATGGTATGGGAGTGCATGAGCACTCCGGAGTTGGCAAGATAAAGATAATAAATGGTACTGTAAATGCATCTGGATACCAAAAATTCTCCAAGAATGTTTGATACTGTCATTAAATCAACTCCACCCTACTGGCAACTGCAAATTTCAGCAGGATGGTGCAACTCCTCACACTTGCAAATCAACAACGAAGTAGCTGGGAGATAAACAAATATCACTTCTACCTCACTGGCCTCCAAAAAGCCCAGACCTTTCCCCGATTGAAAATTTATGGAACATAATGAAAAAGGATGTAAATATTCTAAATATTCTACTATAACGCGAATTTTTTTGGCCTAAAAAAGCATCTAAATTTGCTGGGTCGCGTTATACTAGAAGATAAAAATCAGCCCTCCGACGACTGCGGCCGATCGTCGATAATAACAACATCGATGATAATAACATCATTAACAACATCGATAATAACTTCTCCCAAACATTGATAAATAGGCCTACTTCCAAACTGCCTCGAACCAAAGCCTACAAGAAAATATTATGTAGTGAAAATATTAAACTGAATAAAGATTACTTGTCTTTTTATTAAGAAAATTGATGTACTGTTGTGTTTTTTTGTCGATATGCGAGTGAGAAAGCTTTCCCTATCAATGTGGGGCTATAAACTTCCAGACTGCCTCGAAGTTGAGGCAGTTGCTTTTGTCGAAGTCGCTTTCTGTGCTGATGACATTCAGACGAATTTGCCGTGTATTATACATTAATTACATTGCATATAATGTCCAGTTCATTATACAATATATTAATTCAATTTTTATTCGAATTACTCGTCGCCAACATCTAACAACATCGATAAGAACTTCTCCCAAACATCGAAACTTCTAATTAGGCCTACTTCAAAACTGCCTCGAACCAAAGCCTACGAGAAAGCTTATGTAGTGAAAATATTAAACTGAATAAAGATTAATTGTCTTTTTATTAAGAAAATTAAAAATAAAGATTTTTTTCCTGTATAAGTTCGTACATTTTATTTCTCGCGAGGAGTCAAAAATGGGGGTCGCGTTATACAAGAGGATAGGATTTTTGCCGATTTTTTTGGGCCGAAAAAGTGGAGTCGCGTTATACAAGAGGTCGCGTTATAGTAGAATATTTACGGTACACCGAAATAAAACCTCGTACAAAAGATGACTTAATTCAGACTGTTGTAAATGTGTGGGAGAAAATCACTCCTCAACAGTGTCAAAAGTTAGTTTCTACAATGCCTGACCGTCTACATGCAGTAATCAAAGCTAAGGGCAGAAATACAAAATATTGATGGTAAATTTTTGAATCAAGTAAGGTGGTGATTGTAAATTTATGCATCGACATTAAAATGTTAAAAATTGTATATCTTTTTTTACAGCTGTTTATTTCATTCCATTATTTGTTTGGATAATCACAAAACTGCGAACAATATTGCCTTACAATTGCAGATTAATAAGTTTTGTTTTTCATTGCTTATTTTCCTGAATGAAACTATTGTTTCTCTAAAAGACACACTGATCGTAAATTTTTGCATTTGGGTTGTATCTTCATGAATATATACGCGTTATTCTCATCCAAGTAAAAGAAGCCTCAATCATATGATACAGCTACAACGCATTTCAAGCGTTATTTTTTGCAGGGTGATCCCAAACATTATTTTTTTTTTGTTTAAATTTATTGCTGGCCCCCTATTTGCCTTTGGGAAAAAAACCTTTGCTGAAATATATGAGATGTAAAATGCTCTTAACACTCCTGAAGTTTCAGGATAATTTATCAAGTATTTTTCTAGATATTCGACAAAATGTCTA
>JAHWFO010027030.1:750563-763986 GCA_023313115.1 Rhysida immarginata
TGATTGGTTTATTTCTCTTATAAATACCTGTACAAATTTTGTTGTTATTTTATTCATACTGAAGATGGCTACTTAGTAGCCGAAATGTATACATATATGATGATTAAAAACTCTTTTTGTGGAAAAGTGGTATCCGCCCTTCATCTGTTGAAATGTGCTCTGACTTAAATAACGCAGTGTTTACAATGTGTGAAACATGTTTACAATTAATACACTTACACAGTGCTAAATATACATGCACATGTACTTAAAACTAAAATTAAAATAAACAAACACATGGTGGTATGATCTTTCCGTATTGATGATGGGCAATCGTCCGTCAAGTGAAGCCTTCCAGTCTTGTTGCCGTACAGCATGGGTCCCGACTGAGTTGCATGCAGAGATTTCCGGGTTTATATATGCTACACTGACCAACCAATGAAATGTGAACTTGGCTTAATTAGCCCATTGGATTAAGTGATGACATGTCGTTTCATCTTGATGCATTGCCATTTGCCACTTTCGCATGGGTTAAGGTATTGACCAATCAGAGCAAGTCATTCGAACGATGTATGTTATAATGAAGGGATAATTTAACCGAGGGAATGTAAAATTAGTTAATCTGAAATGTATGTTAATTTGAAGTACGTTAAACTGAAACCTTTTAACATTAAAACATCTAGATTTCGGCCGGGAATTTTAAATTTGTATGTTATTTTGAAATGTACGCTAAAGTGAGGTATGTTGTAACGGGATTTTACTGTACATAAAATCACTAATAACAAGATTAAGAATTTTTGAATAATTTTAGCTTAATAACATATATTATTCATTGCCAATACTATATTACCAATATTTAAATTGTAATAATGTTAGATTTTATTAAATATAATTATAACTTACCAACAAGCTGATGCATGGCCACAAAAGAAAGGTATTTGCATCCACATGTTTTCAGGAGCACAATCTTGTTCTTGACGTTCAACACATTCATCAAAAGTCTAAAAAAAGACCGAGTTGTATTCTTATTTAACTTTAGAAAGGAGCTTAAACTTTAATTTATACAAATAAATTCTTAAAAAAAAATGCAAAAATGCACGTGTCAGATAATTCACTTGAATTCCTCTCTGCAGTCCCACTATTAGCAATATTATTTTCAAAATTCCACTGGTCTTTCGATGATTTCTCATAGTTAAAGTGATTTCTTGGAAGCTATATGAAATAACAGTTTCCCTTCATTCGCTCACCCAGCTGACAGTGAAAGCAACCACTCATAAACAACAAATACTATTAGCATGGGATTTTAGGAAAAACATTAATTTTGTAAAACATTAGGGTCAAGGACTTAGATCCTTGGAAGTCAAAGGCTCATGAACCTGCATACCTGATTTAAGGCCAAATGGTTCAGTATTTTGAAAATATACAGATCAGACTCACTCACACAGCCCATCTATAAAGAGTCAGCCCCTACAGTTTGTTGCTCTTTTAAATTCATCCTGTATATAATCATCATCTATCCCCTCCAGGATGAGCTCTCTATTTTTTTCAAAAAAATAGAGAACATGGTTAATTTGAAAACAAATTAACCAATAAGCCTCTATGCTGACCAAATGCTTATTGGAGGCTGTTGATAGGGGTTAGAAGGAACAAACAAAACATCCACGACATTGTAGAATTTGCACTTGAGACCTAATGATCACGAGAGTCAACAGACCTGTCAGCCACCCACAGCTTCATCAAAACCATTTATGCAAATATAAAACTTTAATTTACATTTCATGTGTTGTCAATTTAAAAAACAACATTTCCAAGACCAGGTTTTTGTGCACTTCAGAGCAACAGGAAAAAATAAGAACAGTCAAAGAATTACAATATTAACTACATTATCAAGTATTAACAAACACTTACCATTTTATCACCTTGCCTACGTCGAATAAGATATGGCCTAAAATCATCTCCATTCCTTAAGAAATAATAATAAGACACAAGCCGTTCAAGAGGTTGTCGAATAAGATTTATGAATATTGGCTTCTGAGAAATTCCAAACCTGAAATTTAAATTGAAAGCCAAATTTAATACCCTTTTTAAAATTAACATGCTTAACCCTCCAGTACTAACATACAGTCTCAGGGACCGACTCATAAAATTTTCGGCGCTACAGCTCATACGCATGCAAATAAATGGTTGATTTCTTGTGTAGCTTCACTTTTCAGATAGTCCTATGATATATGCACAAGCAATACTTTATGTAAATGCACTAGTGAAATATTCGTACCAATGTTAGTAATGGTGTAATTATTTTCAATTTATATTTTTATTTTTTTTATTTATTTATTTTAATTGTGATTAAAAAATAATTAAAAAAAAACAAACAAAACAACCAGAACCAACACAGAAAAGATACAGAAAATTTATTTGCTTAGAATTAACCAATAAGTGAAGTTCTTCTAATGAACATAAGAATTCATACTATTGTGCCTTCCATTATTTTCATGAACAAATTCTGTCATAATAAATAAATTTGTGTTGTTGTTGTTGTTGGTTTTTTTTTTTTAATTTTTGTAGAAGATAGTTTCTTGACATTTATAATCTTGAAAATTCTGATAATTATTTTTTTTTGTTGTTAATTTTTAATTTGTTTCATTAATATATGCTATTGTTATTTTAAAACGATGTGACTTTTGAAACAAAGTGATTTTATTTATTCTGTTGCTACAAATTATGCTTATAGACTGAAATATCTCTTTTCTTCTTTTATTTTATTACCTAAGTACTTATATCTAAGAAATTTGTAATGTAGTTTTAATATTTGTATATAATTTAGAATTTCTAAATATTCCTCGATTTTGATTCATTTTTTTTTAATGTTTCACATCTAGTTCTGCAAAAACAACATACATAATCTTTCAATTGATATTAATATGTGCATAAATATAAATGAAACAATGTATATGATGTAAATATATCAGTCTGAGAAACCGATGTTGGTACAGTAATGATGTTTGTAAAGTTCATGTTAGTACCGAGGGGTTAAGTTGTGAAAATCAGCATAATAAATAAAGTTTTTAATTTAAATATATTTAAAGAAAGGATAAGTTTGATAATTTTTCATAGTATTTTCCATCTTGTCAAGCTAAAAGTTGTTTTTTTTAAACCAGAAATTCTTTATACGTACCCTCCCCCCCTTTAAGAGAATCAAATGCACAGCAACCCAAATTAAAATATCCTTATTCAAAACAACACGTAGGGGTAACCAATAGGCAGAGTGTCATTACATTTGATGTAAATGTTTCTGACTGCAAAAAAGAGATTTTTGAAATAAAATCACAGGCAAGAGAGTGTCTGTACTACAAGCAGAAAAATCTACATAATGTGAACATCACATGGTAAGATACTATCAGTTTACTAAGGTGACCAACTATTTGAAAATGAAAAGGAGGACACTAGTGGCAGATTTCACTTTCCGCCTCCAAACTGCATCAAAAGCCCGCCCCCCCCCCTCACAAAAAGGGGGGGGGGTCAGCAAGAGGATAAGAAGGATGATAAACTAAAAAGGAGGACATTTAGGAGGACAATTTTCGAAGGAGGACTGCATTCCCAAAAGAAGGACGGTTGGTCACCTTAAGTTTACACCATAGTTTCATGCAATGTACATCCACATTATGCAAAATCTGCACTTGCATATTTTCATTCATTTTCATCGTGATAGCAATTTTTTAAATATGTAATCTATTTCTAAAAATTCTAAACATGTACATAGCAAATGTGAGATCACTCCACCCAATGGTTATCTCTGTATATGGAAGAATATCGATTTCAAAGAAACTTCTATTACTTTTAAATTTTCCAAAAAAATATCCATAGGGGATAATGATGTTTTCCAATTATCAATTTAATAACATGAAATATGAGCAATTACTTGGCAAAGTCTAGATAAGCTATGTGGCCATGATAAAGAGCTGGCTTCTTATTAAACCACAAACTCACGTTGTAAACAAAGCGTGCCTACAAGATAACACATTTAATGAGACTTTAAATAAATTTACAAGATTTCATTTAATATCCTAAAAATTTAATTTTTTTCTTAATTGGTACATTAATGAATAATTAATGTTTTTAGGCCACACTTACTTGATCAGAAAGAGACATTACATGAGTGTTTTTTGTTGTGTTTATGTGCAAAACATTAAACTTGTTTTTTACACACAAATCATAAGCAACACCCATGAAACTTGTACTAGCAGTTTTGGGAACCCTATTGTATACGATAACAAGGGAATTGAGAAGATCAGAAAGGGAATTGGATAATGACTCTTGGTTCTCTTCAGATAATACTTCCGATTTTTTTTGTATGCTTTTGATATGGTTGAGCTGCATGCGTGTTAGTGCGTCTTCTATAAATATATAATAAAATCAATTAGCTATCCATGATAAGAGAAATCGGCAAAAATACAGCAACAATGCTTAAAAAACAAATTATGGTCAAAAAATTAAACAATGCATCAAGAGGCAAACGGCTGAATGAAAATTGCACCAAGCTATTTTTAAAAATTTTTAGGGTATTCATACTATAGTATGCACATGGATACATCTCTCCTACAATGGAAGATATGGTGCAGGACAATAATCCAACCAAGGTTACCAAATAGAACACGATCGTGTTGGAGAAAGGGATTTTCTTCGTAAACTTTCTCCTTAAAATCATTACCATTGAATTTGAAGAAAGTATGAATCCACATGGCATACTGATCAACTTTAACAGCAGAATAACATGCATACTTTTTTGAAAGAAAAACTATTGTATTACATGTACTTGTCTAATTCAACAACTCACTCACTAGAAGATACCAAACAAAATAATGAGTTAGGGCCAGAAATTTTAACATGCAGCAGGCAGCTATAATGGAGAATGCAGTTTTAATTCCCTTCTGGAACAAAACATGACCACAGAATTTTGTCTTGAAAAATTAAAATCCTTGATTAGGCACAGCCTGTCAACATACAACTGTGATATCAAAAGTTTGGTATAACCATCACTGTTAGCTTTTCCATTATCTGAAAAACATAAAATAACTGACCGAAAAGATGGTGGAATAACACAGCAGATAAAAAAAAACGGATGATAGAGAAATCTACAACCTTTCAGCCATAACTTTCTTTTGTATGCCAATCCATGAACATGATCAAAAATTTAAGCATGATGGCATGATAAATTGTTTTAATGTTAATTATGTTCTCTGTTGCAAATAGCAAAATGTAAGCCTATTTACTGTTTAATCCTGTAATTAAAATTAAATACAGGGCAACCTGTTTAATATTCATAGCAGAACAATTTACTCCCCTCCCTCCTGGAACTTCATTTGAATATAATAATAAATATAACAGGAAAAATTTCCTTATAACTCCAATTGATATTTTTATAAAATAAAATAAAACAAATATGGTCACAAATAATCCAATAAAAAAAAAAAAAAATTATAATTGTAAATTGTGAGCTATTCCACTCAAAAAGTGTAACAGATGACCATTTTCATATTCTTGTACATGTATAATGTTATTCTGCATGCCAAATCTTGATAATTTTACGTCAAAGATGGTTCCAAATGTTCCACAAGCATCTGACTGATAAGTGGCACTCAAGATAGATAGAAAACAAGGGTATGCTCACGCGCAGGTTCAAAGTCCCGGATGTGGTGGAAATGACGTCACAAGTGCCCAGATTCTCCACGCACCTTGGCGTAGCATTGCATCTGCCATAGATAGAATCAAGATACATAGAAAAATAGATTTTTATGTATCTTGGATAGAATGAAATTGTTTTTGTTTTTAACAAATCAAACGGAAATATTGCATTTATTTGTTACTTTTCTCTTTATTTTTTTAATTAAATTGTTACGTAAATATATATTAAAATATAATAAAAAAATTTTTTAAAGTAAAGTCAATTCAATCTATTTTTCATTTGCAAACTTTATTTACAATTTGTAAATTTAGATACTTTCTTCTTATTTCTTTTTTGATTTTCCAAAAAAATAAGTACATTTAATTCTCTTAATATGCCGTAAGTTCTTGTTCTAATAATAAACTTGTATAAAATTACATCTTTAATTTCAGCTGGAGTCAATTTAGTTTTGATTAGATTAAAAAGTTTTTCAAAAAATTTCTCTTCTTTTACAATTGAATTTCCATGAAAACATTCAAACGTTTGATTCATCTTTTTAACAGTATACAAAAAAATTAGAACTGGGATAACTTAAACAACCCTTTGACAAACTTATAGAAATGGATTTTCGTTTGTTTTGAGTGCCTAGAATGGCTATTACAGCCAAAAATAGCACAATACATGTTGTTTCTGCCGTGGAGCGCGTGGCTGAAACCTCTGGGCTGGTCACCTGTGACGTAATGCACAGATCGCTTAGGCACCCCTCCCCGCAGAGGGAGCATACCCTTGGTTTCTATGTATCTTGGTGGCACTGTTCAGTGTCTGGCCACTCTTTCAACAATTCATTAAGTTTCCAGATATTTGGATTGAATGAAGTAATATTAGCTTGCATATGGTTAAGGCCATCTCTTAAAAAGAGTGCTTGGTGTAACTTAAATCTTCATCTACACAATGATGTATATTCCACATGCTGATAGGAAAATGTGGAGCTTATCTACTATGCCAATGCCTTCTGCCAATATGTGTATCTTCAAATGGTATGGTCTCATGAATAACTTAAACGCATTAACCGTGGAATGATCATGCAATTTAATGGCATGGCACAAGGGCCTCTGATAATTTGTAACGTCTGATCGCATGTCGAATACAGTCACACCTCTATATCTCAAATTCACGGGAACAGAAAAATACAAGATAAAGAGGTTTTGAGATGTAAAGGGTTACTTTTAAATCAAGATTTTAAAAATTCTTCCCTCTTTAATGTTTTAAATGCCTTGCGTTTCATTGGAACATGAAGTCAAGATTCGACATATCGAGTTTTTCTAAGAAAATATTTAGAGATAACAAGGGAAAATTACATTGAATAGTGAAAATGCAGAGATATCATTTTTTTTTTGAGATATCAAGGTTCAACTGTATATCTTACAGGTGGAGGTTGGATTGACATGCTATCAGAATTGACTTCCTGAGTAATGATTTACTGTGCTGTCTCTTTTATGTTAAGAGTCTTACTTTTGATTTTCTCTTGTAAAAATAGGACCTGTTTCCACCATATGGCAAAATCATTGACATTGCTCATTTAAACAACCAATTATTTTATATCAATGAACTTTTGGTTTTAACGATAGCTACGTCTAGTATTTCTCACATTTATAAGACATAACTTATATTGCAGTTGTATGGAGGGCAATTTTTTTATTACTTTAATAATATTTACAGAAGATTAAGTCTTCTACTAAATAACTTCTGGGGTAGTAATCAAAAGTTCATGGTTCATAAAGACCAAAATGAAAACAGCAACAAAGAAAAGCGCAACAAATTGAAAAGTGTATTTGGTTGGATTTTTTTTCCAACTTTTCTCAGAAGACTGAAATTTAATGCTGATTCCTCTTAAATTCTTAATATTCCTCTTAATTATCCACATAAGAAACAACTGTACTGAATGGGCTTTTGATCTATCTTAAACAGATTACAGTTAAAAACAAGTACTATATTACCAACACAAATGTTGAAATCATTATTGTTGTTGCATCAATATTCTAGGTAAGAGATTAAAAAAAAAAAAAAAAAAAAATCTCACATGAAACATGTTTAAAATATATACATATTAATTTAAGTGCATTCACAATAATTCAAATTTATTTATCATGGTGTAATATTGCTGAGAAATAGAGAAGATACATACTGGATCTAAAATATTTTGTACCGGTTTATTAGGATCCAATCTGACATCTTTATTTCAAACTTTTAGAATATACTACCATAAAATATGCTGAAATTAACAACCCCCTTTTTTTTTCCTTTTAGTTTAAAAAAAATTGTCTTCTTTGTAATTTAAAAAACGATGAAGATAAGGAAATTATGAAGTACACATTACTGCTTGCCAAAACGCTCTTTCAAACATCAGCTTTTCAACATCTTTTTATTTTTACACAAGGCTATGATCTTGGTTTGTTTTAAGTTTGATTTATAAATTTTAAACAGTGTTTTGTGTTCTTTTTCATTTTTTGCTCCATGTAAATTTATTTTAATCTTCAGCAAAACATCTTTAAATTATTCCTTACATACAAAAAAGGGGGGAACTGTATAAACATCAGTTTAATGTACAGGGATAAATCATAAAGCATTAATGGTCTTGTTCCAATTATCAAGTTTTCCCATTAAGTTAAATGTCATTTGCTAGGAGCTAAAATTCCAATGCATCTTAACAGCCTTACACAATCTTATAAAATGTATGTACAGGATATTAAAGAACCCAGTCCTTATATCACATTTTTCTTCAAAATTTCCATCCACTCTATCATATGTTCAATTTGTGTGCTGCTCGTGTTTCATAAACACAGGAGATATCCGGTTAAATTAATTTCCCATAATGAAAAAGTGATTACATAATGCACTAATAGGAATTTCAATTGCTCAAATGCATATAATAATATGGTTAAATTGCTGAAGAGAGTGGAGGAATTTTCTAAATGATAAAAACAAGCTTGTATGTGTAATTTTTAAAGTTTTTACTTAGCTCAACTAAAACCGTTTAATTAGTAAAATCAAAACTGCATATCTATGCAGTAGATCTATAAAATGTCTTTTAATTCTTAAATGTTCTTGTTTTAAATTATGAGTTATTTTAAATTTGTTTATGCGTAAAATCATTGTATAAAACGAATATTTTAAAAATGTACATTTCTGAGAGTGATTCATTGAAACATCTTTAAGAAAATAATGTTTTAGTATTTATTTTGATGCGAAGTATCCATACGTACTCGTTACTAAGAAAATAAGATTTTGTTTGAACCAAATCTTAAGTTCCTGTTTAACTTTAGAAAATAATGTTCTTTTCCAATTCCCATGAATAGACTTACCCAGCTTTTTATTTGTAGCTTCCAAGTGACTAACTTTGTCACCAAAATGATAATACACGGAGAAGATGACAAACACGCTGAAAACGGAGATGAAAATCAAGTACCTGCCTTGCATCATCCTGAATCGTCGGCCTTTCACTCTAGTACAGGCCATTTAATAGTTCCTTGGCTAGCGTGGGGAAATCCTCAAGTGATAACAATCCCTCAAGACTAATTCCATCAGCTGAAAGATTCATTTTCGATAATGACCTGGCTAATCTTCGCAAAATTTCGAATAACCACAATGTACATAAACTAGTGTCACCACAGAGACAGATTCATGTGCAGCGAAGACACATTTGTCAACTCATCCCACATTAACAACGCTTAGTCATTTAATCCGAAGAACGGGGAAAAACAATTGCAAAATTAAAAAACAAAATAACAAAAAAAAACTCCATTTTAACATGCTGGGAACATTTTTAAACTTCGACTGGCTCCGTCTGAATGATTTAAAATTTTAATGTCATGATCTCACTCATTGATTTACACGATCTTTCACTGACGGCTTCAAGTGTATTTCTTGTCAAACGTAAATATATATGCGCACCGAACAGAAAAGAAAAATAAATAAATAAAATCCCAGCTGGTCGTGTGTTGTTGTTTTTTTCTGTCCCCTGAAGAAACTTTATGAACTTTATATGTATGCTTTATGGAGAGAGAGAGAGAGGAAAAAAAAAAAAAAAAGCTTTTTTTTTCCTTCCCTTGTTTCTATGATGATCGCTGAGCGTTGGCTTTTTTAAAGTAAAATATTCCTCCTTTTCCTTATTTACATTTAAAAGGAGTTACTTATCACATATAATGTTAAACAAAATCGAAATGATAAGATTACTAGCCATGAACGCATTACAAGACACTTCTATTAAAAATTATTTTGATAATTGACAGTCCAAAGGTCAACACGGTATCGTCAGAACCAGAAGGAAGCGGAAACATCGCCAATCATTACGTCATTGTGCTTCCGGTGAGCAGAACTTAAAAATTGCTCTGAAGCCGGATCTCCATAAAGATCAACCAAGATCCTTTATCAATGATTAAAAATTATTTTTATTTATTTATTTATTTTTATTTATTTTAAAATAAAGTGGCAGTAAGCTAAAGCTTCTTTTCATGCCACATTCAAATTAAACAATCATCGCAAGCATAAATTACAAAAGAAAATAATGGAACTAAATCATCAAATACATCTACATTTAAAAACACCAGTTTAAGACATTACATTTTACCTTCATAGTTATGTGCACGAAAGACTTTTACATTTATAGTAAATGTCGTGTGTAGTGTTTTATAACCTGTAGCGAGAATGATTTTTTTTTAACATTTTATAACATGAAAATACATGTTATTAACATTTAATCTAAATGAAAATTGCGCTAATTAGTAAAATCGCTAACAATATAAAATTGCGCTAACATTTTATAACATGAAAATACATGTTTTTAACATTTAATCTAAATGAAAATTGCGCTAAAGTTACTGAAAACTGCCGTTTTCTAAACGCAAAGTGCCTTAATCCAAGTGAAAATTGCCTTAATCTAAATGAAAACTGCCGTAAAATCATTGCAAAAAGCTGTAATCATGCCTTCATTTTTTAGCTAAATAAACAAGAGGAATAGTTTTAGATATCTTTATTTTTCCGAATTTATCTTTATGCTTATCGCAGCAAGGAGGATAAACTATAATCAGGAATGGATGAAGGTGGGAATATATCATCCACCATCGAACTTAACTGTTTTGGATGTTTAATATATTTATAGGCTATATATTCATAAAACTCCATGCAGGTCATGTTATACTTTATTAACCTAACCTAACCTTCAAAGTGACTTTCGAGTCACTACAAAACCGGAGACCGGAGAAATAAGGCAAAAACCGGAGACTCCGGCCCAAAACCGGGGAGGTGGCAAGCCATGGGCTGCTGCCTTGTTGTCAAAGTCTTCCCAAAAGTTATCATTAGTGATGACTTCTGGGTCTGATTCAGATCGAGGTGTAACACATGTATCATTGCCTTGATCACTACGTATGTGTGTCAATTTCAATAAATTCGCAAGTTCTTTCTTCACAGGGTAGACTGCGAATTCTCCTTTATCTAGAAAACAAATTTATTTGAAACGAGAATCTAAATAAGTTGCCACAGATAGAACTGTAATAGATTCAAGTTCACTAAATCTATCAGCCAAATTGTCGACTAGTTTTCTGCGGACTTGACCCACGATCGAACATTCATTAACTAATTAAAGTTTAATTATTAAACATCGATGTTTGTCCTATAGTTTGTAAACATCGAAAGCAACGTCGATATGAAAAAAAACATCGATGTATCGGATATCGACATCGCCCATCACTAGTTATCATGTTTCATTTGTGTAGGATTGTAGCCATTGAATGCTGGGTTAGGTTAGGTTAGGCACGTATTTCTGCCAATAATAAGCCTAAATTTGCCCTGTCTATGATGATATAACAATGTATTTCATTGCGGAGGCCTTCTCTCTCGGTAGTTACGGTGCTATCATTATCAGATTTCTGCTAGACAAAGAGCAGTGATCATGCAAATCGCCACTTGAAAAAACACGCTTTTTAACTGCCTGTTAATTTTTATACATGATAGTGGGCGTTGGTAACAGCTCCTTATGTTACAGCTCTTGATGAGCGTTAGTGAGCGTAGCCCTCTGGCGGCTTTGAATGGTAACTAAACTGCCGTGTCGTGGCCCACGGTACTACAAGAGTGGGCCATGGCAGGGCCATCTTGATCAACTACGGTAGTTGATCAAGATGGCCCTGGCCATGGCCGTGTAATCGTTAATCTGTGGCCGTATTCTCTATGGAGTTTGACTGATGCTTTATACGTGTTTTTTCGTGATAAAATTAATTACAGACAGCTACAGAGGACATTTCAACCATTTATTATGGTATTACCTAGCTCGATTTATATTCGATTAATAAAACTGAGACCTCTCGTCATTTTACAAGTTAATTTTCCCATGTGTATTAATATTACCAGGGATGGATGAAAGGGAATATGACACAGCATTGAAATCTCGAGTGCCATCCTCGTGTAAAAAAAGGGCATATCGTTTAGTGGTACCACCTATCGATAAAACTTGGCAAAACTTACTGCGCATGTGTAGAATAAACTCGCATTTCCTGTTTCGCTCTCACCGCCATTATTTTTGTACTCTGTGAAAAAAAACGTCTACAATTTTTTTTTCTCTTTAAAGCAGGGCAATAATTTAAATATTTTGTCGATGAAAATATCAATAAAAGTGAAACCTTTTATAATATATAGTACACTGAATTTTTTAAAATATAATTTATTTAATATTAATTAAATTGCGTTCTCAAATGCGATTTTCTTCGTCGAACTGATAGGCAATGACATGGAGGCGAAGGCTATTGGTTGGATGATTTCTGACGAAATAAATTGGTTCTTGTTGATTCGTGCACCAAAAAATGTTACTGTCTAAAAACGTGAAACAAGTTGGCTCATACCAGAGACAAATGAAAGTAACATTTGTCTCTGACTCATTGAAAAAGAATAATGTAAAATAAAATATTTCTTTTAGGAAGTTAATTTTGAGTACTTCCACCTCTTCCATAAAATAATCGAACTTTTAAAGTTATTAGTTATATCTGTTTTTGGTACTAATTTAGCTTATGCATTTCCAGCAGTGGCGAAGTTTTGCTTTTCGTTTTATCAAGAACAGATGAAGGGGTGTCTCCCTCCCCTCCCCTTTCATCTGTTCTTCAATTCGAGACGTGATTGACGAAAGTCCCACAAGATTTAAATATGTGGATTAAGGAAGGGGCTTTGCAAAAGGTTTAATCTGTGGATTAAGGAAGGGGCAATGCGATTATAGACCCTTATCTTCGAGAGATAAAATTATTAAATTATTAAATTATTTTGAAAATATTTGTATTGTTTTCTGATCGATTCAAAAATTTACAGGCATTTTTAAGTATTTTAATATTTTGTATAAAAAGAATAAATTTTTTAAATCCTCATTAAAGTTATAGGAGGAAATTAAACTTGAAACGTTAAAACTTCACGATTTGATCTAAAAGTCGACTAATAATTTAAAAAACTAGAGGTCTACATGCAACAAAATAAACTTTCAGACATGTTTCAGTCAGAAACTCTCACCAGTTTGTACAGAAATGCTAGCGATTGCCAGCTTATTTGTCAAAGAGGGGGAATCCAACAATGACGCGAAGGGGAGGAGGCTGCACCAACGCCTCCTATAAAGAAGGCCTGCGGACAAAAGGTGTATACATTGTTACATCATCATCAAGCGGTCAAATTTAGGGCTTATTATTGGTATAAATACGATTAATAGCCGCTTGATGATGATGTAACAATGTATACACCTTTTGTCCGCAGGCC
>JAHWFO010027030.1:768865-787888 GCA_023313115.1 Rhysida immarginata
GATAGAAAATAATCAAAATTGCATTTCGAGTGATTCAAATTTACATTTTTCAGAAGTTGACTTTTCATTTTATGAAATAATGTCTTTCATTATTTCCACACACTTGCTCAAATTATACGATGCAATCGCATATACATGGCATCTCATATAATACTAAAGTCGTGAATTCCCTAGTGGCGGCATTCCCCCACATCTGTGGCCACCCCTTCGAGCATAAAGACTGTACAAACAAAAAAACAGTAGAACGGGCTACCCCTCCCTGCCTGCCCCTCTCCCCACCCCCACACGAGTTTCGAATATTACGAAACTTGTTGACGTCAATGACAGCTTCTGACGTCAAACTCGTTGTAGGTATTACGATGAAGCGCTTTAATATTTAAGACTAATTTTCTTCTTTAACACCAGATGTCACTTTCTCTTTCCGGCATAAGTTGCGGGAAATCGCCGAGGGAGTCGCTGTTCCAACCACAGAGAAACAAGAAACTACGAGTTTCTCTTCATCTGTGGTTCCAACTTCGATGATGGCACCTGTGATTTCAATGATATGTCATCTTCCCTTTCATCCATCCCTGATATTACTAATATTTTCATAGGTTCCAAATGTTTATAAATAGAACGATACTGCATTGTTGCAAAATATCGTCTCTGTGAATACAATGGACGAAGAAGAAACCTTAGAAAACTCAATAAAGCAATATGAAGCACAGGTATGTTCACTACACAAGGACGTTGATCTTGTTAAATTGTTCAATTGCTTTGATTGTACGAAAAACGGGCGTTGTTTGTTTTCGTGTCAAACATTAACTGGAAGAAAATCATGTTTACTGATTCGATCCTCAACAGCATAACAATGTTGTACAAAGTCTTCAGGTTACTTTTATCAAGGCCGTTTATGTTATGCGATTTAGAGAGGGGTGCTCCATCTTCCCAATCTTTTGAATGAAATCGTAAAATAATTACAAGTTCAGGATGCGCCTGAATGTCGGATGTCCAATAAAGTCATATTCCTTTACTTGGAATTAAAAACCATTGGCTCTAGAAATATCAAACATACCTGAGAATCCAACCCCCCTTTGAAATTCAGCAGGAAAGCAGATCTTTGTCAAAAATGAAAAGGCATGTCTAGTGAAATTTAAATTGCCTTTTCTGTTAGGAATAAATATTTTTTGGATCGGGGGAGTTTTTCTAATTCTGCACTGTAGGGAAAATAATTTCTCCTGTAAAGTAATTGTAAATTTCAAGTACCCCCCATTTAAATTATTCAGTTAAGAATTTAAATTACCCGAAAAAGTATGCACAAAAACTTTTGGTATTAGAACCAGCCCCTGCAGTTTGTCCCCCTATTTTAACACTCCCTGTATAATAAAAATTTACCGAATGCTATTGGAGTTATTGCTTTTACTCATTTCGTTTATCTTTGTTCTCTTTTTAGCTAATGCAGGTTGTGACTTCCCTTGAAGTTGCCAGTGAAGATGTCAAAAATGATTTGGAGGTATTAAAAGACAGTTTGGAGCAATTAATTCAGCTTACAAAAGGTGAATATCAATAAAATGCACACATTCTTTAAAATGATGGTCGGAACTTATTAATTAATGTTTACAAACAGAAAATCTAATTTCTTTGAAGAAAAAGCGGTTATTGCAAGAGCTAGAAGCATCAACATCATATATGGTATGAATGAATGTGTTATCTTAATGTTATTTTTCGTTTTCATATGATATACGAGTTTTCGCATCAGTCATATGTTTAAAATATGTATATTTAAATAAACAATAGGTAGTGAACTGTTAATTGAGGGTCCAGAAATTCATTTGCTGTAAGCCAGATATCAGAGAATGCAAAAGATTTTTATCCTCAGAATCTGACTCCACGTACTCACCGATTTTGATTAAAAAAAATTCTACGAGTAGCTTTCACCAAATTAAAGACCCATGCAAAGCCAAATTCGACGCACTTCTCAAAAGTTTCTGAGAAAAAAATTCATAAATTTTGTTATAATTGCTTACACTTTATAAATGCTCAAATTATAGCATAGATTTTTATCGTGTACAGGTGGTCTAAAACGCTTGAGTTCTATTTTGCAAGTATGGGTTCAAATCCCGTCTTTGATAAATTTTTTTTCTCTTCGTAAAATTTTTTTAACTTTTATGGGAATGTGTAATTCAGTTACTAAATATATTTTCGATTTTCCAATTTGCTACCATCATTTATTTTATAAAATGCATATAAGAATTATTATAATTAAACATAATCTAATATTTCCGATTTGCTAAGGTTATTTTTGCATAAATTGAAAGGTTGTTACAAATTATATTTATTTCCTTTTTTTTTTTAAATAAAGCGCAAAAAAAGTTACAATTCACGTGTAGGTAAAGACAGAAGTTAATATAATAGTTAACTTCTGCTCCTAGAAATAAGAAATTGTAATTTGGTAGCTAATATGCTATTTAAAAACGTTAATGAAGGGTGATTGATAAATTATAGATAACAAAATGATGCATTATATTTAGTAAGTACATGGTGCAATATTTATTTAATCTTTGTGTGAATTAAATGCCATCTCAAAAGTTGCAAAATTTATAAAAATAATTAAATGTAGGATAAGTGAACTTTTTCTTTTGAATGCTCATTTATCACTGCGGATCATTAATTATAAAAATTTGTATATGCATTTTATAAAAAAATGATGGTAGCAAATTGGAAAAATCAGAAATATATTTACTAAATGAATTACACATTCCCATATATATATAATATAAAATAAATAAAAAACTCTTTGACCACAACAAAAATACAAAAGGAAAAATACGACCTTATCCTGTAAGCGCTTTTCGAGGGCGAAGCTCTCATCATTCAGCAGGTAAAACAGGGAGTAACCAGGAGAAAACCCAAAAATACTGATTGTAACATAAACAGAGTGGGTATATATATAGAAATACGGCCAATAATAAAAAAGAACAGACGCACTCTAACTGAAAAAATTCAATGGTTGGTTAGGCTGACCCACCACTGAATTAGTTGAGTCGCTGATTGGCCCTTTATCCGAATTAAGTGACTTATTGCTATTTGTAGACTGAATCGCCATACTCTCAAAGGCATCCAGGAATCGTTTCTTATTTATTGACTTTAAAAGTTTAACATGTTTGATGGAAATGCTGTGTCCTGTGTCCAGTGAGTGCTTGGTGATGGTGGAGAGGTTGCTTCTGCCGAATTTCCTGTGGCGCAGATGTTCTTTAAACCGGGTTAAAGCGTCGCAAGAAGTCTGTCCTTGGTAGACCTTTGGGCATTGAGGGCATTTAACTTCATAAATCCCTGACTTTTGGAGTGGGGGAACCTTATCCTTGGGGTTGCCTAATAAAAATCTTGCTTGATTCGGGTTGCTGAAACAAAGGGAAATATTATGAGCTTTGCAAAGTGTACTGAGACCTTTGACAAGCTGTCGGTTATAAGGTACGGAGATAGTTATTTGATTATCTTTAGGTTTTTGAAGGGTGATAATGTCCCTGATGAACTTAATACATTTTCTTTTCTTAAGAAGGTTTGTCACAGTAATGGGATCATAGCCATTCCCCATGGCAATTTTCTTAATCAACGAAGATTAATTCGGATAAAGGGCCAATCAGCGACTCTCAACTAATTCAGTGGTGTGTCAGCCTAACCAACCACTGAATTTTTTCAGTTATAGTGCGTCTGTTCTTTTTTATTATTGGCCGTATTTCTCGAAAAGCGCTTACAGGATAAGGTCGTATTTTTTCTTTTGTATTTTTGTTGTGGTCAAAGTTTTTTATTTATTTTATATTATTACTTTTATCCACATTTCTTTCCCTTTTTATTTTTTCTAGTGGTTGTGCAATTTTTTGCCAACTCCCGTTAAGTCTTTTATTCCCATTATATGTTAAAAAATTTACGAAGAGAAAAAAACCATCAAAGATGGGATTTTAACCCGTATCTACAAAATAGAACTCAAGCGTTTTACCATTAGTCCACCTGAAAATGATGAAAATCTATGCTACAAATTCGAGCATTTATAAAGTGTAGCAATTATAACAAACTGAATGAATTTTTTTCTCAGAAAATTTTGAGAAGTACGTCGAATGGCTTTGCACGGGTCTTTAATTTGGTGAAAGCTACTCGTAGAATATTTTTTTATCAAAATCGGTGAGTCAGAGAACGTGGAGTCTCCTTGTCAGTCTATATTTGTTTCTGGAGCTCTGAAATTGTAGGATCCTAATCTTATTGTTTGGTTTACCAGAAGCTCAAAGTGCACCATGTCAAACAAATCAGCAAATTTTCAAGTCCACATGACAATAGTTTAGTGAAACATTTACACTTATTAGATATATTTTCCTATTACCAGATTGAATATCTGCTAGCTAATAAAACATTTTGTATGCAAGTGGGCTGGAACTAACTAGTGTTCAGGCACTCTTTACAGAAATTTCTTTGCAGGAATTAAGATCTGGATACTACATGGCTATACAAACACTTTTACTCAATAAAGTTGAAATTCATATAGCTCACTGAATAAATAGAAGCTCTGTAAAATATTCCCTTTTGTTAGAGGAGAACATAAACACAGCTTAGGATAGGTTATGTTAACAATCAAGTGACATTATCCATTGAATATACATTTCTAGGTTTTTTTTAAACAAAGAAAAAACTAATAAAGCAACTGTTTTTGTACTGATATTAGATGTCATGACATATCTCTGATATACTATTGAATGGCAACTGCTTCACACTATGCATGCCAAAAACAAACTCATCAAACAGTGCATCATGTCACTACTCACTGTTGCATGCTCAGCTTCTCATTATTGTCAAGCTATGCGATGTATAGACACAGAAATATTTAAGACATTTTGGTTGTATCTGTCAGATACACCACAACCTGCACTACATTAAAACAAGGTCCTTAGAAAATTTATACTCTCAAGATTTTGTTTTTTATTGGAAAGTTTATGGTATTATGTCTATTATTTTATAAATTATTTTTAAAGGGATATTTTCAGAAGTTCTTATGTTGAAAATATGACAAAGATGTATGAATAAATTAAATTTTATTTTGTTATATTTCTTTATTATCTTTATTTATTTCTTTAGTTGGAGAAAAATGAACCTGAATCAATATCGAACTCGGTAGACATTGACAATAATTTGGATGATGAACTGGCAGCACTAGAAGGAACTAAATGTCGTGCTCCGTTCAGCCAGGAATGGGGAGAGTATAGTTACCATAATGCTCTTATATTTAAAGTCGAGCCACATGAAGCCATCGAATCTACAAGCGACATTAAGGTCTACATAAGATGTTTTGTTTAAGTGAAGATGATTAATCTCTTAAGTAAAAAATAAGCATAACAAATATGGGAAACACAATTATAAACAGTAGCCCTTAAGAAAGCAAACATTTAAAAATTTATAGGCTTTAAACTCTGCCCTCCATCCACATATAACATATCCTATGTGTGTGCGCATGCACGCACATGTTCTGTTTACATCTTCCACTTCTTAATTAAAATCCCCATATCTGTCGTTTTAGTTACCACAGTTCCAATTAAATAGAAAAAAGAATAATTAGAAAATTACAGAAGTTTGCTAAAGTATTCATAATTTAAATTGTGCAGTTCGTCCTGGAACATGAATCATTCCTTTGACTGTTTTGTAGGGAGACTATGATGTTTCTGTTCAAGTAATTTAAGAAAATATCTGCACAGATAGTAAAAACAGTGTTATTTGTAATTAATTCTGTCTTCTTCAATAAAGAAAAACAAAAGTTGTCTTCAAAATTACAGTATATAGTTTGTGTTGCATCTAGATGGAAACAGAAGGGTGTGGTGCCCTGCCCTTTCTGAGTGTGCACTGTCCTTTTTGTTTAGATTTATTTAAAATAACCATTGTAATGTGCACTTATGTATTGTTCACTTCCCTGCCCTACTATTTTGATAGATGCAACCCTGCAGTATTATATTTTGTATGCATAATGATATTTTTGAGTGTCCAGTAAATACTTTTGTCCAAAGTTTTCATTGTGAGAACAGTTTGAGTTGCCAAATTACTTTTGGGCATACCATCGAGAGCTATGATTGAAAAATGTGAATATACAGAGTGACCCATTTTAAAGTTTCCCATGGAATATCTCGAAAACAACACATGGGATCGAAAAAAAGTTCCAAATGAAATTTGTCTTGGGGGAGGGGGAGGGGGGGTCGAATGGTAGTAAAATAGACCCCCTCCTCCACCCCCTGGGGTGAGGCGGAAAACAACTTTGAAATCTTAAATAGGAACCTTCATTTATCTAAATTTTATTTCTTGAGGAATTCCTCTTTCTTTGTAGATTTCTATCAGACTTCCATTTTTACCGATTTCAGCGTTATTTACAAGAGTAAATACATAAATTTCATGGATCAATCCTATGCATTTTTTCCTAGGGATCCAAATATGCAATAAAAAATGGGGGTTCCTATTTAAGATTTCAAAGTTGTCTCCCGCCCCACCCCAGGGAGTGGGGGAAGGGGGTCTGTTTTAGTACCATTCGATTGCCCCCTTTGAGACAAATTTCATTTGGAACGTTTTTTGATCTCCTGTGTTGTTTTCGAGATATTCCAGGGAAAACTTTAAAATGGGTCATCTTGTATATTATAGGTTCTAAGTTCTGTGTCTTCTATGCTATTTTGGTGATAAATGTCTACATTGTTACCTTCTCAATTAAAAAATGAAAATGTAGTTTTGATATATATATTTTTTAATTTTAGGTACATGTTATGTTTTGCAATCCATTGAATACAGCAATGCAACCATGTCCATTTTACTTGAATGGAAATTGCCGCTTTTCTGATTCCAAATGCAGGTAAATATAACATTGCAGTGTTCTCCCCAGAAAATTTTATCAGATGGGTGGAATGATAAAAATTAGCCAATCATTTGAGAGCATTTTACCGCCATTTTGTGCCCAAACCAACTCTAGTTGTCGCAACTCTTACATATCGAAGAACTCTAGGAAAAACTATAAAACAATGTTTTCAAAATAACTACCGTAAATATTCTACTATAATGTGCATCTTGTATAATGCGATTCCACTTTCAGAGCCCAAAAAACCAGTAAAAATTTTATCCTCTTGTATAATGCGGTCCCCATTTTTGACTTGTCACGAGAAATAAAATAGGCAAGAATATACAGAAAAAGAAAAAAGAAAGGGGAAAAAAACCTTATTATTTTACTATTGCTATTACTAGTCACTGCTTTTCAGATCATAAAAAGTGGAAAACATGAGTTCATTACAGAAAAGTGAAAAACGTTTATAAAGTTCCATTGCAGGGAAGAAAGAAAGCCTATGCACTGAAAATTTATACATTATTACATGACCGTAGGTAGTCATAATTTAGGGCTTATTATTAGTAGAAATAGGATTAATAATGCCTTTTTAAGATGATGTGACAATGTATGAATTTTCAGGGCACAGGCTTTTAGATGTTTGTTAATTTATTCAAAATGGCGGCATGTGAACTGAGCTGTTTTTTTCAACTTCTTAGTTTCCTTATTTTATTTAGTGATATTTACTAATATCCAAAGATTTTTTGTAAGTGATAAATTACAATAATAAATAGATATTAATTAAATAAAATTTAAGTAGGAAAATCATAAGATCGATGCAGTTTTGAAGTTATTTTCGTATTAGCCATTGATCGACGGAAGTTGACATTCATATTGAGAAGTCATTTTTTTTTTTTTTAGGTGACGGGAAATTCAAATAAAAAATGAATTAATTTGCCATATAATGAACTGTACATTGTATATAAGGGATAATTAAAGTTCTGTGATGTATATTATATGCTAGTTTCGTTTGAACTTCATCACCTTAAGTTCGTTCCCCCCCTCCCCCTCCCCCAGTTGTTGCAGCGCTAATATTATACTCTTGTATAATACGGTCCCACAAATTTAGGTGCTTTTTCAGGCCAAAATTTTTCACATTATAGTAGAATATTTACGGTATCATTTGCAGCAACAACATGGCGCAGTCTGAGGACAAAATTTGCAGACGCCTGTGAAAACAGCTGGGCAGACAACAATTAAAAACAAATAAAATATTATGCAGTGTTGTGCAGTTTTTTGTGTATTTATCTGGGCAGTCACCAAAATCAGGTGGGCCCCTTCAAAAGGGCCTGGGGAGAACCCTGAATTTAATTTTAGTCAAAGTTAGAGTAATGGGGCATTTTAATAATTTGTAGGGTAAACTTTTTATTCTGGTGTTAAAATTATTGAAAGTAATGTTTTCTCGACACAATGGAGTTTCTTTCTCAACATAATTGGGAAGCAAAGAAAAGGATTAATCTATTGAGTTGTTTCATAAGTATTGGCCGAATTTGATGGAAAGAAAAAGATACCAGAGACCAGGAAAAGAATACATTTTATTAAATTAAGTGAAATATCTGCCCTCAGCAGCTGTACATTGTGCCCAACTTGTTGGCCATTAAAAAAAAATGTCACAGTGACAAGTAATGACAGCATCTCGATCAGTGAAACGTTTGTCCTGCAAGAAATTCTCCAAATGACGAAACTTGTGGAAATTGGTTTGGGTCAAGTCTGGTCAATATCAGTATGAGGGAGAACCTCATACCCCAAAGCATTAATTTTTTGCAAGTTTGCAACAGACACATGTTGTACCATCTTGTAGGAGTATTGGACCTGCACGATTCACAGTGACAGTTGTTTAGTTTGCAATTTCTGATGGCATTTGTCCAACTGACGGCAGTACACATTGTTGCTGATAGTTTGTCCCTGTGGCAAAAATTCAAAATGTATCCACTACAGGAAGATGAGAAGTTTGTTTGAATGCAACTCTGATTTTGGGCATTTCCCCTTTATTCATCCACTGAACTTTAAATTTTCTGTTGTCTTAGAGCACCCATTTTTCGTTAACTGTAACGATGCAATGCAGAAACTGTATTAGAGCCTCCATGATGTTTGAGGGCAAGACATGCTTCCAAGCGTCGTAGTTGATGCTCGGTGAGGGCATGTGGAACCCAAGTGTCTAGCTTTTTCGACTTGCCCATTTTTGCCAGGTGTCAGGTTATGGTTACCAGTGATACAGTAAGCTTGTTGGACAGCTCGCGTATAATGGAAGTCTGTTTTTGTTCCACTTTCTGCCGTAACTGTTCGGTATTGCATTTTACTGGATGCCTGTCTACTGGCTTACAATTAATGTCCATATCACCAGTGCCAAACTTCGCAAATCTACAGACAGTTCTGTCACTTCTTGTGCACACACACCCCCATGCTCCGTTAACATTAGCAATGATTTCCTGCACATTCGGTCAAAGTTTGTATTTGTGCAAAATCACTAGCCTGACATCGTGTTGCTCCATGACGTTAAGTCTGCACCAATACACTTGCAACTACTGGAAAAATGTACAGATCAATCCTACTTATTTTGTAGGGGGTTGTTGTAGTTCTCCTGCTGTAATGTTGCACACGGTAGGGCTCATGCAGAATAGCCTAGAAGAAATCCAATATGTAAGTGAATATATTAGATATATTCCTTGTTCCTTTTACTAGTTTGTTTAACTTGTAAAATAAAATTTATCATTTTTATTAATAAGGAAAGAATTTTATTTTAAATCTAGGAGTCAAATCCTTGTATAAGCTACAAGTAAGTTGAAAATGCACAATAATATTTGTTATCAAATGAAATAAAGCACTTTGAATTGCCTAAGTCAGTGGTTCTCAACCTTTTCACAATTTTGTATTGCAAAAACAAAATTTTTGAACAATTGCCTACCACCAAAACAAAATGGCTAACAAAATATTGTCCATACCCTTTCCAAGTACCACCAGTTGAGAACCACTGGCCTAATTTAATGGGCACAAGCAAGTTCATCCATGATAAAGTTAATAGTCAGCAGGGGTTAATTAGTAAGAGTTAATCTGTCTGTTCAGCAGCTCAAGCTCTCTTGCACACCTACTTGTCTTGTGAATGACTGTTGGCAAGGTAAAGAAAAGAAGAGGACTAGTGGGAAGCTGGCTTACTCTAGCAGCGAGAAGGAAATTTGACTTGCTTGCCAATGTTGTACTTATTAGCAAACTACACTCACATGCCAAAAGTCATGGGACAGCAATGGACTATTTTTCAAGTGCCAGTAGCATCATGTGCAAACAGTATAAATATGCAAGTCAGTATCAGTAGGTTTAGTTACACTGTCATGAGTAAGGGGTGAGGTGTTCAGTGTTACAAAGGCTACATACACAACGAGAGGTATCAGAGTTTGAACGTGGCCTGGTATGTGGAGCATAACGTATGGGTCATTCAATATCAGAGGTGGCTCAAGAATTCAACATCCCACGGTCCACAGTTTCAAGAGTCTACAGAGAGTAACAACTTAACGGCATTACCTCCCAACGCAGTGGTCGACCACACCTTCTCAATGAATGGGACCAATGGTATCTGAGTAGGATGGTCACTGCTAACAGGCAACTGGCACTACACCAGATGATCATTTACTAGGGGCATTCAATTTTGACCTGGACTCTATTTTTTGTAAATTTTATTGTTGTAAAAATCTAAACTTTCATTGTTGGGATGGCATGCCACTCATTTGGTTGCCATGACAACTGATTGTTTGTTTAAACAAATTGGCTGACAGTGATGTGTTGACCAAAGTGGAACACCGAATAATCAAGTTTCTCCACAACGAAGGTGTGAAAGCATCTGAAATTCATCAGAGACGTTAAAGACAGTTCACAGAGTCCTGTTTGTCTCGATCATCCGTCTTTGCTTGGTGCCAAAAGTTTGAAGGAGGGTGAGAATCCATCGGCAATGAACCTCATAAGGCAAGGCCAGCAACTGCTGTCAATGATGGCATCATCGCACGAACAAATGAGCTGATAAGGGACAACAGGTGGATTCATGTCTGAGAATTGGCTTCAATACTGAACATCAACACTGGCAGCGTGGAGACCATCATCCACGATAAGCTGAAATTCAAGAAGATCCGAGCCAGATGGGTCCCTAAGCAACTCTCCAAGGATCACAAAACCACCTGGGTGGAAATCTGTTTCATGCTGCTGCAGCGATATGCAGCTTCCTTAGGCATGTTGTAACCACTGACTAGACATGGATTCATCACCATACTCCTGAAAGCAAGCATGCAAGCATGGAGTGGTGACACACTGACTCACCACGACCCAAGAAATTCAAGATGACACCGTCGGCAACGAAAATGATGGCGGCTGTATTTTGGGACATTAAGGGTATCATTCATGTCGATTTTCTGGAAGAATGTTGAACCATAAATGCACCCTACTACTGTGATTAACTGACTATGGACTCACTGACGGAACTCAAATGGGACATCTTACCACATCCTCCATACAGCCCAGATCTCTTCCCTTGCAACTATCACCTTTTTGGACCATTGAAAGAGTTCTTGGGAGGGCAGATGTTAGGCTCCAATGAGGAAGTGAAAAAGGCTGTCCTAACGTGGTTTCGACATCAGCCTGAAGATTTCTACAAAACCGGTATCCAAATGCTCCCAGAAAGCTGGAAAAAATGTGTGGATAAGCAAGGAGAGTTCTTTTAGAAATAACTAGTGAGTGTGCTTTTTTTGTAGTTTCCTAATTTTATAAAAAAGTCCAGGTCAAATTTGAACGCCGGTCGTATTTACCTTCAATGATAATAGAATTTCATAGCAGTTGAATAAAGTCCTCCTCTCCTCCAAAAGAATTTCCAGTGCCATCAGGAGTTAGGGATGACACTTAATAATCCCTAGTTTCTATCAGTAGATGCTACAATATATCCACCCTCTAGGACAGGTTCATTTCTGACATTGTTTAGGACTAGTTATTATAACCTGCATATTGAACACATGAATTGAAGATATATTTGGAAGCATCCATCATTATGGCCTTGTAATTGTTATGTACATAGTGGTATAGTGGAACTCCATCTAACCTCTCCCTAACTGCGATTGGTCTGCCTTCTCACCCTGCGTATGATTACATTGTTACTTGGTTTCCTGGACAATCTACAACATAGATTGTTAAAAAAAGCACCTACAAAAATAAACTTTATGACGAACAGGATTAAAAATAATAATTTTGGACACTTAAATGAACTCCCAAAAATTTTCTCTTCTATCCCCCATGATGCACAAGCAACATCGTCAGCCATTTTTTTTTGTGGCGAGCCTGATCTAATTGCAGTTCTGCAGTTTAAAAGGTGAATTTTTATTTTGATAGAAATAAAGTTTAACTAGCTCATTATTATGTTTTATTAAATATGCATTTAGGGACCATTAAAAAATTTTTGAATTGCATTTCTTTATAAAGAAAACAAAAGAACTAATTGCTCATAGCACTTCCAGCACGATGTCGCATTGTGATTAGGCTTCGACCAATCGCAGTTAGGGAGAGGATGGATGGAGTTTTACTATAATGGTTGCTATAGTAATTTATTCTCATGTTTAAATTTAACATTTCTAGATACTCTCATGGCCATTTGGTAAGACTGGATGAATTACATGAGTTCCAAATGCCTAGCTATGAGTAAGTTATAATTTCATTAATATTTCAGCATATAAAGTGAAACCTCTGTAAGGTGGTGGAATTCCAGTGGAGTGAATAAACTTTTTACCCCACTAGTTTCTACCTTGAACATGTTAAAGGGCAAATAAGTATTCTGCCTTAGACTGGTTTCATTGTAATTTTATTGTTTCAGTGTTCTCTCTACAGTTAAGTACACCTCCCAGCTGGTTTTACTGAATGCTTGCCAACTAAATGAAAAAATGTATAGCATTGCAAAACACGTTTTCTTCATTCTACTCAGCTAGCATTAGTGATGTGCGATGGTTTTGTTTTCATTGTTCATTATTTAAGTTGTTCAGTTCAGAAATAGATAAAGTATTTAAAATCAACAATTTTTCTAAATGCTTTGGATTCAGCAAATTCCTTTTCTTGGTAACTATATTGCCAGTCTTCGAAAATAACCTTTCAGCTGGTACTGAAGTTGCTGAAGCACTGTTTTTTTTACCGATCTCAAATTCAGTTGATGAATATTTTCCAATTGTTGATGGAAATTTGAAGTATTGCCACTATATTTAAACCATTTAAACTGTGACGTATAAGTCTTATTAATTTAATTATCTCCTTTCCCCGTGATCGTATAGTGCGTTATTAAAAATTATATCCTCCCTCTTTTCCTTTCCTTCCCGTGATCGTATAGCAACCCCCTAACTATTATCTACTCCCCTTTCAGGCTGAAAATTTTGTTTGACTACAATGAGCGAAACTAAACATAAATTAAGATCATTAACTATTTATTAACAAGTTAGATCAGACAAAAAAAAAATCAAGCAAAGAAACAAAAGCAATTTGGTTAATTACGATAATACCATACTTAGAGGGAAATATATATATAAAAAAAAAACAAGGGTAAAATCTAACTTAACCTACATAAATTGTAATTCAATAGTATTTAGACTGAATTAATAACAAAACAAACTCACAAAGAAAAAAAACCAAAATATATCATACAAGGCAAGGCCTAATCAATTTCGTATCCCCTTATAATAATAAATTTCAAATAATTGGCAATTCGCTGTCGCATTAAAAGGTCCCCTTTTATTTTAAACCCCTCTTTCTACTTAAAATAGTCTTAGAGTTCCTTGGCATTAAAAGTTATGGATTACAAACTAAATTCTCCTCCGTTCTCATTAATTCCTTTATAAACGATAGTCGTTCAATATTGTTAAAAAAGAAAAAAACTCATGAATAAAGTTATTTCACACGCGTGGGCCCAGTTAAATTGTTCACTACCTTATCTTCTTATTCAGCTCCCGGCTTGCGTCGATCCCTTGCAGCCGCCTCCCTCGTTGCGAAAATCCCGTCTCGTCGAATGTTGCCGACCCCGTCGTATTACTCCCGTGCAAGCTCCTCCGTGGTTGCCACGTCGTTCGTCCACCCGTCGCCGCTTCGTTGATCCTTGGCCACCGCCTCACCGGGTCCACTGAAACCGTCCCATTTATTAGCCACTACTACCGGCTCAGGACTCAAGAATCGCCTTGCTAGAAACCACAAGATACGCCTTCTCGCCCCGTCCTGCCCCACCGAGTAATAGTGCTTATGCTACGTACGGCTCCAGCTTACCGGTGTTGGCCCTGCTCTCTCCCGGCGCTCTGTCCGTTCGTCGCTCGCATCAGTCGTCGCTCTCGGCTATGGCTCCGGTACACTGGCCACCTGTTGCGCCTCGCCTGCCCTCGGTCGCCGGCTATACCGATGTCATCCGCTCGTTCTGGCTAGAAGAGCGCCCCGTCCTCCCAGTGATGCTCGGACGGCGTTTTTCTCGTCGCTATATTCTTGACTGCCTGATTACTATTCTATATCATCTCCTTCTTCTCTCTGTCGACTGCTTCTCTCTGCTCCCTCTCTTCGTCTGTCTTACACACTTTTTTTCCATTCCAGAAGAACACAATGATCTTTCCTTTCTTAGAATTCTCTTTTCTCTATGCAAAGGAACTCTAACCTTGAACTTTTCGTTTCCCTGAATTACTTCTACCCCTTTTGTTCTATTTTCCCTTCCCTTCCTATCGCGATTCTCTCCCTTCCCCCACCAAAGAAAAAATTTATTTTCCTTATTTCCTGGTGGTTCTTAACCCTTTCTTTAAACCCACAGCGAACTGCCAATATATATAAATCTGAACACTTAATAATAATAAAAAAAAAACGGAATAAATATATTCAATCAATGAAAATAGCTATTTTACTCGTTCTATCGCTCTCACTACCTTCATTCCAATTCTCAGCCTGATTATTCATTATCCCCCCTTTATTTTTCTTTTTTTTTGTATTTCCTTCCATTTCTACCCGTTTTCCAATTTGACCAATTCAAATTTTGATTAAAACTATCCGTCCACACGGATATAAATCAGTTTATATCTGTCGGGACATATTCATATGTCACAAAACATTAATTGCATTGTGCTCTTCCATTATCTTTTGTGAAGTACTTCCATACATCAGAAGCTAAATCTGAGCCACGACCCCACACTGATGCTTTCCTCCTGATGTTGAACCCGATGCCATTTTTTTTAAAACTGAACCATATACTACTAGGTACCATACAGTAGAGATGGGCGATAGTACTATCGATAGCCCTACTATCGAATAATCAAGTAAGTTGATACTATCGCGATAGTTGACAGAGCGCCTCCTTACTAATTCTTTTTAAAAATTTTAGGCATTTACTGTTGTAAAACTATGATAGGATTAGGAACTACAATCGACGATCGAACAGTGAAGTGAAAAGGACATGAGCGGTCCGGTAGCCGGGCTTCCATAACACACTCGCCCAAAGAGTAACCAGGGGAATTACACTGAGTTAGAGGAGGACTAGGATTGTGGATTGACGTAGTGATAACCCCGGACAAGTGCGGGTTAGGAGATCCAGTAGTCAGGAAAGACGCCCTTGTTGAGATCATCAAAGTTGACTTCTAGGACATGACGGGGTCTACAAAACCTTAAGGGACCCCTAAAAGCTAAGGAATGATCCAATATATTGGCTAGGAATTAGGAATGATTAAACGAGACTCTTATAAATGTTCTTTCCGGAAGATATCTATATTCGCCTTGACTCGGCTGTAAGCCAATCAGGCAAACCTAATTTAAAACATCTTATCAGTTTTTTGTCATTGGCTGTCAGACAGGCAGATTTTTTGCATAAAAGCTGCAATTTTGTCAATTGAAAATATTCCATTCACAGTGGAACAACTGCAAGAAGCAGCTGATAGGTTAAGGGCAATTCAGTTAGCAGCTAGTGTTGATCCCCCATTAAAATTAAAACAGGAAGTTAAAACTAGATGGAATTCGTTATATTTTATGTTAGAAAGATTCTTACTCCTAAATAAGCATGTAGTTAATGTTCTTATGGAACTTAGTGGTCCTTCAATAATGAATAGAGGAAAGTCAAATGTCATAAAAGATATCATTCCTTTGCTCAAGCCAATTGAGTCAGTCACAAAGGAGATATCTTCTGAAAGGCAAGTGACAATAAGCACTGTTATTCCACTGTTGCGATGCATGAAGAATGCAATCATGAAATGCACAGTACAGTTCGAAATAGGCCTAGAATTAAAAAAAACTTTACTTGCAAACATTGAGAAAAGATTTGGGCCAGTGGAATACAATAAACTATTAGCAACTGCCACACTATTAGATCCACGATTTAAGAGACTGCATTTCCAAAATGCAAAAGCTTGTGCAGACGCATTGTCAACCATCAATGAGGAATTGGTAAACTTATCATTGGACCAAAATAGCCAACATCAAAATAGATGTGTTACACTCTCCCAAACAGAGCAAAATGATTGTGATGACATTTGGGGATATCATGACAATTTAATTTTCCATCCAGCAGCAGATTTCAGAACTGAAGAGAGAGATGGAGGTTATAAACTCGGTTTAAGGCAGTATTTAGATCAGCCATGTATACCACGGAAAAGCAGCCCCTTACATTTCTAGTCTCAACTTAAGTCAGTTCATCAACATTTATACGAAATTGCACAAAAAAGATTGTGTGTGGTTGCCACTTCCGTTCCATCAGAAAGACTGTTTTCTGAAGTGGGTAATGTCATTACTGAACGGAGAAATAGATCGTCTCCAAAACATGTTGAAAAATTAATAATTTTGAGCAACCTCTTGTATAAGGAATGGCCCAATTAAATGTTCTAAATGTGTAATTAATGTATTTTTCATTCTATTGTTAAATAAATGTTATATTTTTTGGCAAAAGATGATAATTTTTTATTCTTGATGTTTGTTTCTTTGAGTACTCATAATTGCAAACTATCGCGATAGTTAACGTTAGTTGCAGACTATCGTGACTCTATCGAGTTAACTAAAAAACTATCATGATAGTTCTCTCGATAGTTTTTTTCTCACTATCGCCCATCTCTACCATACAGTAGTTAAATTAAAGTGCATGATGAATAAAATTTATTCAATAAACCGCCTGAAGTGTGAAGTGGATTGTTAAGTCAACAAATCACAAATCAGATCCCATTCAGAAAATCGCTATTTGCTGTGCGAAGCAGATGACATAATATTTTCAGCCAATCAGCGCATGCAAACATTGGCATTATCCAATTATTCTTGCCATCGTACATGACTACTAGCTACCAGATTTGAAGATGCATGTGAACAAATTCGTGATGTCGTAAAGCTTCTATTTTCCATTAGGGATGTTTTATATCATATGATATTTGCAATTAAAATGTCGATGTTTCGATATTATCGAGGAAAATACATCGATGTGCTGGAAACATCAATGTTTTTCTGTAATAGGATTTTCAGTAGAATATACAATTGCAAAAAAACGATAAATGAATATTTCTGCAAGAATTTTTCTTGATAATTGAAGGGGTTAGAACAATAAGGTACCTATGTGCTAAAATTATTTTTTGTGGGAAAATGCGATTAAACTCTGTGAGGAAGAGAATGGTACAGTTGGGAAAATAAACATGTAAATTACATTATAATTTATATGTTTATTTTTCCAAATATTCCATTCACTTCTTACATAAAGTTTAATCGCATTTTCCCACAAAAAATAATTTTGGCACTTATGGTAGATTGAAACTACGACTGATTCGACAATGGAAGGCATCGACGACAACTGATTACCATCAAGGAAGCACGAATATCGGGTAGAACACTGGATAAAATCCAACTCAAGATGGGGTCTATCCTATTTTCCGCCCAATATTCCTGCTCCCTTGACCGCAAATTCTTGCTGCTGAGGTCTTCTGTCGCGGATTCCGTCGAAGTGTGAATCCAGCCTTATTGTTCTAACACCTTCAATTGCAATAACGATAATTTCAATTGCTACTTACTTGGCAAGGACACTACTGGCGGAATCAATGAAAACTTATTTCGATAACATTGAAACAAAATCATTGATGTCTCGATAACATCGGAAAGAAAACATAGATATATCGTAACAATAACAGCGATGTTTAAAAAACGAGTAATCTCGTGCATCCCTATTTTCCATACACATTAGTTATGTTAAAAACCATCGATGTTTCGATGGTATATCAATACATTGCACATCACTAGCTAGCATGAAGTAGAAAAGTTTGAGAGAGCACTGATAATGTCTTGTTACATGTTTACTTAGTAGTGATTGTTACATGTTTACAATTACAGGTCATTACAGACAGGTTCAAAGTGCTTAGTTCAGTACTCAAGTGGTTTGTGGTATACAGGAGTTGTTGAAGAAGCACTAGAAAACGATCAGTTTTTGATAAAATATAACCAAACTGGAACATTAGCTACAGTTGGATTAGATAAAATCCTCCCAGTGCGTAAGTAGTTTGTACAATTGAACTTTCAAAAATGGAGTGACAAAATAATGTATTGCAGTGGGCCACGGTTATAATGGAGTCCTTTGGATCCATAAGAGATCTTTGCATAAAATAAAATAAGAAATTTATGGCTCCCCAAAAAAGTTCAAATTCTTCTTTGGTTTAGGTTTGGCTCTTTTGTCTAAGTTGTTGACCGTTGATCTGTCCCATTGCATCCGAATTAATGTTTAATCGGGGTGCATTATTAGGGGATCCTACTCTATTTAATTTTTAACATGAGCATGCTTCAAATGATTTGAAAATATTTCTGTTATCAGCATTGCTTACATTTAAGGATTAAAAAAAAAAATATTTTCTTTTTGCTTTTCATTATCTTTAAGAGGACAAGTCCTCAGAAGAATCAGGGTCTTCAAATTCAGAAGAGGAGTTGAAGCAAATGTCATTCTTGTCTGATGAGCAAAATGATGCCGAATTTGTTCCTGTAAATGCTTGGAGAATTGAAGATTTTTCTACTCAACCTTTAGGAATTTGGGAAAGGCATACAAAAGTATAAAAAAGTTAATTTAATGTAATTTTTGGAATACAATATGCAGAAAAAAAAAGTTAAAAAAATCATTACTATATCTTATAAAATATAAATACACTGTATTATTTAATATTCCTATAATT
>JAHWFO010027030.1:787988-805190 GCA_023313115.1 Rhysida immarginata
CGTCAAACCGGAAGTATGCGGTAGTCACAAAAGAAAGTTTTCACGAAAAAAACTTTCTTTGTATTTCTGAAGAAATGTTCATTTGTAAAACTTTTTTTCATAAACTATTTTATTAATTAATATTTCCAAATAATTGCATAAATAGTTATTCTAAAATGTTGAAATTATTATCTCAATCCCTTAAGTGCAAAGGGTCAGGCCAACTCTAATTCGAATCTTAACGAGGAATGTTAACAATCTAGTTGTTAATTGTCGTTGTCTGTTTTCTTAAAGTGCAAGTACATTTTACAATAATTATAATTCCCTTCTTATAATGGCATTTTACTTTTATTTAATTAAATAAATAGCATAAAGGATGGGAATTGTGAAAAGTGTCGCTATCGCAAGACACTCATCATTGCTGCCATGATTTGGTTTCTGTGGAGGCTTCGCTGTCATCCAGTGACGTCAAAGGCATTTTTAGCATTTCCGGCCAAATGAGCCCCACCTTATTCTAGATCACCCTGCAGAGAGAGAGGGGGGGGGGGGGCCAAACCCGGGATTGGGGGGAGTGCATATTATATCTTGAAAATTATGGTATTACTATTTTTTTTTTTTTAAATTTATTTTCATATAATTGGATAAACATTCTTTCAATGACAATTGTATAGGTTACCATCACTTTGCATTATTTAAAAAGAATACTTTACTAAATTTTAGGGCATTGGATCAAAACTATTGGCTAAAATGGGATACGTTATAGGGTAAGCTGGATTACTGTTATTATTTTGAAGGGTATGGATCAGAAGTGTTGATTATTTCTTAAATTGCAAAATTACATTGTTTCACGTTATTTTTTAAACACACGGAGTGAACTAAACATTAAAGATTTATTATTTATTAATTCACTCAGAGGGTATATACATAACCAAGAAAATTTACAAAATGCAATATATATACAAAATTAAACTAACAATTAAACACACTACTATAGAAAAATAAAATTAAGATATTATTTTAAAAATCTAAAGATATCTTGATGTTATAATGAATTTTTCAAAATATTATTAAAATGAATACATGAATTTAAACCTTTATATAAGGAACAATTAAAAAAATTTTACCTAATGGTAAAATATTCGAAAAAGTATAAATTTTCTACAAGTATTGAAAAGAAATCTTTGGAGTAACATAAAAAAAACAACTCCACCACACAATTCAAATTTACATTTTCTGGTTTGCCTCTAATTATTGGATTGAAAACATTGAGTGACTTAATACAAGGGATGATTACTTGATCTAGGTAGTTGTGATTGAAACTTTTAATTTGGATTCTGTGCCTGGAGTAGAATCTATCCAGACCAAATTCTTACAATAAATAAGGAGGCATCTAAGCCTCCTACTGGGATCACTGTAGAATAGATCATGTTCAACTCTACAGTTGATGGTCTTGTTAATTGCCATAATAACTTCGTTCAGGAAGCAGCTTTGCCTTTGGTGACCCATCTAAGCACATCAGATGTTGCAAAGTAGCCAAACCCGGGACTTTCTTGCAACTCATGTAATGCTAAATAGGTAGGGACATCTATAAAAAAATATACATAAAAATAGGTAGCTAAATAGAAAAATAGATATAAAACAGACATGGATATATACAGGGTGTTTATAATTAAAAGTTCCATGCTCTGAGCAGTTTTTCTCAAAACAGCCTAATTGAGCAATTTTTCTCAAATTTGGTGAGATTTTCAGGATATCTTAACAAGAATATGGGAGAGAGAAATGTGCAATAATAAAAAAAAAAAGTTCACTATTTTGTCTGTAGGTGGCGCTGTTTCAATCAAAATGCTAAAATATATATGCAAATTAGTTCTTATCGCTATTTAAACACATTGCAAAGCGAACTTTGAAACTGAATCACACTTTGCAAACATATTGAACATCTCTTGAAATGACTTCTATCCATTGTATGTCATATATTTTAGTATTTTGATTGAAACAGCATCACCTACCGACGAAATAGTGAATTATTTTTTTTTTATTGCACGTTTCACTCTCCCATACATTAAGATATTTTCAGGATAGGCCATTTTTGAGAAAAATACTCAGAGTATGGGAACTTTAATTATAAACACCCTATACATTAAGATCCGTTTGATAATTCAAGTAGCATCATCTGGTGGTTTTGCTAAGGATTGGAAGTTTTTAAGCTTAGCCTGAGGTTAAGCAGTTTTGAGAGGGAGGAAAGTGAGACTTTTAGAACAAAAAATTAAAAACCGAAAATTTCAGGGTTTCTTTTTTTTTGGGGGGGGGGGGGGGGGGGGTTATCCCTGTATTCAGAGAAGAAAATTATATTTTAAAAACTTTCATTTAGGAGTAAGATATTGAATATTGGTCTTGTATTACATTATTATAAATAATTGTCTATAATGTTTTATGGCAACAGCCGAAACTGTTGTCATATTCCATCATTAAAAAATATACAGGGTAAATAATTAAATATAAACTGGAGATGACCTCCAAACATGATGTAATAACACTGGTATGCAAAAAAAAAAAAAAAATTTTTTTTTTTCCTTCTAATTATTCTGCATGTTTTTTTTTTATAGATTTACTAATGCTGAATCTAAATCTAGTAATAAAAAAAATTCATTGATTTTTTTGTAAAATCCTTTTTTCTTCAAATTTGATAAAAATTGTAATTCTTAAATTTATTTATTTATTTTTTTTATAATATCTACATAAACATTAAAATTATTTCAAAACAATGAAATTGCTGTTACTGTATATTAGTTAATTTTTTATTTTGTAGTTTTCTTCCTTTTCATATTTTCTATAGCAGTTTCGCGGCGAATTGACCAGCGAAAATCTGCGAGCATTGCTTCTGACCATTTCCCATTGTATCATCTCTCTGTGTAATATGTCTTGATGAAATCGTTCACCATGTTCATCTGATACTGCGCCAAGATTTTCGAGGAAGAAATCTAAATGCGAGTCCAAAAAATGAATTTTAAGAGACATGTTGCATTCAAGAGCTTTATACGAAGAAAGAAGTTTTTGGATGACATACATTTCGAAGGCAGTCCAAGCTTTTTTTTCTCCTTCATTTAGTTTTGCTTTTGTGTCCTTCATTAACTCTCGTATTTGGGGCCCTACGAAAATTCCTTCTTTTAATTTGGTGTCACTGATTCGGGGGAATTTTGTTTAAGGTACTTAAAGCCTTCACCAGCCTTGTTCATTGCTTTCACAAAGTTTTTTATTAGCCCTAGCTTTATATGAAGCGGGGGTAGAAAAATTTTATCATTTTGTACTAAAGATTGGTGAAGTACATTTTTAACTCCAGGTGTCATATCCGTTCTTCGTGGCCAGTTTTTTACTACATAATGTTTACTCCTTGCACGACTGTTCCATTCGCACAAAAAACAACAAAATTTCGTAAAGCCTCCTTGTAGTCTAGTTAGCATTGCTACAACTTTGAGATCAGCAGAAATGTTCCACGAGTACTGTGAGTATCTAATTTGATCCAGTAGCAATTTCATGTTTTCATAAGTTGCTCTCATATTCATCGCATGTGCCAAAGGTACTGAAGGATATTTATTACCATTGTGGAGCCAAACTGCTTTTAAACTGACTTTGGATGAGTCTATAAAGAGACGCCATTCCTCTGATGTTTCAGGAAAACCAAGTTCTTGTAGAAGTCCTCCAGTGTTATCACAATATACCAAGACGCCGTCTTTGGTAAAGAAACTCATAAAGTCTTCTTGCCTGTTACGAAAATATGAGACTCGTATTATTGTCTAATAAATTCCACCGTTTTCATCTTGATCCTAAAGTTGAGCTTTCGATTTTGAGAGACCTAAATCTCAAACAAGATCATTTAAATCAGACTGCATAAGAAGATGAGGTTTTGTTGATGAATTTGTACTTAAAGATGAAACATTAGAGTAGTCACTCGATTGAGTCAGCTGAGACTGAGGATTTTCACAATCCACCTGTCGTCATTGTTTGGAGGTACTGGAGGTTATGAAGCAATGTTTTGAGGTCTTCTTGCAGACGGAATATTCGGGTATTTTATTTTAGTTTTTTTTTCGTAAATCCCTGGGTCACAGTCATACAAAAGTAACAATCGTTTTCATGATTTTGTGGTTCACTCCAGATCATGGGTGTAGTAAATGGCAAGGACTTATGACTTCCTTTGAGCCAACCACTTAAAGTTCTTGAACAAGTACTACAACAAATTTTCGGGAGCCAATTTTTATCTCGTTCATCAACAGAGTAACCAAAGTAACACTGATAACCCCTTTTCACAAGTTCAGTTATTGAGTTCCATTGAGACTTTATAGTGAATTCACCACAAATGTAGCAAAACAAGTCGGCAGAATTTTTGCATGTCCGTGGCATTTTTATCCTAACTGAAATAAAGTGGGTGAGTAAATCAAAACAATATAATTCGACGGAGACTTTTTACTGCTTGTTATTTGAGAATATGTATATAAATATTCGCTGCATGTATAAATTTTGTGCAAAACTTACCAAAAATGCAGTTTAAAATAGGAACAAACGCACAATAACTTTTTGACAACTGCGCAGCATGGAATCAAACACAAACTGCGCATGCGTTACTGTGAAATCAGAGTTAGACGACATCTTTCTATTAGTTGAAATGAGTTTCGCATTTATAGATAAGAGTTTAATGGATTAAAGAAGCATAAATGCATAAACGTTACGCAGTATATCCGGATTTTTGTGTCTTATTTAATAAAATCAGTGAAATAAAACATATACGTGATGTAAGTAGAAATAAATAACTCTTTTGCCACAACAAATATGAAAAATACAAGCTGTAAGATCTTTTCGGAAGTGATTGCTACCATCGTTCAGCAGCCCAGGAGCCCCTCTAGTCTGTATCGATGAGAGAAACGCCTAAGCGTATTTATAAGGAACATTGACCAATCCCGTTCAAACTGCGAAAGACTCAAGTGTTCTTTCGTGTTGATTGGTTGGTCATTCTGGCCAGCCATTTAATTAACGAAGAATCGCTAATTGGGCCCATATCTAAGTTAAGAATCGATTTTTTATCTAACCGATGTATTGCAATGCTTTCAAAAGGGTCCAGAAGGTGTTTCTTGTTTATTGAAGATATCATTTTTACATTAGTAATAGGGAAGTCGTGGCCGGTATCAATGGAGTGCTTAGCAACTGCCGACTGATTAGTCCTTCCGTATTTTCTGTGTGCCAAGTGTTCTTTATATCTGGTTTTAATATTGCGCGCCATTTGACCTCGATAAACCTTGTCACATTGCGCACATTTGATTTCGTAGATTCCTGATTTTAGTAACGTGGGGATTTTGTCCTTTGGGTTTGGTAGGAAGTCCTTAATTTTGTTCGGGTTACTGAAACAAATGGAAAGGCCACAAGATTTAAGTGCTGAGCTGAGTCCTCTGACAGGATGCTTATTGTAGGGTAAAGAAATCATACTTTCCTTGTTTTTGTGTCTGCCAAGCGTTGTGATGTCGTTAATGAACTTCTTGAATTTCCTTTTTCTGAATAAATCCACAATGTGCGATTGTTGTATCAGTTTCTGGTCGCGATGTTCTTGATATGGTTGATTTCTTTCCGGAACCGTTCTTGACTCAATGGAATGTTGAGAGCCCTGTCTAGCATTGAAATAAAGGTGGCAGTCTTCTGGTTCCACGGGTGGCAGTCTTCAGTAACCCGAACAAAATTAAGGACTTCCTACCAAACCCAAAGGACAAAATCCCCATGTCACTAAAATCGGGAATCTACGAAATTAAATGTGCGCAATGTGACAAGGTTTATCGAGGTCAAACGGCACGCAACATTAAAACCAGATATAAAGAACACTTGGCACACAGAAAATACGGAAGGACTAATCAGTCGGCAGTTGCTAAGTACTCCATCGATACCGGCCACGACTTCCCTATTACTAATGTAAAAATGATATCTTCAATAAACAAGAAACGCCTTCTGGACCCTTTTGAAAGCATTGCAATGCATCGGTTAGACAAAAAATCGATTCTTAACTTAGATATGGGCCCAATTAGCGATTCTTCGTTAATTAAATGGCTGGCCAGAATGACCAACCAATCAACACAAAAGAACACTTGAGTCTTCCGCAGTTTGAACGGGATTGGTCAACGTTCCTTATAAATACGCTTAGGCATTTCTATACA
Source organism: Rhysida immarginata (assembly GCA_023313115.1). Lineage (NCBI taxonomy): Eukaryota > Metazoa > Arthropoda > Chilopoda > Scolopendromorpha > Scolopendridae > Rhysida > Rhysida immarginata. The sequence continues at coordinate 794,159 of JAHWFO010027030.1, forward strand.
GGCAGTTCTCTCATCGATACTGGCTAGAGGGGCTCCTGGACTGCTGAACGATGGTAGCAATCGCTTCCGAAAAGATCTTACAGGTTGTACTTTTCCTATTTGTTGTGGCGAAAGAGTTATTTATTTCTACTTACATTTACATTTATCCACGTAAGTTTTAATTTTTACTTAAAATACGTGATAGCTAAAAAATAATGCAGATTTAGATTCAGCACGACAATATCTTCGTATTTTTAACGTTTTCATTCAAGGAAAAATTCTGTGACCTTTAAGACACCTTGTGACAGCATGGGTGTCTGCGATAGCCCAACTGATAGAGGCGTCGACCATGACAGTTGAGCTTCCTGGTTCGAATCCAGGTTGCAGAATTTTTATTTCCATTTTTCGATATAAAAATTATTATATACAGGGTGTTTACGAACAGTGTATAAATTTTTAGGGCTGGTAGAGGACTGTATTTTGAATATATTTTGCCAAAAAACTGGAGGTTGCAAATGAATCCTTGATACATAAAAAAAAAAAGTCATACATACAACAGCTGTCTGAGATGTCCTTATAATATCGTCTCTCGTGTTAATGCATTTCCAAAAAGGAGAAATTAGAAAACTTGATACTGATGGTCGCCACGTTTTTAATAACCAAATACTGCATGTTTGTAAAATTATTTTGCAAAACTTTTATATGCTTTATTTTATATAGCATTTTAATGAGTTTTAAAGACATGGTTAAAATTTAGCAGATTTGATAATTTTTTTTTTTTTTTTTAAATTACAAAAGGTATTCAAACTGTTGACCATGAGCAGCAATCCATTTCACAGCGTCTTGTCATTGAATTTCTGACACAACCAAAAAACCCTGCAGTGTTTCTTACATGGTTTACTAGGAGCACATTTTAAGAGACAATATTATGAGGAAGTCTTAGACTGCAATCTTGTATGTATGGTGATTGAAAATTTTTTTATGTATCAAGGATTCATTTAAGACTTCCAGTTTATGGGCAAAATAAGGTCCTCTACCACCCATAAAAGTTTGTACATAGAGTTCGTAAATGCCCTGTATACCAGCAACATATTGTATTACTAAGTTCATGTTCCTTTCAATTATTTAAAAAGTTTAATTTTCTTGAGGAAAGTCACTTAAATTCAAACTAAATTATGGCAAATTTGGTAATTAAGTGAGTAATTAATTTAAATATTTTTTTCAATTTTTAATGCTGTTTTCTCTTTCTTTAGTCAAGGTTTAGGAAAAAATGGTGAGGGAAGGATGGAACCAATAGAAGCTGTTATCTTACCAGCAGGTATTGTCAATGCTCAGTTTTTATATATGCTGTTGTTTAATTTTGGCATGACTGGCCTACATTCATTGCTCTTTACAAATATTCTTTACATCTTGCGTATCAAGCGATTTCTAGAAAATCCTGCATTATTGCTTTAAAATAATTGTTTCATTCTACCAATTTTCTTAAAGATCATGCTTGATGTTGGCGTTTTATTTATTTATTTTGTTTACTTACACAGGTAAATCCTTAGATAAGTGTATTGAACTTAGAGAAAAAGGGCTCTTTGATCCACAACTTAGAAAACTTAAAAAAATACAGAAACGGCAGAAAAATCAGCAATTGAAAATTGCACGAGGATATTATAATAATACATCCACAGTTTTTGATTTTTTGAATAAAAAATTATCTTCACATACAGGTATTGACAAAAGAAAATTAAGTAAAGTTAAAAAAAAAAAAACGGGGGGGGGGGAGGAAATATTATAACATCTGTTTTATGTTGCAGATGCTAAGACTGAACAACAGAAACTTCCAGCAATAGGAGAAATAAATTTGAAAACTGCAAGTAACCATTACTTAAATGTAAAGGTAACTAACATTTGTTATTATGGTATGCCGTGTGATCTGTTTGTGTAGAGATTTAAAGATTAACTCTATGGAAAAATCCAATTTAATGTTTTTGCACAATATTATTTATGATTAGTATCTTGTATATCAATCAAAAATTTTAAATCATATATACAAAATCAGCGACGGTGGACTATGTCACAACAAAGAAAAAAATCTAACAATGGGTTATTTCCAGATTATACAATCGGGTGGGTTCGCTTCTAGTATTTAATAAAAAAAAAAAAAAATGCCTTGAAAAATGGAAATTTGCGCTTTTCTACTTTTGCGCTCCATTTCTCTGAGTAAATAAATACCTGGTTGATGTTTTTTTGCGATTTAGACTTCCAACTGAGTAATAATACAGTAAAACTTCTCAAATCTGGCATCCTAAAATGAATAACTAGAAATTGACATGTTTGGCTTGGCTCTCGAATTTTATTTCGAATTCTTCGTGATTTTTGACCATTTATTTTTCATCTCACGACATTTATGATGTATGTTGCACGTTCGATCTTTACAGCAAATTCACTTTTTTACGGATTTCCATCCACTTTTTTGCCGCCAAAACATTGCTATAGTGAAGTTTCAACGCAAAAAGTTTAGCTGAACACTGCCTCTAAAGTCAAAAATGCATTCATCATTTACTTTGTTTAAAAATTTTCACATCTATCTGAAAGCTCGCAAACAACGAAATAGATTTTCAATTTTAGTGTCCGTGTTCAGTTTTGATTTGCACAATTACAATGGCTGCCAACAATAGATTTCTGCACTGTTTTCTTTGTCATGTAGATGTAAAATTAAAGTTGAAAAATGAGAAAAATTCAATACATGCAGCATTTCGAAGAGGTAGCCTGCATTTAAAGGTACACCAACTCGAAAAGAGGGGAGAAACACTAATAAGGGTAAAGTAAAAAAAATTTAATAAAACAATGTTTTCAATATACAGTACTAATACATTCACTAAATTATTTGTCTGCATTTATTAAACGATAAACATTAGTACATATATATCCTGGGAAAGGGAGCCGCCATTTTCGACTAGAATCCGGCAGTACCCTGGTCCCACTGATGCCGAATTTGAGTTTTACTGTATATGGCATCGCTGTTGGTGCTTCACTGCAATTTGCTATTCCTGACAAAATCATGAAAGTGAAGGATCTTTCTTTTTGTCGGTATGCAAGTTTTTTTTTATTATTTTTATACATTCAGATTTTGATTTGGAAATGTATATATACATCATTATTAATACCTTCATCTTCCATTTTAAATAGAATTGTTTGTGACCATAGAGTGTACCTTTAAAAAAATCATTGTTGCATAACTGTTCAAAAAGGACATGTAGGCCTATGTTGCCTATTACACATAGTCGCTGCTAATGGATTGGAATTTGACACAAAGTAGTCAGTGTCCCAGTCATAAACATCAGCTGGCTAAGAAACTCTCATTATTATTATTATTTTACTTCTTTTGTGTATATTATTGTGTAATGTCATGTGGTACTGTAATTATAGAAGTAATCTTAAAAGCATACTCACTGAACTTAAATCTTAAAAGTTACCATTCACATCTACAACACTTCTGTGGTTATTGATACAAAAGGCATTCGTAGATAGGCCTAAACATTTTTTTTTTTTTTTTTTTTTTTATTTTATTTATTTATTTAAATTATTTATTTGAGTAAAGCTTTAGCATTGAAATGAGTTCAGATGATCATTAAGGGTCGCATCACAACTGCTTATGTGAGGCCACTGTTTGGAAAAGGAAAAAAACAACAAAAAAAAAAAAACACTTTATATGAAGTGCATTTTCCTGCCTTCCTCAACTATAGGAGATTTGTTCTTCAGAATAAGTAATTTTTTTGTAAGAATTACAGAGAGCATATTCGAAGAAAAACATAGAAATGTAAAAATACTTTAAAAAGTTTTTGTTGCTGGGCAAAGCAATGAAAAGTCAAACAAGAAGTGGTTAATCAATTACTGAGGAACAAGGAGGGATGAGTAGACTAAAATCACATTAATGACTTTAACTGCTATATTAAACAGTCTAAGCTTGGCGTGATACGTTGATTGAATTGTTATTAACAAGTTCAGTTTATTGATTGCTTCAGATTAGTTACGGTCCATTTTTGGGCTTGTCGGCTTATAGATCGTTTGTGTCCTGATATGTCTTGGAACAAATACAAGCATCCATGTCCACAGGACGATTCAAGTCCTTGGCCCAGTGGGCTCAAGAACTGGGAAAGCCTGCTTCTTAGCTGTCTCTGCCACTAAATCATCTGATCTTGAGAACAGACAAGGCATTTATGACTGTTGCCTAAAATTATTTGATCTTGATGTCATGAATAATTATTAATTCATTAACTCCCATTATTGAAAGTACAGGAATGCCTTGGTTATTGCGACTCTTGATTTATTGCGGTTTATAAGTTGATAATAAAATTCCAATTATTGCATTCCAGATTTATATTATCAGGGCTGTAGAATGTAACCCACTACATATGCAACCAGAATATTTATTTCAAATCACCACTTTCCAGCTAGCACTCTTGTAGCACTTTGTTTTTATCAGACTGCACCTGCTCACAACTCACCAGGGCATGTGGATATATATTTTTCTTGTTTTTATCCCTAAAATGAAGGCTAAAAAAACAAGAATGATATCAAGTCTATAGCACAGAATAAGGAAAGACAGAAGCAACACTCCCGTCAATTCCTATGCAATCGTGTGAGGCGCGAAAACCATGCAGCGCCAATAGCGGCAGGGCTGTACTAACAGTAAAGAGCGAGGCGACGTGGCATTGCATCCATGTTACGGAAAGGTTGGAAACGATTCAGTTAAGGACTAAAAAAAGTAACAGAGGGTTTTGTATAATACAGGGTGTTTCAAAATTATGTACAATAGATTTAGTGACATATTCTTCAGGTCATAAGAAGACGAAAATGTTCTATAGCACTTTGTCTGGAAACGATTTATTTACGCGATACAGCCAACTAAACCCGTGGCTCCAAATTACAGGAATTGTTCAAAGTGCCCGCCACCAGCTCGCACGCACGCTTCGGCTCGTTGCATGAGTGACCCTCTGATGTCATGGAAGAGTTCGTCGCCAGCATTACGAACGGTTTGGCATCATTTTCAATTCGTTGTCGCAGATCCATAATGTTAGGAACTTCTGTGCTGTAGATGATCGTTTTCACATGACCCCCACAGAAAAAAGTCCAAGGGATTAAGGTCAGGTGATCTCGCAGGCCAGGCTACCGGTCCACCTCGACCTATCCACCGATTCGTGTATGCAGCATTAAGGTGTGCTCGCACAACATGGCTGAAATGTGCTGGAGCGCCATCATGCATGAACCACATGATCAAAAGAGGAACATCTTCCAGTAATTCTGGCAATGCATTCTGCAGAAACAAAAGATACGTTCGCCCAGTCAATCGTGGCGGCAACACATAAGGGCCAATTAAGTTATTTCCGACAATTCCACACCAAATGTTCACGGAGAAACGCTCTTGATGCGCTCTAGCTCTGGTAACATGCGGGTTAGCATCTGCCCAATGGTGCTGGTTGTGAGAATTTACGATTCCTGTCCGGGTGAAGGTTGCTTCGTCCGTGAAAAGTATCTGGCTGAGACAACTAGGATCTGCAGCATGACGACATTGTGTCCATTGGCAAAATCGTTGTCGGTGTGGATAGTCCGTTGGGTTCAGTGCCTGAACCAGTTGCAGGTGGTAAGGATGCAAAAGCTGACTGTGAAGAATGCGCCAAACAGATGAGTGCGGAATGTGTACCATGGAAGAAATACGACGGGTGCTTGTCTGTGGTTCATCATGTATGATGTCAATTATCACATCCTCCTCATCTGGAGAATGTGCTACAGGCCGCCCTTGTCCTGTTTGACGGCCAAAGGAACCACGCTTCCTCAAATGTCTGTCAACAGATACAAATGTTCGGTTATTTGGCAAACGTCTATTCGGAAAGCGTTCTTGGTAGAGTCTTCTTGCTTTCACAGCATTTTCGTCCGCAAGACCATACACTAGGTGCATGTCAGTGTATTCTGTACTGGAATACGTGTACATGACTTTTTTTTACGTAAATCGTAATGCGTATGTCAAAGCATGCAAACGTTCTGAAATTGATATTCCTAGTGGATGTACAGTAGTGAAACTACAATAATGGAAACAACCGTACACAACTAATGGAACAACCCTAAAGTAGGTTTAAATGGAACAAACCACTTAACCTAGTGTTGGGTCGAAACGCTGGAACTGCTAAAATATCGTCTGCTAACTACCGTGCTTCCCTACTGTATGATATTGGATTACTCGCAAACAAATCGTTTCCAGAACATTTTCCAAATAGAACATTTTCGTCTTCTTTTGACCTGAAGAATATGTCACTAAATTTATTGTACATAATTTTGAAACACCCTGTATACAAAAGACAAAATTCTTGTAATAAAACATATGTTTTTATTTATAATATTTTCTTAATGTTTAATATTAACACTTTAAAGCTAACCTTGTACGATGACAGGGCCATGCTGAAACCTAAAAAAATTAAAAAGAACGGATATTAACCCTGCATTCACACCAACAGCTGTTTTCTAAATTTCTGAATTTGACCCTCAATGCAATTAGCTAATCTCACTTTGTTTTCTAAACTAGTAAAGGGACAGGTATTTTATAATAGGCCTAATGTTTGAACGTTTCAGCCGTTGGTTTGAGGGACCTTGCCCAACACCCTCTGAAATAATTTAAACTTTTTTCTAAACCCTCTGAAATTAGTGTGTTATCGCCATAAAAAATAATAATTTTTAATGTTTCTTACTTTTATTATATTTTTATATTATATTTTTGTTAACTCAATAATTAGAATTTATTCTTATTATAAGTTTTAAATTCCTATACCAAAGTAAATGATAACCAAATAGAGACCATAATCGAAAAAATTCATGTTTTTGGTTTAAAATAAACAATTAAGAACCAAATGATAATACAATATCGAAATGTTAATTAACATTTTATTTATAAAATTATGTATTAAAATATAAAATTAGGTATTATTAATGAAAAAATAAACGCCGAATCCCCAAAATGTTCTGCACACAGATAATAGTGGCTGCTTAACTTTTTTACATCAAATTCCACTAAATCATTTCTTCGAGCTTTAATAGCCTAAATTTTACATCTGAAAATGTACTTGCTTCATGAGATTTGATTAATTTTTATATAGCAAAAATAACATTTAATTTAGGAAATAAATTGTAATCTTTTATTTACATGCACTGATACATTTCTTGGAAATAATTTTTTTTAATGAATAATTTTCTGTCTGCGTATTTTGTATGAAAGTTTTAAATTGTAATTCAATTATATATACTTAGACATTTTTGTAAATAAAACATTCAAAAATAATTTTATGTATACACATTTTATATATTTTAATTATAAGAAATCTAAGCACAGGATAAAGAAAATACATAAACTCGACGTAATTGTTGACATGAATTAATGTTATATCGCCTGCTCTCATCCTTGGGAAATCTGAAAAATGATATTTTTTTCACTATTCCCACGATTATTACCGCATCCAATTGGAGAGCAGTAATTACCTTTTGAGATATGCATATTGGTGATGTGAAAGTTTTCAGTAGTTCACTAATTTACGTCAAAAATTAATAATATAACGGGTGGTCATCCTATCGCACCATAGAGAAATGCAATGATCGTATCGTCTGCTAGTTAGTGTTACAGCCTTGCCGCTAGAATGCACTCGCGCATGTTTGCCTCAGTAAATCAAGGGAGTGTCGCTTCTGTCTTTTCCTTATTCTGTGTCTATAGCTATCAAGAAGAAACATAGGGAGTCAATGGCCACCCATTGTTATCAAATAATACATAAAAAAAGAAAGAAATTTTACCAGACAAATGCACATCTTTTATTCAAGAAAGAATTTTATGTATATACCCCTTATATACAGGGTGTTTACGAACTGTGTACAAAATTTTAGTGGTGGTAGATATTTTGCCAATAAGTTGGGGTTGCAAATGAATCTTTAGTACATAAAAAAAATTGTCAAACATCCCACACGCAATGGCTGTTGAGACTTCCTCATAATAGTCTCTCTTGTTAATGTATTTCTAGAAAACTGAGAAATTAGAAAACGTTTTTAATAACCAAATACTACATGTTTGTAAAATTAGAAAAGTTGTTTAAGCTGTTGACCATGAACATCAATGCATGCCTTGCAGAGAGTTTCCATTGAATTTCTGACAGCCAAAATCCCTGCACTGTCTCTTACATATCACATGCAACCACAATTTGCACTACCAGCTCCTCTTCAAAATCCACAGGAGTACATACACCACATTTTTCAGATGTCCCCAGAAGAAGAAATCTAAAGGGCTTACGGCAACAGGGTATTCTTCTATTTTTAATTTTGTAAATTGATAAAATTAAAAATGGCCCATCTCATTCTAAATAAAGTGATCGATATGTCTTTTCTGTTAAGTTATGCAACAGCTTCTTTTTAATTCGAGTTTATTTTCAGTTTAAAACATTTTTTACAAAACTCGACAAAATTTTTTTGCCTGATAAATTTGATTCATTTGCTCAAAACTTTAATTCTAGGCATTAGAAATCGATAAACATATAACTGAAACTGAGAATGAATTGCAGAAACTGCAAAGCACTCTTCAACGTAATGCAAGGTACAAGAAAGAATCATTCATTTTAAGAAACAAACCAAGAACTGTGGATAAATAACATGTTGAAAGAAGGAAACCTCTTGTCCACAATATTAAACACTTTTATTGTGGACAAGATGTTTCCTTCTTTCAACATATTCATTTTGTTAAAGTTTCCATGGTCTTATTAAAAATAAATGTAGTATACTATGTGTTTTTTCTCTTCTGTAGTGACAAGACTGTTTCTTCTCACATGAGGCCATCAATTGTGACTCAGGAAAGCAATCTCGAGAACTTGAAGACACTAAAACGAATGATACACTTTGAACAGAACTGTAGAAAAGAAACAAAGAAGTTTGCCGTGTTTTGAGCTGTTTCATTGTATGTGATGAAGAAATCTTGTAAATTAATTGATTTTATTTAAAAAGAATTTCAATTTTTAATATTGTCTGTATGTAGAATGAATCGAGGATTTTGAACAATAAATTTGTTTTAAATTTATTATATTTGTGAATTTTTTATATTTTTTTATTTATTTATTAAAAATAATATAATGGAATTCTTGAAAAAGAATTTCTGAGAAGGAATATATTACCAGATGATAAATAAATGTTATCAGTATTTATAACGTGTTGAATTTTTAAACATGAAAAAGAATTGCTGTTATTAAATATTTACTATACAATAAAAGTGAGGTCTCTTCAATTCACAGGCTATTGGGTGTGTTGCATGGTTGCGTAACGCTCTTTTCCCTTCTTAATCTTGCGAAAATAATTGGTATATAAACGATCAAATTATTAGGAATAAACAAAGCTGTAAAATACCTGCTCGTTAAATCGATAGCTAGGCAAAGAGTATCGCATTCAAAGCATTAAAAAAAAAAGAAAGAAAGAAAAAAAAAAGAGGGGGGAAATTAAAATAAAAATAAAAAAAGTCGCCTCTGCCGAGCGCTCACCCTGCGCGAGTGCCTAGGCGGGGATGGAATTGTTTACTGCGAGTTGCTAGGCAACGCCCAAAGGCATCATCGCTTGGACGGCCGCCACTCGACTCCACGGCGGAGTCGATAAAAGGCAACGCGGCCGTCACACAATCTCAACCTCCGACGAACGAGCCGAACGCTAGAGTCCAGTTAAGTCGCTTCAAAAAGAAAAAAAGAAAAGTACACGCGCAATATACAAACACTCAATCACATGTGGTTCCTTTTCATCGTTCTCTTAATCGCTCATTGGCTGTAAAGTAAGAATTGTTTTGTTTTGTTTTTTTTATTTTATTTTATTTTATTCTTCTAACTTTAACTCTCAGTGCCACTATAAAGTTTATATAATGAAGTTTCCTCAGTTAGAGGGTGGGAATTTAAAAATTGCTGAAAGTGGCTTTTTATTTTAATTAAAAAGATAAGTATCAAAATTGGCAATTTTAATAAAATAATTTCTTCAAAAGAGGGTCGAAAAGTTAAAAAATATTATTCAAAATAGCGTTGTTTTTTTTTCTAGTTCCGAAGTAATTTAATTCATATTGGACACACATTTATTTTATTTTTTAATATTAGAGCATTTGGGTCTTTCTTTTTTCTTTTTTTTTTTTTTTCCACCTACTGCTTTAAAAAAATTTAATAAAAATTGTTTTTTTAAGTAAATACTGAAATTATTAATATTGCATATAGAACCAACATTAAAAATTTATCATGTACTTTTAAGCCATTAATAAACACCTTTGACAATAATGGAATTTACAAATTAACCTGCAACACATGCGATAGATTTACATAGGATGAACGGACAGAAAATTTAGCCTGAGGTATAAAGAACATCAATTCCATAAAACATGCAGATAATAAATCAAAATTTGTCAATCAAACCATTCACACAGGTCATATGTTCAGCAAAATTGATGAAACCATGGAAATTCTAATCAAATCCAAAGAAAATACTAAGCTTAATTTAATGTTGGAAAATATAGAAATTTTTAAGGCAAACCACCAAATGAATCATGCATGTTAAATACATGTACTCATATAGATTTAGAATCTGATACCTTATTACAACAAATTAAAGACATCTGAAAATAACTTTCCCAACAACGTAATTTTAACAATAGCTTTATGTCATCCCAATTGAACCGTAGCCCACGTGAAAGACAGGCCCTGGCCAACACCTCCTAGAGAGAAGGCCCGCGGACCAAAGGTGTATGCATTGTTACATCATCATCAAGCGGCCAAATTTAGGGCTTATTATTGGTAGAAATACGATAACAATAGCCGCTTGATGGTGATGTAACAATGTATACACCTTTTGTCCGCAGGCCTTCTCTATAGGAGGTGTTGCCCTGGCGCGGAAAAGTCACCTGACCATCTTAGTCCGAGTAACAATGTAACCTTCATTTTTTCCAACAAACGAAAAATTGCCAATTATTAAAATCCAAGATGGAAACAATGAAAGTTACATTGTTATTCGGACTAAGATG
>JAHWFO010027030.1:805290-830881 GCA_023313115.1 Rhysida immarginata
CGTAGCCTACGAAAAAGACAGGCCACGGCGCGGAAAAGTCACCTGATCATCCTAGGCTGAATAACAATGTAACCCTCATTGTTTCCATCTTGGATTTTAAGAATCAGTATTTTTTCGTTTGTTGAAAGCAATAAAGGTTGGATTGTTAATCAGCCTACCATGGTCAGGTGACTTTTCCGCGCCGGGGCCTGTCTTTTTCATAGGCTACGAATTGAACATCTCTGAAAAATTCAAAACATCATTTGACTCTCAAAAAATGATGAAAAATCGAAACAATCGTCGGGTCTTTATATTTTATTTTACGAACTTATTATTGCAAATATTTATTGTTTTATTGATAAACCTTAATGCTAAAATATATTTACTCAATAAAGTTTACTCTCATATTTCAAGTTCAGTTTTTCTCCATAACGAATTAAATTCTTAAAAAGTATTCATAGTAGTTTAAAATATTCCTTCATTTTATTAAAATAAATAAATAAATAAATAAATAAATAAAAAAGATAATGAATATTAGGCAAAAAATTTTAAATATTTATTTATTTATTTATTTATTTATTTATTGTACTTCTTTCTCCCCCGCTAGCGACGACAATTAGTTCGACCCCTTCGTTTGTTTATGACTGCTGTTACTTTTACTAATGATGATGAACAGCTTTCTGGACTCCCAAGTTTTCCTGTCTATTATTGTACTCAACGAGCTACCATAAAATTTTATTTAAACAGGGGGAAAAGAAAAAAAAAAGCCGATGAAACGGGAGAGCATCCTAGAATGTATTAGAGGCGGGGTTAAAAAATAGATTTTGCATGCTTAACTTTCGAGTTATAATTTTAAATATGGAGTAGAGGGAAAAAGGTTCACTTAAAAAAAATGTACACAATTGATGCTACCTGCTTTATTTTGCAACGACAATAGTAATAATAATAATAATATAAAAAGTTTCGGTTTCTTTCTTTCGACACTCAAAAAAATTTGTCATTTTTTATCACGAAAACACGCTATACATTTTTTCAAATTAAACAAACAAAAAACAAAACAAAAAAAAAAGCTTTAAATGTCTTTATTTTAACCGGATATCTAAAGTTTTACATCTCCTATAGTTTGATTTTTTTTAAATGGAAAACAACCAGGGTAGATGTACCAGTAATTGACAGTTTAAGACATTACTGTGAAACGAAATTGTGTATGTAGATCAAAATGCATTTTGAAACTTTTCTAGTCATGCCATTAAATTGTAAATATAATACAGAATGTGCCAATCTCTAAACATTTATTATATCTTTAAAAGCTGTTAAGTTATTAAATTTTTTCCTAACTAATGCATGTATCACCAGTAGTTGACAGTTAATGCATCAGTAATTGACAATATTTTAATTACACATTTTTATTATATATTTTTTCAAAAAAAATTGATAACGTTCAAAAGTAACTGATGAAATCAAGCATTTTTAAGAATGTGTAAATTATTTACATTAACTAAAATTGTGCTTTTGAAAACTTGAAAAGTTCATTTAGATCATTTATTTTTTTTCCTATGGACGAAAGACCATAGAAAATAAAGGTGTTTTACAGTAATGCAATATCATCAGATCTTGGCCAGTAAATTGTTTGTAGAAAAACTTAATTTTTGAGGATTGTTCTCCTACTTGAAAAATTCCTTCAATTCATCATATGCTACTTCTTATATACGTAGTAAACCGAATATTAGCTTTCTTCTTGGAAGATAACTTGTCCTGGGCTATCTGTTGCTCATCTCTGTGACAAGATTCAGGACCAACAAAAAGAATCGACGAATAGGACCTAGAAGATTTATGTCAAAGTGGGTGATCTAGAAATTGACAATCAAGTTCCTATAATTGACACAGCTAGATCAATTACTGGAAATTAAGAAGTTACACTTAAGACCATCATGCTTCCTTTATTATTACTCTACATTCTATATCATATTAGTATATTTTTGTTCGTTTTTTTTTTAAACACAGAAATTATCAATAATTGATAGATTATGTCAATTACTAGTGACACTACATATCTGGGTGACGGTGGATTAAAATGGGCAGTTCAGACGGTGGTCACCTGAAATTCTGTTACTACTAGAAGTATTGTCCACTGATCACACAAAAAGGTTCACATAAAATTAATAACAAATATTGCATAACATTCATGAAATAAATTCAAGTAATCGTTAATTACAAGGTTTTTTCGACTCGGTAAGGCATTGAACAATCAACATGTGTTTGCGGCCATAATATAGAGCAAAGTTCCTATTTTTTGCTGTTCTGGGAAGCCTAATACATTGTTTAATACGAGGTGGCAACACCAATCCCTTTTCTTGCCTTGTTATTTTATTAAAAGCCTTTAAATCGTGAATTGTCAACTACTGGTACATCTACCCCATTTGAAGATTATGCATCCCTATAAGAAGAACAAAGTAAAGTATTAATCCATCCAATAATTCTGCTAATAGCAGTACACCAGAATAATCCACACATTTGGGTGGTTTTCGGTGGAAAACAGAAAAATTTGGCAAAAAGTGTGCACGAAACTGGAAATCCACACATCCTGTATCCACACATGCTTTGATTGAAACTTTTATTTGTCAAACACTCCCTCCCCCATTATATAGACCAATCTTCCAGAAATGGAAATGAGTCAATTTTTTAACTGATCAAAGCATGTGGATATTATAAACGTACGTATTATAAAATATACAATGTATATGAGGTTTATATTAAATTATATATAAATTATTTATTTTCTCAGTATTTTCCAATAGTGAACTTGACACCACTTTCATAATAAACGGTCCATATATTTTCTACGCATGACCGTTTCACATGAAGATAAGGATATTTTTAAGTGAATTTTTGTCTTTTCTATGATTACAATTCATTTTTAGGCATAGATTTTTTGTTTATTTTGTTAACGCGTTAAAAGATAAAAAGTTGGCTTTTAGCGTTAATACCACTTACGCGAACTTCTGGCAGAAACTTTATAGACATTTTATTTTTAATAAAATATTAAACTGAACAGAAAATAAAATAAATAACTCCAAAATGTCACAAAAAGTATTTTAAAATAATTTACGCGTAATAAATAGAATTGTAAATACAGAATGATATACAAGGCGTTTCATAATTGGTGTCCCGTCTTTAGGTCCAAATAACGACTCAAGGGGAACAGATTGGGGGAAAATGAATATTGATTATTTGGTTTTAATGTCCCCTAATTCAGAATAAAAACATTTCGCGTCCCTGGGGGTGAAGGGGTAAATTTTGAAAATTTTAATTTTGTAGGGGTAGGGGTTAGACCCCAGGGGTTATTTAGAAAGTTGTAGAGCATCATGTAAAATGTGGGTTTAGCAAAAAACCCGGTGAAAAAATCTCATTCCCTGCCCTTTATCGAGTGGGTAAAGTGAAAGGTTTCTAAAGAGTTTTTCTGTTTTTGTCTACATTAGCTAGCCATACCTTTCACTCTACCTGTTTTCTCCTTAATCTGTGCCACCACCTTAAATCAATGATAACGTACCACCAATACATTAAATCAAAAATCTGGTAAGCCCTTCGGTTCACTAACATATTTTAGGTGGGGGCAGCCGTAGCCCAGTTGTCTCGCCTTGCTCAATGCAATGGTGGAGTTAAGCAACCTTGGGCGCGGCAAGCAACCTTGGGTGACTACCTGGAAATTTCCATCTCCCCCCATGCTTCGGAGGGCACGTAAAGCCGTCGGTCCCGGCTGCTGCGACCATCATACAGCAGTCGTTAAGATGGCGCAAAACTCCCTCGAAGGAGTAAGTGCCACAGATTATCGCTCCGTGATAATCTACCCTCTGTACCAGTTAATGATAACATATTTTAGGTACAAGTTTATACATGCATGTTTTTTCTCTAGAACAGCATCTCTTAAGAATCTTTCGCTGAAAATTCGGCATAAGAAATTCCACAAGTCACTACATCATTCAAATAGTTATGACAAAAAAAAAAAAAAAAAAGTTGAAACTACCTGTGATAATTAGCAATTTTGTGAGCATACAAATGGCAAATTTAAAGGAACAACGATTTTGGCTTCAAGTTTAATAAAGTTTAACTTAAAAATTCACTTAAACTTGTGATTAAATTGGCTTACTGATTGAGACAGTTTCTATTTTTTAATTTAGTTATAGTTTTCAGACTTAATTTAAGGATTCTGAACGTTAAAGCAAGACGCTGACATTGAGTTGGCTAAAATCACAAAAGTTTTCAGTCAAATATTTAAAAAGGAAGGAGAAAAAATAATTCGGTCAGCCTAATAGCTAGCCAAGCTATAGAAAGTTTAGGGTGCTGGTCTCTAACTCCTAGATCCTGGAAATGAAAGTTATGTATGATTTTCCGATTTTTTTTTTTCTTTTACGTACAGTACCGCTCAGTTTTTGGATCACATCTCGATTGTAACCATTCTTTACATTATTTAGAACTTAAAATTAAGTTGCATTCTATTCATTTTATTTTTTTTCTCTGGAGAGTTTTTTATAGACATCTCATGAAGAAAACACCATCGTTCTGCAATGAAACAAACATGCAGCAGCAAAAACGTCCGATGCACAGGAAAATGGTCAGACAGGACGCTATCGAATCCAAGGAGCTCAGACTCGACGAAGCAGGCGATACCGATACAAATGCAAACCCTAGTGTGATTAAAGTTGGTATCGTCGACAAGAACCTCCACGAACAGGAAGGTCATAAAAAACAGAATGTTATCCCCAAAACAACGGTCGACAGAGAGCATAAGAACGTCGGTCCAGAGAGGAAAACGAAGACTGTCCGGTGTCAAACCGCGCCTTACACGTCATCGAGCACCAAGCTCAATGAGGACCGAGTTAGCAGCAGAAAAGGTGGAACATACAGTGGTAAATGCGTCGATTCAACACATTATGAAGAACGAAGAAAAAACTTAAATGAATCAACTCAGGGCAAACAATTTTCAAGGAGAAGGCCATTCAGGAAGCAAATGTCACTTCCCGAAACGCTACCATCCAAAACTTCAAAACAGAGTAAGTGCTTCACAATTATCGATGTCACGAACCCCTTTCTTTCATTCTCGGTCAGTTTTCCTTAAAACTTTTTCTTTATCCGTAGAAAACAGAAAACCCAAATTTTTATGCCAGTCATCGATAACTGGCACAGAAGTGCCATTCACGAAACCATTGGCAGAGAACAACCGCATTAAATTAAAAGGAAAATCACCTGCTGAAATGGCAAGAAGAAATAGAAAAGTAAGCTATCCCTTACATCCAAATTTAATGAATAACACACAAATTTTATGGATAAAATTGTCGATTATTCTTCAAAAGAGATACACAATGAATTCTTCCCAAAACAATTTCTTTCCCTTTTGAATGGAAATGTATTTGCATGTTTATTCTTACTTTCTTCTTAACTTCTACATTCTATTCTGTCTTTTAAGGTAATTTATATGTCAGCTTTTACGTACTTTAACTTCTTTTCTAAACAGATCGACGGCAAATTGAACCCGTCGTTGCTAAGGCAACAATCCGTCCCTGAAGAAGTTCTTCATCCATCGAGAGGTTCGTTCATGAACCAGTTGCCACCTTTCGAATGTAATCAACTCAATATTTTTCCAATGCAGTCGACATTTCCTGATTCCAAATTCTCTTCCAGCGCCTGCCGAAAGCAAAGGCTGGTGCATTCCATAAAGGAAAGGTGAGCTCTAATTATTTCTAAATGGACCATCATAAAATTTATGACTCTTTTCTTTATTAAAAAAAAAAGATAACAAACAAACAACAACAACAACAACAACCAAAAAACAAAAACTTTATTCATATCGAACTTTATAAACTGCATCTATTGTCTTCTGTCTATTTTGCTTTTGGCGATATTATAATTTTCATTATTTTATCTATTAGTGATAATGCATCTTGATCATCTTAATTTTTCCAGTCTAACGGAACCTATTTACTTATTTTAAATATTTTATGGATCATTCGTGGTTAATGTTGACAAGAAATTAATTTTACTTGACATAATCTTCACCATCTGCATCCCTCCCTCTCCGCCCCCTCCCCCCCTTCACCCACAGACATCGGAATGTTCTTTCCTTGCCATTGAATTTCTTAAAAACTCGTCTCGTCCTAAATTATAATCTCTTGTGCAATATCATGGAGAAAATTGTAAAATCGATAGCGAACGACTTGACACATTAAAAGATGATTCACACAAGACACCTGCTACTGAATCTGGAAGCCATTACTCAATGATGATGAGGGAGGGGTGGAGAGAGTCTGGAAACTCGGTTTATTGTTTTTACGAGGCATCTTCCATTTTTTTTCCATTCAAGATGGAGCTATATGATTACAATTTTCATTTACTGTCCAAGCAATTAGCTTTTTTTTTTAATGCACAATCTATTGAACAATACTGCAAATAAGAAAAGTAAAAAAACGAAGATCAGAAAAATCTCTAAATCTCAGTTCATCGATCTCAGATTACATAACCTCTGATTAGATAATACCATTTTACTCTTTATAATCGATTTAATACCAGAAATTTTAGGCATAACCATTACTTCTAAATAAAAACAGAATAACGGTTCTTCATATAGCATCATCTTCAATGATGCTGACGCGTTTTGACTTATCAGTCATCAGTCAAACTAATAAATCATCAAGCAAGAATCCGCTGGAAAATATTGCCAAAATACCCTTTTCCAATATGGCGATGTACAGTCATCAAAGGGAAATAACCCACACTTGAATTTTACTCTAAGTTTTACCGTTTAAATATTAATTTATTTTTAATAATTTAATATTACATTTCATACTAAACTCGTGTGGATTATTTCCTTTGGTTGACTGTACGTGTATTTACATGTATTTTTTTTTTGTACCTGCCTTGTTGTCGCCCGGTGTAACAGGGCAGAATAACCCCCCCGTGTAGATTAACCCCGGGGTTAATCTACTCTAATGTGTTTTAACCCCCTATTTCAGGATTGGCGTCGTGCCAACCCCCTCTACCACCCCCGTCGGCTACTTGACGAAATACGCATAGATAATGAAAGTGGTGGGGGTTGATAATAGGAAAAGTTTGCGAGGTTCAGAGTTTTCTATACTTTAGCACAAAGTCAAATTTGCTCTCCCTCTTCTTTCCCCCTTTTATGCTGGAAGCTTTTGACTTCATTTAATTTGATACTTAAATGATAAAATTTAAATTAGTAATTGAACTGAGAAATTGTAAAAAAAAATTAAATTCGCTTTTTGATTAAATACAGGGTGTTTTTGAATTGAGTACAGATTTTTTGGGAGATGATAGAAGAGGTCCTTAGAAGTATTTTTTGTCATATGAACATGGGGTCCCCGCAGCTCCGTTTACAATACTGCTTACAATACTGCATTGAACAATCAAATGACACCGGGACGCAGTGTGCGTTGGTAGCAATGACGTATATTAAAGATAGACTCCGAATCCTATTGTTAACAGCGGCAAAAAGTGAAGCAAATTGGGCCATGATAGTTCTGGGCAGGAGTGAGCTGTGGAGTAATCAGCTGTCTGGCTGCTTTGTGTTTGAAGATTTTGGGCCCGAGAAATAATTAATTCCAAACCATTCCTCAAAGTTGAACTGCGTACAACTGTACAAACAAACAAGAAAAAGAATACGGAATCATTTTCCACAAAAATAAATCAAAAATACGTAACTAAAATGAAAATACGTAACTGAAAGACAATCGAAACGAAATTGAAACCATGATCGAAAAATTGTTTATAAAATATAATGATAAAATACTTCAAATACAAAGTAAACGAAAAGATAAACTTATCACTCCGTGATCGGCGTGTGAAAGAATTATTAATCAGTTACTCTTCTGTTTAGCCTTGTCTTTTGCATTATCTTCACTCACTTTCGGCCATGACAGTTATGGGCATGGAGCTTCCCAATTTGCTTCAAGTTACAACAATAGGATTCGGAGTCTATCTTTAATATACGTCATTGGTTGGTAGGCCTAGATTATTTTATTTTTAACAATTAACACAAGCAATCTACTGTATGACTTTTACAGTAATTGTTCGAAATGACCGCCATTTACATATGGACTAATCGTATTTTACAGAGGGGTTGAATACATCATTAAAATAGATATTTATTTTAAATTGTACACTTTTTTAAAAAAACGTGTGTGAGAGAGAGAGAGAGAGGGAGGGGGGGTCTTGTTTATTGCAGCTTTACATATTACAGCAAGGGAATTCTTCATTCAAAAAAAAAAAAGTTAAACAGATTGACAGAGAGTGATAAGATAATCTTTAATATGAAAGGAAGATGGCAAAACCCCATTAAAAAGTGTGTAATACAAAAAAAAACCGTAAAAAAACAGAAGAAGGATCTAATTTGATGATCTATAAAATGACTATTTCTTCGCAAATGTAACTAAAAGAGATGAATTCGGATAAAACATCATCAAATGCTAACAAAAGAGCGGGATTAACGTAAGGGCTAGACCACATAAGAAAATAAGAATGAAAGTAATAATTTATTTTATTTTCTTCAAGAGATTTCTTGTACTGTTATGTAACATGTTTCAACAAATACTTCATCAATAATACAAAAAATACTTGCAATAATAAGTTCAGAAAATAAGATAGTTAAAATAAAGTTCAGATCCAGCGATCATTTCGATTGTTTCGTCATTGTTTCGAATTTAAATGACGGTTTAAATTTTTCAGAGATGTTCGTTATATTTAATAATAAATTTTGATAGTGTAAAGCTATTGTTGAAGTTACATTTTTGGGAATTTATTTTACGATGTCTTTATTGGCCTACCACTCTCTATTATAAGAGTGAAGGCCTGTGTGTTCGTTTCAGAAACTCGATTTTTTTTTTGCTTGCTGAAATCAACTTAAAAACTCATGATTCGAAAAGATAAGTTGAAATTTTGAAAAAAAAAAATTCTCTCTGCAAATATGTGACCAGTTTTTTGTAGCCAACTCCTCCGGATATAGAGGAGTTATGTAAATCTGAAACCTTGGGAAAATCAAATATCAACTAAAGCATTAATATAGAGGAGTTATCTGAAAGCTTGGGCAAATATACGCCAGCATGGTTACAAAGATGGAAATAACTTTTGGGAAATTTCAGGATTAATGGATGATGCTGTAGAAAGTGTTATAATTTCATTCGGTGGAGAAGAAGATTCGAAGAAAGTGATGATGAAGAATAAGTTTTTAAATTATTTGAATTTTATTATATATTATGATTTTGGTTGTTAAAATTTCATTTGTATATTTTGTAGATTTTTATCTGTAAATTATTTTTTTTGTATATACTTTTTCTTTAATTTATTTACATTTTTGAATACATTTTACTTGTAATTTTTTGTATCTTCTAACTTCAAAGTTTTAACACAGTCATTACGTTTTAATTCTCTTAACCTTGTGGTTGATGAGAATGAATCCTATAGCTATTTCTTCATTTTTAGAAAAAAATTAATATCTCAAAAAAAGCTTAACCAATTGACATAAAATATACGTCAAGGCACAATTTAAGGTACCTTTCACGTATGTAAATTTATAATTTTTATTCGGTTCTGCTATTTGCCGTTTCGGATGAGTTGGCTGCAAAGAAAAAAAATATGCTGGTCACGTACAAAAAATATCTAAAATATGAAGGCGGTTGGAGGGGAAGACAGGGGGTAGAGTTCATTTCATTTTTAGGTCCAAAGAGTTGATATAGCCACTTCCCCCTCCAGCCTCCCCTTTCTTTTTACCACGGCCCTTTCTTTTTACTATCTCGTAGGCCGTGCTTTTTCCCCAAACTGATAAAAGGATTAAAAGCTTTTGTATTTCATTTAAACTTTTTGTGTATTTTATCTGTAAATTGTTTTGTTTTTGAATATATTTTACTATTTTATACATGTACAAAATTTTTGTAGGTTTTTTTTTTTATCTTCTAACTTCAAAGCTTTAAAATATCATTGTGATTTAGGTCTTTTTCACACGAGGCCACCATGGTGGCGCAGCCGGGTCGTTACACTGCTGACAGTTGAACCTTTCACACGTGGTGGTGAGGGCGCCAGTGGACGCGCGGCCAGAAGAGGGGATGTGCTCCATACGCGATTCTTCGAGCCACCAAACTGGTGGCGCGGCCGCGTCGTTACACTGCTCACAGTAGAGTCTTTCACACGACGTCGCGCCACCATCACTGTTGGGGAGCTGAGGAAGGGGGTTTCCATAGTAACAAATCGTTTGGGGCAACGTGAACAAAGGGTGACTATAGAGAGCCTTTATTATCATAATTATGACTATTTCCTATACCACCCCTCGCAAACACCTGTGCAGCCAGTTCGCCAGCTGGGTGTTTGCTTATTTCCGTGAATAAAGGGTGACTCATTTCTGGTGGCCGCGTTGGTGGCAGGAGAATCTGAGCACGCCACCGAGGAACACGCCACCAAAAAGGGTGGTGGCGCGGCCGTGGTGGCATCGATGTACTTAATGTAACTCATCTGAACAGTTTTGTCTGTGCAGATCAAATCCTCCGTGTACGCTGAAGAAGGCAGCGTGGCTGCCGAAATGCGCATCCGTCAGAATAAAAATCTTATGTGGATCAGTGGTTTCCTGTCTTCCTTGTTGAATATTGTCCACAGTGTTCGGCTCCAACTTCTCCTACCTATGAATTTATTAACAATAAATTTAGAACTATAAATTTTATAAACAATATAAAAAATTAAAAGCACATGAGGCTAGATAATTAGTTTAGTTAAAGAAATCTATAAAATAAAATCTTTAAAATTATAAATATATCTTAAATCTGTGACAAGTAATATTTATTTTTTTGAATAATGCAAATACCTTGATAAATATTCACATGCAGGTAAAGAGAGGTAGAGAAGCAATAGTAAATGTCCGTTGCTAGCGTATTTCCGCTCCTAGGAAATAGAAAATTGTAACTTGTCACAGATATGCTAGTCGCTCGCTGTTTTTACTTGTGACAGGACATGTAAAAAGGTTTCTGTAATGGATATTACATGTGAAACAAGCAATTCTGCATATCAAGACGACTCAAAATTTGAAATCTCAAAATTAGAACTTGCAAGTGCTAAAAAAGTGTGCGAAAAATTGTTTATCGACGCAAATTATATACCTGTAAATTCTTCATCGTACATTATTTCAACAATTGTTGAATTAATTGGCAAAGAGTTATTTATGTGTGTCGTGGACATGATTTCGGAAATGAAAATTGTAGAGACCGATGAATTAATATTAGACAATGAGCCATACGAAGAAGAAGAACAGTTTTCGGAATGTACACCAAAATCTGTATCGGCTTCGGATAGTGATTACATTCCATCGCCTAAAAAGAATAAAAAACATCCAATAATATTACGGTTAACTTTATTATAAAGTTCATTTATAGTTGTTCATTCATAGCGTATTACAGTCATTTCTTTTGCATTCCTTCTATAATAATTACGAAAAAATAACGACAATGAATTGGAAAACTGCAATTATGTTTAAAAAATGTTACATTTACATTAAGGAAAATTTCAGGGGGAAAAATACAAAAAACATCGTGGCCTCCACGGGAACCGAATCCAGGTTGTTTTCACCAGAAGCCAACGCGTTACTGCTGAGCCATTTTAAGCTGTTAGCTGTAGCTGCAACAATGTAAATATTTCTACTTAATCTGAATTGGTAAAAAAACTTAATGAATTTTTTTCTCTGCAAATTTTGAGAAGTGAGAGAATGAGGGCTTTGCATGAGAGCTTAATTTGAAGTAATCTACTCGTACAATTTTTTTCATCAAAATCGGTGAGTCAGAGTACTTGGAGTCTCCTTGTCAGTCTCTCTTAAAAAAAGTATTATGCTATTCCATTATTGAGATTGTGGCTCTTATTAGTTTCAGGACTCGAATTTCGTTGTTCATCAGTCGCAATCTATCTATTTCGGTTTTACTTTTAACACTGTTACGATAAGAACTTTCAAACCTTTTCTGTTTAACTAGCTGCCTGATTAGTCTGAAAATTAATATTTTTTACATTATGCAATCTCTTTGAGAGCGTTTAGCTCATTCAGCTTTGTGCTTTCGTTATTTGTTTTTGACAACCTTGAGATTGGCAACAATGGAGCCGCGATGAGTAATTCGGGTTCATAAGTAATTGAGACGCTTAATGGGCAATTAACTGTTTTAGGAAAAAATAGAAATTTCGGGAACTAAGCGACTGACCAAATATTCGCTATGAACCGTCCCACTATGGTCAGTAAGACCCTGTATGACTATAATATCCTATCGGCCCCGCAAAATTCAATTTGCCCAAGACCCCCTATCCTCCTAGCGCCAGCCTTCCCACACCATAACAGAAAATCCATTATGCTTGACAGTTGGTTGCAGTCGGTTCATGCTGAACTCTTGACTGGGTTTTCTCCAAAACCATATCCGAGCACTACCAGAAAACTGAGCAAAAGACGACTCATCTGAGAAGAATATATGATGCCAAAAACTCAAAGGGCGTTTCACCAACTCAGTCGCCCAGTGTTTCATCTTTGAAATATTGAATTCGGTGAGATTTTTACCTTGCAGCTCTCCCACGATAGCCTAGCTGGTGCAGATATCTGACAGCCGTGTTAAGACTCACTTATATGTGTTCTGCCACGTCTAAAGCCTTGCAACGGGGATTTCTCTCAATAACTCGTTTTGCAGCCCTCAGTTGTCGTGCTGTTGGTCCAGGCCGGCTTGCACATGACAGTACAGTTTCCTTGTTTAGTTTTTTGAACTATGTAATAACTTTATTGACAGTGGACATTGGATTCTGATGTGCGGAAGATTTTGCTTTGGCTGACACAACCTTCGTATAGACCTCTCACAATGTTTACAAACAAACGTTAACATGACATCATACGAGGGTTGGGGCATAAGTCATGGCAACTATTTTTTTGTGAGAATTCGACCGTGAGTGGAAAATGTGAAATAAATAGATGAAAGGACAAGGAATGGAGGAAAGGTATGGACATTTAACAACACGGAAATATTTTGCTCTTCATGTTTATTAAGGTAGTTGATATAACGTTACAACTTTCATGTTCCAGAATCATTACAGCACACATATCCATTCTAAAGGGCCTCAAAGTAGTCCCCTGAACGTTCACAGTACGCTGCCAACGATATGACAGGCGCCCATTTCATCTGCTTCACCATTTCTCTCACCATGTGGAAATCTGGTCATCTCCTGTTGCACAATACCGTGTTTGCAATGTCCATTCGTGTCCGAAGTTGTCTACCACGTAATGGTTCCTTACCGTCCGTATAAGGTCAAAATCTCATGGAGAAAAGTCCGGAGAGTATAGTGGGTGCTCCAATTCTTACCAAAGCCAGCGGAGACCGGCTATATTGATATACGAGCGTTGTTCAACTCGGGTTACATCCATCCTGCACGGCGGTTGACTAAGAACTGATTTAACATTGTTCTCAATGCAACAAAAGGAAATCACAGAGCCATCTGGTGTTGTGGAAATATACTATGAATGAACGGTTTCCTCGAGACATATGACATTTTGTGATACCATCCCTTAGCTATGAGAAAAAAAATAGTTGCCATGACTTATGCCCCAATCCTCGTATTTTCTGTGAGCGCGCGCACCTTGGTAGGTAAAAGGATCGTCGCGATTGCTATTTTCATGTGGTTTTGGCTGGCTCACTTCGATTGCTCGATAAAAAAAGAAATGAGAACTTTTGTGTAAATTTGGTTTGTTTTAATTCATTTATAATTTTTTCAAGCTGCTGTGCAGTTGATTGGATGTGCAACTAGAAAGAAAAATATACATTGGAGTGGCTCTTTTTTATAACATTCTCAAAAACCACTCATTTGAAAAGAATCGAAGAATATTATGATTGCAAACTATCGATAAGAAGGATTGAACCCCACAAATGATTGAAAATATAACAAATTACGGCCGAGCTATGTAATGCATTTACGGTGAGCTATACAGGGTGTCTCAGAATTCATTGTACAAACTTCTAGGGGAATTAGTAAGGCTGCGTGCGAGTCGAATAATTTCAAGAAAACTTTGATTTGAACCATTCGAACATGCTATCAAATCTATATTAAAACAATTCGAAATGAATTGATCTGTTTCTCGAGTCATTCGAGCCTTTATCGAATTCATTTGAACTAGCATTGAAGATTGGCTGCTATAACGAATTGTGTGATTCATTCAATTAATTTGTATTCAACAGCTTTTGAATACCTTATTCGAAACCTATTCGAATGGCCTTTGAATATTCCTTTCGAAACCATTTGAACATGTTTCTTTTGAACATACCTTAGTTTTCTTCACTTTTCTCAACATATTTGTTGTAATGTTTCCGTATGAAACACCTAGATGATGAATTTGGTTCCATTTCTAGCACTATTGTTCTAACGTTAAAGTTAACGCTGCAGTCGTACGCGTACGAGTGGTTCTGAAATCTTTGAATTTCAATTAGGTATTTTAACTAATTGAAACTGCATTTACAATGTCCCCGAAGATTTCTAATGGATTAGTCCGCCATAAACACCGAAATGAGCTATTATTTGTAAGCTTATTTTCGGATGTATTCTAAGGTTTCGAATGGTATCGTTCGGATAAAACCAATTCGAGCTTACAGGAGTGATCAGCCTCCTTGAATCGAATTAATCGAATGGATTTGATTTCAATTCAAGTGTTTTTGAACTTTTTCCGAATCCATTTAAAATTATATTTGTTTCATTTGAAGCAGAATTTGTGGTTTTCAAATGAATTCGTCTGCACCCTTATTCGACTCGATTTAACACTCGTACGCAGCCTTAGGAATTAGTATGGGTGATTCTAAGCAAAAAAGTTCATATGAACATAGGTCCGAATTTGAACGATAACTGAGATATGAACAGAAATAAAAATGCCGCCACCAAGATCAACAAGTTAATAACTCAGGTTCTGTAAAGCCTAGATTAATGAAATTTGGGGGAATAACAGGGTACATAAGACTGTATATACCGTTAAAATTTGATCGAATTCCAACAAGAGGTTTCCGAGACACCCATGTATATTGGACCCATGGTCATATGAACTTTTTTCTTAGAATCACCCATACTAACTCCCCTAGAAGTTTGTACAATGAATTCTGAGACACCCTGTATAATGCATTCAATAGTTGGTTTATCAATTATTTATTTAAAAATTTTTTGAATACACTAATTTCAGCAGTATTATGTCAATAATTTCGGGTGCATTGAAACTGAAAATGAAGTTAAAATTTCTAGCTCACAACAAGGCGGCGCTGCATGCGCTTTTAGGTCGATGGAGCGCCATTTTTCAATGGCGTTCCCACCCTATCGGGAGCTAGAAACTTTAGCTTCATTTTTCAGTGGAGTTGGATGACCATCTACTATCTAAAGACAATGCCATTAAGTATCGATTCTACCAAACTGATGGTTGAGGTAGTTTAAATAGTCAGCATAAGCAGATTTACAGTGATTGTTGATCAGTGATCTCTGGTGTTCGCTGTATCTACGAGGGTTGGAGCCACGGCCTACGAGATTTAATATCTCATAGGCCGTGGTTGGAGCATAAACTATGCCATTTTTACTCATGGGCCCCCTAGCCTCAGTGATAATTGATAGTAGACCCCATATCTAAAACTGCCAGGGACCCCTACTTACAAGGGAATCCCACGTCAGGGCCCGACTGCAGCCCCCCCCGAAAGTGGGCGCGGTGTCAACTAATTCTGTTGCTTCCCCCCCCCCCGCTAAAAGAATAGGGCCAGTCCCCTCAGCTCCCCCCCCCCCGAAATAAAATTCTGGGTATGGGGGGAGGGGGCGTAGTTCGAAGGCACTTCTTTTGCGTGCAAGCACACCAAGAAGCGATAGCGTTGCGCGGCAGCGGAGCGCTCCGGAAATGCAAAGTTAAACAAACATGGCGGTAAGAGGGGAAGGAAAATCGTTAGCAGCGGTCGCCAAAGAATTGCAGTTAAAGCACTGTTATTAAGAATAAAACTTTAATTTTGCTGTACAATTATTCGTCTCGAAATAATTTATAAGATGAAGGTAAGCATCCATGAATACTATTTTTATTTAAAATTATAAAGCACCACGATACATACCCCCTCACCAATGCAACGTATTACTCGACGTTGCACTTGAAACCAGCCCCTTGACGAAAATTTTACGATGATTAATGAATTACTTAATAAAATGAAATAATAAATAAAGGAAACGGTTATTAATTACTATACACATTTTTTACCGGAAGGCAATTAGCTAATTGTAATAATCTATTTTTAAAAACTAAGTTTGTTTAGAAACTTGAGAATCCATTAAATTGTCGTCTACTGTCTAAATCCATCGATTTCATGTTAAGCGCATTAATACACACAGACCGCTTTAACAATGGAGCCCTTGTATGGCAATGTGTGCTCAAATTTTTTCGTTTTCTCGATTTACTTTGAAAGAAATAAAATTTCCCACTTTCTTATTTTTCAAGCATCTATAGTAACTTCAGATGAGTAACATATTTCAATTTGGTGGAAATCTGTGACATACATGTTCGAGGGATTCCCTTGTTAGCTAAAGACGGCCCTGGGCATAAGTCATGGCAACTATTTTTATCTCAGAGTTAAGGGATGGTGTTGCAAAATGTCACTCTCAAGTAAGCCGTGCATTCGTATGTTTCCACAACACCAGATGGCTCTGTGATTTCCTGTTGTTGGACAGAGCCATCTGGGCGACTACTGCGGCGCTGGGGATGGGAAGAATTGGAGCACCCACCATTACTCTCCAGACCTTTCTCCATGTGATTTTGACCTCATACGGAAGGTAAAGGAACCATTACGTGGTAGACGATCTGGGACACGAATGGACATTGCAAATGCTGTGTACCGGGAGATTCACACATGGTGAAGGAAATGGTGAAGCAGATGGTATTCGGCGCCTCTCACATCGTCGGCAGCGCGTTGTGAACGTTGCAGTAGGCTACTTTGAGGCCCTTCAGAACGGGTATGTGTGCTGTAATGATTCTGGAACATGAAACTTGTAATATTATGTCAACTACCTCAATAAACATGAGGAGCAAAATGTTGGCGTGTTGTTAAATGCTCGTACGTTTCGTCCATTCCTCCTTGTCCTTTCATTTGTATATTTCACATTTTCCACCCAGGCTCGAATTCTCATTAAAAAAAAGAAGAAAAAAAAATAGTTGCCATGACTTATGCCCCAACGCTCGTATAATCCGAAATTTTAGTGAAGTCGTTCCAATGTAATGGTTGTCACATTAATGTTTTTATATATATTCCACTTCTCTTAAATTCATCGGTTTTCATGTTTTCTCATATCTACAAAAAAATGTCGCACAGTTCATAACTGTATATTCAAAATGCTTTCAACCCACACTACAGCTGTTTAATGATAAAATGAGTATGCCACTTTATCGTCGACCGTTAATCGGTTTAATCTGTTTGAAAATCCCTAGATACAGCTTTCAGTTGTGAGTTATGACCCCCATTTTCCTTCACTTCCGGTTTGGCACAAATCTGTTTAAAAAGTCGATAGTAAAACGCGCATTTAAATCATAATGAAGTTAAATTTCTCCTGAATTGTTAATACATTATGTAATAGGAGCACTTTTTAGTTTGTTACCGCCTCTTTTGAGAACAATTTGTATTTGAATGTAATAACTGGATTGGAATCTGTTTTATTTGAATAGATTCACTCCCGTTAATCCGACATTGCATGGACGCTTTAAATGAAATATGACATCCGACAAAAATAGATTATTCAGATTTTTCACTTCCTTCATCCCATGTAAAATAATCCGAGTATTTTATATTCGAATATGACGGGAGTCCCATATGAAATTAAGGAAATGCGATTCTCATATATTAAAATTGCTTACAATCAGACCTCGGACATCCGCGAAAATTTCTTTGTAACTGAACTTCTTTGCATCCGCGATTTTCTTCGCACATCCGCGATTCTGTATTCACATCAAACTTTTTTTTTTTTTTTTTTTTTAAGGGTAATGTATTAAGCTAATTTTTAAATGAAATTAAGTGTTTGGGAGCATGACTGGGGTCATATTTAATGTTGCAACTATAGAAACAAGCATACATTACCATTTTTAGTGACTCTAACCCAGGGGCGTATTTAGGGGGCGCCAAAAATATGAAAAAGTATTAACTAAAAATAGCCCACAGAAAATGATCTTCCTAATTCAAAAACATTCCATGCTGAAATTAATTTGTGGAAGAATTACACTGTACAACAAATCTGAACTTTTTTTCTGTCCTTTAGATGAAACTATGTGATTCTATACAAACAAAAGGTGCTTGATTCATATATCAAAACCAAAATGGTCCATCACGTACCGTTTTTGTAGGAGACCTACTTCTCAAGATTCCTTTTCCACTCCTTTGGGTAGGCTAAATGGAAACTATCAAGAGGAGGCTGAAGAGAAAGCCTCATATTAGTATCCTTGACAATCTGAAATGCAGAAAAAAGGACGAGTTTTAGATCAATGATTTATACTCCCTACAATAATGGAAATAGTGACATTTTATTTTAGTTAATATCATATTCGACCTCCGTGCTGAAATTAAGTCAGCCACCCTTCTTACTTTCTATAAGGCTCCGATACACAGCTTCCAGTGTTTAGATCCATTCTTGCTGCGAGAAACTAGCCATGTTGTTAGCAGTCGATAATAATGAATGCTGTTCAGTGGAAATGCATTTCAGATCACAACGAGTAAATAAAAAATAATCGTAACAATAATGAATAAGAATACGTGTTAGCAAATAAAGTTGAAACTATTAAATAAGTATAATTTACGTTAGAAAAAAGTGTAACTTACTTAGATTCCTATTTTCGTTCATTTTTTCTTGAACTGGTAAAATTGGAAGGAGCAAGAAGAACAACGTTGGAGAATGGCATATTCAACTTTGGGTATTTGAGGGAGCCTGTTCTCGCACTCAGAGTTGAAGAGACTATCTCTACTGATAGATAATCTCTAGATAACTTGTCCTATCCATAGTCATATTAAAGAGTAGTGTTAGTTCTAATAATTTTGTATTAATCTTCTTACTAACACGAAAGGCGAAATCGTCCAGTATCGCTATTCGCCATGTTTTCGTAACTCGATTTCGTATCTCTACCGGAAACGATTCCCATTTCCTATGATTTGGCTCGTAAAGCTGAGTATGGCGCTGTTAGATGAGTCGGGGGTTCGTAAACACTTGAAGATGGATGGTACAACTTATCTACGAAGTACTGTATTCTTATAATCGAGTCAAAAAGCTATAATCTAATAAAATGAGTCCTACGATCTGGAAATTGCTGTGAGTGCTGGCGTAGCCACCGACCCTGGTTCTTATCGGTGGCTACGACCCTGGAGCCTCTGTCCGAGGTCTAACTGTATACATAATGATAGTTTATGGAAAATATAATTGTATAAGCCCATTCATTTCACCATTTTTTTTAATTTTATTTTTTCTTTTATCAAATAAACTTAGATTTCTAATTCAGATAAGCAAATTGAAAAGTTAACGAAATACTGAACAAAACAATAAGGAAAAACTGTTGAATGAAACGAACTGTATATTAACAACCTCTAATCCACAAAGACCTCTTACTATCAAGTAAGAAGCCTCTCTTTTCTCTGTCTTTGTGGATTACAAGTTCTTACTTTATATAACAAAAATTGAACACAGAATGGTAAGACCCTGAAAAAAGCTGACGTTTCGTCCTTGGTCAAAGCAAAAGGTAAAACTCGTCAGGGTCTTACCATCCTGTGTTCAATTTTTGTTTTATTCCAGGGTTTTTGTGTCTCGTCCTTCTTATCTTCTACATCCGTTATTTGTATAAAAAAATAATTCCATAAAATCGTTTTGTTTTTTTTAGATATATAGTAGTTGTTGTTACGCAATATATAGCAGACTTTAGGTATTATCACATTTTGAAAAAGTTTCTTGCCAATAATAAATTTCCTAAGTAACATTACCGTAAGCTATATCGAACTCTCTCCCCTTGCGTAACGTACTTTATGAACTAAAGATCAGTAAAAAATTACCGATAACAATACAGCCTTTTTTTTTGCCAATTTCATAAGCATATTGTATAAAAAGCATCTTATGAACAACTTAAATTATATTCTTGTTAAATGCAAGCCAAGCATAGGCGAGTCTGTGAACAAGCGTGAAATTTAATTGTCATGTTTGTCTAACAGAAAGGAAAAAATACACGATCAAATTTCACCAGAGAGGGAAAAGTAAATATATATATCCATAGTGAGAACTGTAAACAATTCATGATTATCACGCATCAATAAGAATCCGAGCTCTTTTCAGAAAGGCAGAAAATGACAGGTCGTCACGAATTCACTATGTCGATTCTAGCTGTATCCGTTAACGTCATTCCTTTTAGGCTCTCGAAGCTTGATTAAATATAGAAACAAAAGAGCAGCATTAAAAAAAAAAGAGACTAAAAAGTGAAAAACAATACGGCAGAACATGATGAAAGAACAAAGCTTAAAAGCCTGCTAAGGAACTCCCCAGCTTCTCCACGCTATAACCTTAAACCTGAAAATCTTTTGTTCCTAATTATTATACACGATTTGAAAATTCAATAAACCATAAAACGATGAAATATGGTGCTCCAGGGATCTGCCCAGTCTGGGTACACTCCTGATTTATTGTAATTAATCAATAAACCTCGTGCTTCAGAACGGAACTGCATTCGAAAAATCCAATTAAACCTTTTGATCCTATTGAAATTACACAATGCGAAGGAACGCATAAATTATGCTCCGTGGTGAAATGCGATTTAAAATATAATAAAATTCAAACCAAATTTCGATAAACTGTCAAAAGAGTAGTAACGGTTTCTATTTCACGAAAATATTACGCATCGATAGTAGCGGGCGGTCATCGTTTAAAGCTTCTTTGTACACCCCCTGACTCTTAAATGGAAGACTGTTAGGAAAGCGAGCTAAATTATTCCCTGCATTCTCAGAATTATAGCACAAAGGGAAATAATTATGTTTACAATTTGGTTGATTAACTCAAATTAACAACTTACTGTTCCTGAGTAAGGGCTGTTTATTTATCGCTGAAGCAAGATATGGTTGGTTTTACATTCCTTATATAGGAAATTCCCTCTAAAAAATTGATATTAACCACGAAAAGATTGAATTGCCCACGCTTTTGGAAAAGATGCGGTTTTCCATTATTGTGCTTTGGAAATGCGGTGACTACTTTATAAAATTAATAGCAAACCGTTTATTTATCCATTACGAAGCTGTAATGCTTTTGAGTAAAACTTCACTTGAAGATGTAAATCTTGAGACATGCTAACAAACGAGAAAACTTAAGAGCATCCTTATGTTAAAATGTTCATCATAGCTTTTCCTCTAGTTTTAATGGCTGTTGACTAGATATTTTATAAATAATCGTTGGAAAGCTTTTATTCATAATTGTAGGTCACCCCAATTAGTGCCCAAATGAGATTGGTGAGAAGACGGGAGAGTTAAACACTCCAAAGTCTTTCATTGATAATAAAATTATTAATTAGATTATTCTAAGGTGACCAGACGTCCCGATTTCAGACTTTATGTCCCGCCAGCTTTCGCTTGTCCCGGCGGGACGCTCGTTTGTCCCGCTTTTCTGATAAAAAGACCAACGCCACCTAGATAGATTTATCATTGAATTTAAATCTATGTAGGAATACTATTACAAGACGGTGTTGATTTAAGTTTTAAATCAATTTAGCTCTATCGCAAGCCCCACGCCGCGTGTTGGCGACTGCTTCTCTCCGTAGCCTACGAGAAAATCTCGCGGGCTACGGCTTCTCACAATATGACGTCATCATCACAAACACGTGAAGCATGTTGCGGCCACGTGCGTGCCATTTCTATTAGCATCTTTCCCGCGGTTAGCTTAATGTGAGACTGCTAGTTAACGTCTGTATCCGCCACTGCTCATCACATCAGCAATGCCAAAGCGAAACTCGAAATTCAATGAGGACTTGCAAAATGAGTTTCCATTCATAAAGTAGGCTCGAAAAGACAGGAGGCAGGACGTGCAGTGCGACAAGTGCGGCTCGCAGTTCTCTGTTGCTCACAGCGGGCGGGGAGATATAATCAAACATCTGAATACGGATCGTCACAAGAACGCCTTGAAGTTGTCGGCAGGTACAGTTACGAAGTATTTTTCAAGAACTGAATTAGGTGAAAAGGAAGCCCAGTTGGCTGCTGCAGAAGGCGCTTTATCATATCATACGATTTATCATAATCACAGCTTTCGGTCCGTGGATTGTACGTCCAAATTGATGCAAAAAATTTTTAATCCAAAATTCTCTTGCGCATGAACAAAATGTGAAGCTATCGTTACAAATGTGCTGTGCCCATATATAATGAATCAAGTTAAAGCAGAGTTAAATGACGCGAATTTTGTGACATTGTTTACAGACGCGTCCAACCATAAGGATGGGAAATTGTTTCCTGTGATAATAAGATATTTTGTGCCACTCTCAGGTGTTAAAATTAAGATCCTGGACATGAAATCTCTTCCTGGAGAAACAGCACAAACCACTTGCAATTTCCTTATAAATGCATTACAACGACATAATTTGACAGAAAAGGTCGTAGGCTTCTGCGCAGATAACGCGAATACAAACTTTGGGGGATTAAAAAGGAGAGGATCAAACAACGTCTTTGCAATATTGCAAGATGACTTGGGGAGGAAACTGTTAGGTATTGGTTGTGCTGCTCATATTGTGCACAATGCGATACAAACTACCGGGGATTGCTTGCCACTTGATGTGGAAGCAGCTATTATGAAAATTTATTATTATTTCTATATTTATACTGTTCGTGTAGAGTCATTTAAAGAATTTTGCGAGTTTTCCTATGTGGAATACCAGCGCATTTTAGGATATGGAAAAACTAGGTGGTTATCACTGATGCCTACGGTAGAGAGAGTTTTAAAATTGTTTCCTGCCCTGAAATCCTATTTCTTGTCGGAAGAGAAGTGTCCCACTCTAATCCGCAACTTTTTTGAAAATCCCTGTGCTGAATTGTGGCTCTATTTTGTATATAATATCGCTGCACTGTTTCATGCAACAATTCTGCGCATAGAGGCACAGACTGTAACAGCATTGGAAGTCTCTTCTGCACTGGATTATTTAATAGATAAATGCACTGAGAGAAGCGCCAAAAAATTTTTACCGAATGAAGTACGTGTTCGGATTACACAATTAGAAGAGGAAGGAATAGTGACAAAAAATGATATTACGAGGACCGTTGTAAATTTTTATGAAAACTGTGCTGAATATCTTAAGCAAAGGGTTGATCAATTCGAAGAGCTGAATGCATTTAGTTGGGTTACATTAAAGAGACGACATCTTGGGAAAAAGTACAAGAGAGCCTGCAGCTTTTTGGACAAAAGAATCCGAATGTTAAAATCGATGATAACGAGTTATTTGATGAAGTTAGCTACGTTAGCCGATTTGCTTCACCTGAAAAGATTGCAGATTGGGACTCTCAGAAGACTACTGTTGACTGTCGATGGGTTGAAATCTTTCGTCATTTCAAGGTTAAAAATGTGCCATGTGTGCAGATTCAAAAAATTGTGGAATATGTGCTATGTCTGCCAGGAACAAACGCTGTCACCGAAAGAGTTTTCTCCGCAATGAACAACGTATGGACAAGTGAGAAAACACAATTAAAAGTGGAAACACTACAAGCAATATTAATTCCTGTAATTCTTGTGAAAAAGTGTATGAAACGCTTCTACGAGAACCAAAACTTCTTAGAAACATTGATTCATCAATGAAATACTTGTACAGGTCATCTGCACAGCATGATCCTTGTAGTTCAGCAGCTGGTCACGCGGGCCCATCGTCCGCGTCAAATTAAAGAATCAAGTGTCCTGCGCTGGATGGACACGTATTCAAGCAATAAGGTACAAATTTACTAACTGGTGTAACTGCTATTTTGCGACAATTTTTAGCTTAGCCCTATCTAAAACATGATAGTATTAAGTAATAATTAAAGTTGCGTTGTTTGTCACTAATCGTAATGTAACTTTATATGTGTCCAACACCATCTAGACACAATGTTCTCTAGGTGGCGTTAATGTGTCCCGCCTTGGCTTTCAAAAAATCTGGTCACCTTAATTATTCCCTATTTTGAAGAGAAAAAGGCATTGCTAGGAATCTTATATTCTTCAATTCTCCTAGGTTACAGCTTGGTCTCTATGATCAATGTGCAATTTCAACCTACCAAGCAAGAACAGCTCATTATTATTATTTTTTCTTTCATTCGACATTTTCATAACTCATTATAACGAAATAAAACCAAAACCTTCAATTTTTATCAAGAACAATCAACTTGGAGAGGAAATTTTCAATCAACTTTTGCCAATTTTCATTCTTTCAATTTTGTCACGTGTTGCCCGTTCCGATTGTGAACTTTTCATATGTGTGGTTTAAGAGGTTTAAGGTTAAGAGGGCATTAAAGCAGACTGAAATTCCAGGCAGTTAACAATCAGGAAACAATTCTGGTAAATGCCGCCGCCTCTCCAACTCATAAATGCTGAGATCATTTAGGACTGAGATCATCCGGATTGTACAGGCCACCGTTATGTTCCATGACCCATTAAATGAGATGCATTGTTTTGTTGATAAATGCCATCTCCAGAAGGGTAAAACGAATACTTGTGGACTATGGCAATGTTATTGAGGGACCATGAAATAGATATGAGGGCACTTGTACCGTAAAAATGTTTCCCACTATAGTAATACCACCATCTCATGGCACGACGGACTATAGTCGTCAAATTTTGACCTTTCTCACCTGATTATGCAACACATTTTCGAAATCATCAAAACTTCCAATAATGGTGCTCCTTTGCCCACAGAAGATTTGCTTCAATACAATAATGGTAGTAGAAACACATGGCAGCCCCCCCCCCCCCTCCCCGCTACGGCCCTCAGTAGAAATGACTATATACAACTATAAGCAAATCGAGTATCATTTGTTCTGAGATGGACGCCTTTTTCTCCCACTGTGTGGATTTCATGCTGCATGTTTTTTCCCGTTTTACACCATTCGTTGTACACATGGGCGAATTGAACCGCCGGGATACAGGGAAAAATCCCGGTGGGCCGGACACATGCGCACAGGATGGCCTGGTTGGTGGCTTTTCTTTCTCGTTCGCTTTCGCTGATTTTTCCCAGTACGATTTGAACTGCCAATCCGCCCATGGTTGTACAGCGTAGACGCTTTTGTACGTGAATATTGTAGAAGAGTGGTCGTTTGGGAAATGCTTAACCCAGCCCTTCGTTCGAATCATCCTGGTCGACCATTCTGCTGTATTATCACTGCACAAACAGAAGTTTAGACGTCATTTTACTTCATGCATACTTCATTTGCTATCCATGTGATTTTTACATTTACAAGTAATCAAACACTGTTTGGAGGTGGGGGTATTTCTACTAAAATTGATGGTCGGTGTAAAGTAAATCATTAAAATGAGTTTGTGGTGGGGTTTTTTTTTTTTGGGGGGGGGGGGTGTTTGTTTTTTTATGCATGGATTGATGTAA
>JAHWFO010027030.1:830981-862412 GCA_023313115.1 Rhysida immarginata
GGGGGGGGGGGGTATTTATTTATTTCTGCATGGATTAATGTAAAAACTATAGTTTAAAAATTACAGTTGATTTTTTTTTTTTTTCGTAATGAAAACACTGCAAAGGGTAATTATTTTTTCAATGAAAAAAAAAACAAAAACAAAAAAACTTTATTTATAGACTCCTCTTCAGCATGTTAAAATCAGAAGCGAAAAAAGACATTTCGGTCGTTATGGCAGCGTGGCATCGCATCGCATCGCAACTGTGTCTTTTATATTCATTGGCTGTTGACGGCGATTGGGGCGAGGTTCTTAATGTCTCGAGACTAGCAACTAATATCGATGAAACTTAGAAAAAAATAATCGAAATTTGCTCTTCTGCTTATATTAAAGTCGAACTCGAGTGACCCAGAGTCGCCTTGGCAACTTAGCGGCATTTCCTTACAAGATCATCATAACTATAAAAATGTTTTCAGTTTGTTACATTGTAAGTCATGTCTTTACAAATTGAGATCATCTGAAATATTAAGTTAAGAAAGCTTATTTTTCTTTATTTACTACTTTAAAAAAAAGTTGTGCGATTAAAGAATTTTCGAAACAATGCATGTTTTTTTCTTATGACACCATGAGCCGAGTCACAATGTAAGTAATTGAAACTTAATTTGTTCATTACACTTAAAATTCCAAATCAGTAGCTATGCGGGCTGCTGCCGTCGTTTTTGAAAGCATTCATACATATTAAATGATATCAATCCTTGCAAAACAATCCTTAAGAGCTATAATAATATTTGGGAACGCATATCGAATTTGTCTTTATTTTATTATTTATGCGACTTGCATTTTGTTAAGTGCTGCAAGCTCACGTTAGACTTCCTTAAATGTTTATGTACAAAGTGCGTCTACAAAGTTCGGTGAATGGATGGATATCTCAAAAGCAACGCGAAAAAATGCGGCCACGCGCATGAGCAGGGAGAGACCGCTGGAGAGACGGCACGTAGCAAGGAGAGCAAGAAACCGACGCAGATTAGTCTGTTACGGACAGTCGAACGGCGAGTGTGCGAAAACTCACGTCAAATGGAAGGGCAACCGTCAACGCCGAATTCTACGAAGCTGTTTTGAAGCGCTTACTGTTGCGTAAGGCTGCGTACGAGTGTTAACTCGAGCCGAATAAGGGTGCAGACGAATTCATTTGAAAACCACAAATTCCGCTTTAAAAAATAAATTAAAGATGTTCACGACTAATTTGCAGTGGGAATGCTCTAGCAGCCAATCGAAAATTAGAAGCACTGGAAGAGCGCTGAAGAACAAGACGTGTCTATGGTGCCCGGCACGAAAGAAAAAGGAAACTGGCGCATGTGTAAATTAATAGAACTCGTTCAACCAATCAGAAACGGACTGGAAACGAGCTATTACTTATATCTGGCATCAGTAGTAAGTAATGCCTTGATTCCTGTCCGTTTCTGATCGGTTGAAGGAGTTTTATTCATTTACACATGCGCCAGTTTACTTTTTCTTTCGTGCCGGGCACTATAAATACAAATATAGTGTCATCGAAGATATAGTGCATTCTAAAGAAATAAAAAAGAACTAAAGTGTGACCTCCTTAGTGGTATCTGAAGCCAACTTGAATTTACAAAAACATAAAAGAGAAAATTTTTCAACTAAAGGTTACCAAGACACAGCGGGAAAGTGAATCTACCCTAAATTAAACGAGTTCGTTTCGTTCTGCTACAACCTAAACCAAGCAAATTGACTTGCAATAGAAGACGCTTCCACAATTTAACCTAAAGTACTCGTTAAATAAGGCTGATGATCAGCAATTGCAACTTAATGAAGTACCCGCGATTTCGGCAATGGTCATACAGGTTGTCCCGCAAAGGACTCCCTGATTTTAAGAATAAATACCTCGGAAACGGAGGTCGGTAGAAGAATGAAACAAGTGGTATGTTTATTTCGAAATCCGTAAAAATCTGATAACAGAAGTTTCAAAATTAGTTATAAATCAGTTGCAAATGTTGCTGACAGGTGGCGCTCACGCTGTAATCCCAGTATGTAGTCCCAGATATAGACTATAAACTGTCCTTTGCAAACAGCCATTGCAATCATCTCACCATCGATTCAAAATGTGCACCTTTCGCAGCACAGAGATGGCGCAAACGAAGAATGAAATTTTCAGTCACTTTCGGTAGTGTGTCAACAGAAAAAGATGCACAAGCCTCACAGATGAACTCTTCAAGCTCTTCCAGTGTTGCAGGATCGCTCCGGAAAACAATGGCCTTCATTTCCCCCCATCAAAAATAGTCGGAGGGGGTAAGATCGGGTGAATATGGAGGCCAATCCATACCTGATCCAGTAAATATGGAATAGTTGTCAGCGAAATTAGAGGCGATCGTGAACGAGAGAGACGATGCTCGGCGATCGGCCTCCCCCGCTGGAGTTAGTAGCCCCGCCGACTGCTCATTGGTCGAGAGCGGAAGACGTCGGCCAATGGGCGACACGGAAAATCGACAGAGGGTACGACGGGAGCGGAGAAGAAAAAATCGAGAGAGAAGAGTTTCGCCTTCGATGCAAGAGGTTGGAAACAGGGAAATGGGGACCCGAGAAGCCACGTCGAAGCCGTGAAAGTTCGTCGGGGAGAAATTCGAGGCGAACCGAGGATCACGGCGGGACCTCGGCGACGAACCGCAAACGTGACGGCCATTCTGCCTGGCGAGAAGGTATCTGCTGGAACCACGGTAGGAGAAGACGCAGAGTAGACGGAAGTGCGGCCAGTACCGGCACCCGAGGCGTGAGAAGGGAACGTACGGGCAACATGGAAGGCAAGGGATAATCGACACCCGTCCGTGCTGCCCCGCAAGACTCGAGCATACCACAGCGAAGGACGAGAACGTCGGCGATAGCGACTTCGGATGTAACGGATGCAACGTCCCTGAGAAGTCAGCAGGTAACGGGGGGCTACCCGCTCCGTTCCTGGCTTGGACGGAAACGCATTAATAGTAAGCCCTTAGCATTAAGCCTAGCTAATGTAATTAATGTTAAGTAGGCCTTAAGAAACTTGGGGCTGCTGAGTGCTCCTTGCTAATGTTCTATTTGATTTCTATTTTACCAGCCTCATTGCAAACCACCTCACTGCTGCAAACCAAATCTTTGTGATGCCCCCACTGCCACAAATCACCGAGCACGTGCAATAGGATATTGACTGACAAGACTAGTGAAAATATTTATTGGAACTTTGTTTATTTCAATACTTTATGTCCTACAGTTCTACGGGTTGTAGTTTCTACCTAAGGATATCATTAAATTAAATGTGTGTTTTCCCTCTCTGTATAATTACAGAGATTACTAATTTAGTATAGAATTACCCGTAATAATAGTTCAAAGCAATAGCTCTATTCCCGAAGTATTCCTCAAAAAAAGGCAAAAAACGCTGGGGTATGGTGTGCTCGGACCCCATCTTGCATGAATCACGAAGTGCCTGGCCGATCCTCCTGGTCGACTCTATTCCTTTTGTAGCGACAAATTGTTCCAAAACCGCAACATACCGTACAGTAGTAACCGTTTCTTGCAGAAAAAACGGCCAGTGATGCATTTGTTGGATATTGCAGCCCAAACGGGAACTTTTGGGGAATGTAGTGGTCTTACTTGATACAAATGCGGGTTTTCGGTACCCCAAAATCCCAGTTTTGTCTGTTCACGAAACCATCCAGGTTTAAATGGGCCTCATCTGTGAACCATATACATTCAACATCGATTCCATTACCATCAATCATGGTGAGCATATCGTTCGCGAAATCTTCTCTTTGTCGTACAGCTGGCTTGAAGAATTTGGATCTTGAACGAAAACATGTGTGGGGTGTTCCTCAGTATTCTGCGCGTGCTGGATCGCTTTAATCTGGATTCCGCTGCAACTTTTCGGGTGGATTTCCTCGGATTACGCTGAATAACTGCAAAAACCGTCGCGACATTTTCAGCCACCCTGTCTGTGCGTTGAAATTTGTCGAAAAGTTGGCGGATTGTTTTTCGCATCAAGACCTTTTGCAACTTTAAATCGGGATTGAAAACTGCGCCTTGCTGCCGTAGGACTCCGATTTAACTGGTGACACTCCAGTACCAGTAAAACACGCTGCTCCACGGAATACATAAAGACTCCATCTACCTCCTTCACTACGCTACGTACAGCGCAACTGTCGGTGACATTAGTAATTAATTTTGAGATTTCCGTATCAGATTTTTACGGCTTTCGAAATAAACGTATCACTTGTTTCATTCTTCTGTCGATCTCCGTGATGTTTATTTACTCTTAAAATCAGGGAGTCCTTTGTGGGAAACCCGGTACTAATTCAGTCATGCAGAATTGCCCGTATGGAACTAATTCCATAAAATATTACTGTTTTGGTATAATTATACTAAATCTTGGACAATCATTTATTCCAGTACATTGCGTTGTGATTTATAAATAAGGGATAAGGTAAAAGGAGCAACCAGGTGGTTCCAAAATAATCCGTACATTTTCAGTTTTATAAGGTCTTTTACAGATATACAGTGATGCCGCTAGGCAAAATCAGCGTGGCGCAGCGCCATGCTGCCCCTTGCCCCGCCACGCTGCCCCTCGGCGCTGCACAAACGCAAGAAACTGAAACCAATAAATGCCAAAAATGTGCGGCTTAAGTAT
Source organism: Rhysida immarginata (assembly GCA_023313115.1). Classification (NCBI taxonomy): domain Eukaryota; kingdom Metazoa; phylum Arthropoda; class Chilopoda; order Scolopendromorpha; family Scolopendridae; genus Rhysida; species Rhysida immarginata. The sequence goes on from JAHWFO010027030.1 coordinate 835,633, forward strand.
TCATTGGAGCTTATCATTGTGGCGTGAGTGATTTAAAGCCTAAACATTTTAATTAAACTGCTACGTACATTCATTTAAAATATTAACTAACTGCATCAGTTTAGTTGGTAGCCGTGACGAGCTGTTTATCGCGTTACTCCTTGTGCTTTTTTTTTTTTTATCCCTCCGCGCCTTTTGTATTCGTGTGTGGTAGTTTCCTGTGGTCGCTTTATTGTCAAAACAAACAGCTTCGTCCGCGAGAATAAGCTTTCATGTTTAAATTAGCATTAATAAAATGTTGAGGGATAATACAGATCAACTGTATAAGGTATAAATTTTAAAAATCTTAATGCAATCATTATTCGCAATTTTATCCTGCAAAAATAGTGCATAAATATACTTTAAAAGCTATTGAGGACTGTACCACGAGATGATGTCTTTTCGGGGCATCACAAATTAAAGAAGAGATTAGCCTAGAAGAAATTAGAAAGCCTTAACGTGCCCTAATCGCATACAGATTCCGAAATTAGCATTATGCCTTAAAAATATAAATGTAAGTCACTGAAATGCCCATGTACTTTTATTAACTTTAAAGCAAGAATTAAGCTGTATTCAGTGCCCCTTTGCCTTCGAGCGCGCCATGCTGCCCTTTGTTTCTGTAGCCTGCTGTAGCCATCACTGATATATGATAGGTATGAAGTGAGGTATGAATTAACTTCTATCACTGTGAGGAAAGTATACAGGGTGAGTCTGAAACCCTGTCACAAACTTTAAGGGGAGGTATATAAAAAAAAAAGTACGGATGATTCTATGGGCTGTGCTCTCTGCTGACCTTGAGGTCATTCTCTTGAAGTTTTCACATTTGTATTACATTTGTATAAGAAACAAGTTTCTTTATTATTTTTTAAAACTGTTTTATTTCGGTTTGAGGTTCTCCCTCTCCCCTTCCTCTAATACAATATTGAGTTTTGTCTGAAGAGGTCGCTGAGATAGCTGGTGATAAAAACAAACCCAGATTTGGGTGGAAAAACTTATTTCCGGCAATACTTCCGCTGGCAACGCCGATTGGCACCCGTTACGTCACCAAAAACTAATTGGCTTATGGGTGACTGGAATTTTACAATTTGCTTTGGTGTGAAAGCAAACGTTTTCACTACTAGTCACGTTTTTCTCTGTTTCTATCCGAGAAATGGAGATTATAGAGAGTCTCTATTAGAAAGGAAAACCATCAGCAATCTACAATGGTAGACAGTATCGTATTGATTGGATGTGAACAAAGATAACATCACGTACTGGAGATGTTGCAAAGGCAGGAACTGCAAAGGAAGAATGTCAAGCCGAAATGGAGAAATCCTGGCAGAAACAGAGCATTCGTGTTAACCTGACATAGCTGCTATGGAGGTCAAAAAAAGCATATGTCCAGTGCGCGCAAGAGAGCGAGAGAAGAGAACGAGTCAGTTTCAAAAATCTCTTTTCAAGAAATAGGTGAGCTATTCAACCAGGGCTATGAGCTTGTAACCAGTAACCGAAATCCCATCGCTTCCTACGGCTAAGCATTCCTTGCAGCGCATACGTAGAAAATCACAGGGACTTGTAAACGAACCGTCTACGTCGTTAGAGGCTAATTATGAACGTAGTGTCCGAGAAATTAATTATGAATGAATATGGAAGTAGCTTCCTTCTCTTCGATGCTTTTGTTAATGATGGAAGAATTTTGGAGTTTGCGAGTGCGAAAGGGAAAGAAGCAATGACAACGTCTTCATCTTTCTTTCGTGATGTAACATTTAAAAGCTGCTGCAAGCAATATGGGCAAGTATATGCCATTCATTAGGATCTTGGAAGTTCAGTGGAAGAAACTAAAGTTATTCCAGTACTTTATGCTCTTTTGCCGAACAAGACAAAAGTTACATATACTCGACTATTTGAGGAAATAAAAAATCGTGTGCAAAATTGGAACCCCACATACATTATATGATGATGGACATCGAAACAGCAGCAATTTAGGTCCTGGAGTCTGTGTTTCCAACTGTAAAAGTTCACGGGTGCAATTTTCATTTCAACCAATGCATTTGGAGGAAAGTTCGGGAACTTGGACTTGTACAAGATTATATGCACAATGAGGAGGCCAGACTTCATGTGTGAATGTGTGCTGCTTTAGCACATTTGCCTATCAACTTAATCGACGACGGGTGGTTAGCAATACGAGAAGATTTACCTGATATCGACAACCTTGTATTGTTCGACGACTATTTCGTTAATCAGTGGTCATTCCCAGATATACGAGGGTTGGGGCATAAGTCATGGCAACTATTTTTTTTCTTGTAGATATGTGAACGGATCACAAACGTATACGTGTCGTGTGGAAGTTCTGCAGGCATAGTGTGTATGCAGAACAACAGATGGCTCTGTGATAGCTGGTAGTAGCGCAGCGAGGGCTGTGAAATCAGTCAGTTGGTGAGTGTCGTGCGAGATGGAAGTAACCCGTGTTGAGCAGCGCGCTTATATCAAAATATCCGTTCTCCGAGGGAGAAATGCGATGGAATGTCACAGTGAATTAGTGGAAGCCCTTGGGAATAATGCCCTACCATACCGTACAGTAGCACGGTGGGTAGGAAAGTTTCAGCAAGGACGTGTGTCAACCAGTGATGAGCAACCGTGAAGGCCATATTGCCCTGTATACTACCGTAATAAATAAGTTCAACGATCTTGTACTTGTTAAAGCAATAAAAAATAATCGCCTTCTGGATGCCTTTGAAAGTTTAGAAATCTCATCAGCCAACAGCAAAAATTTACTAAACTCCGACAAGGGACCCATTGGAGATTCTCAACTGATTAACTATTGGTCCAAACGTACCAATCACTGATTTATCCCCCTTAGTGGGGTTTATCACTTTTTCTGTCATTGGTGCTGTCAGACTATAAATATCGGTCTTGTTCTTTTTCACACTTTTTTTTTTTTTTTTTTGTTTCTGACAATCGTCAATCTTACTTTCTTTTTTGTATAATATGGAAGACCGCTTGGGTTGGTTAGGCTTCTTGACTACCTCAGTGTATTTCCTTTGGAGTTTATTCTGGTTAGATGAGCTTTGTGAAAGCGCTGCTTTCGTCCCATCCTAACGAATGTACACTTCACTGTTCGATTGTCGATTGTCGATTTTTCACACTCAGTATCATCTGGTGTGTTACTCCCTTCTTTTCCACCTGCTGAATGATGAGAGCTTCGCCCTCGAAAAGCGCTTCTATGATTAGGTTGTATTTTTCTTTTTACTTAATTTTTGTTGTGGTTAAAGAGTTGTTATTTACTTTGTCTTTAATAAATTAGTGTGTTACGATATTTCAGTGCTATTCATTGTCCACACATGTAGTTAACACCTTGTCCTTTCGTCTGTATATGTCACATTTTCCAACCGGACTGGTATCTTCAAGAAAAAAAATAGTTGCCATGACTTTTGCCCCAAACCTCGTATTTGGAACTACAAACAACAAGAACATCATAGGACGAACAACGTTTCTGAAAGATAGAACAGAAGATTGTCAAATCTTGTAAACAAACCCCACCCGAACGTTTATTCCCTAATTCAAAATTTTAAAACTGATGCGAAGTTTTATGGTCATGCTTACGACAGAAATTTGATGAACTCTGAAAACAACAAAAGGGAACGGAAAGCCATGAAAATTGATAAATTAATTAAGAAATGCTTAGCCAAGCTAGAAGAGACGGGCGATATAAAAACATGTTTAAAACATTTGTCGTACATACAAAAATTAGAATAAATTGTTTGTTTTTTTTGTCTTTGTTTATTAATTTTTTTATTATGCAACATTATGCCGCTGCGACGAGTAGACTAATATATTGTTCAGAAATAGTGGTGGGCCAGAAATATTATTATTATTATTATTTTGCATTTTGTCCTACACCCGAGAACCCACTTGACTTCCTATGTTATCGCCGTCGTGGTCGATGACCAACTTGGAGAGCTGTTACAATTTCATCAATTGTCACAGGATTTCTAGGAGATAATTCCAATTTATTAGAAGAAAGGCATGAATCAGAAGAGGACTGAAATCCAGATTCCGATGAATATGGAACCGGAAGATGAAGACGAAGAAAGTTGTAATAAATTTAGTTTTTTATTTAAATGAAACGTGGCTTATTTTATTTTTATCTACACATTCTGTGCTTTGCACAGAAGCGGTGCCATGATTAGGCCTATTTATCTAAAACGTATTTCACACCTTATTTTATATCGTAGGCTTACGATACATATTTTTTACGTAAGTATTTTTTAAGCATTTCTTTTGCAAGTGCGAAATGCTGGACTATGCTTCTTTTGTTTCCGCCAATCTCTCCTCAATTCCGCTGAAGGGTACCTGTTTTTCCAGTTTCGCGGCACTGTCCTCCGCTCATATGTCCCATAACGATTTCGGCTATCAAGTGTCATCTTCAGCGATGAGAGACAAAAGTCAACTAAAGAAAATAAAGCCTTTGTGATAGAGAATATATAGCCTTAGTTGGGGAGGGGGCAATTGCCAAGAATATCTCTCATTGGTTAAGCGGAAGGGATATTAACGACTATTGGACATATTTAAACAATGGGCCAATAAAATAAGAGGAGATATCTTGTCAATGTGGGGAAGGGAAGTAAACTAAAACAAAAGATTAAATCAAGAAAGAGAGTCCGGTTGTAGGAGCCGCATCGGGAACAGAGGACATGGCTCTTAAATCCGGAATGTAAAATATCAGGTAGTTGCATATCAAATGTCGGATTGCAGAGGTCATTTTTAATGGCCCTCTAGAAAGGACACCTTCACACGTGATATTCGAAATAACCCCCATTGCTATACAAACATTGTTGCCAACGATTTGGCAGCTTCTCGAGCCCTCTCCGATAGAATCCATGGTCACGGGACTCAATAAACTCCCGGAATGCGTTTCGACGTCTGCTTGGGTTAGGAATGTTTTCCTCCGGAGAAAATTGTCCAGGCTCTGGAAAAGATGGTAGTCGGTAAGGGAGAGGTCCGGAGAGTACCGGGGGTGTGGAAGCACCTTGTAGCCCAGAGCCTTTAGCGCCTGCACGGTCGTTCGTGCAGCGTGCGGACGCGCGTTGTCATACAGCAGAAGGACGCCTTTGCGATGCACAAGTGCAGGTTGTGGCTGACACAGTTTTGTGTGCATACGATGCAGTTCACGACAGTAGGTCGCAGCGGTGATCGTCTTCCCCTGCTGCAGGAAGATGTAATGCACTACACCACGGATGTTCCACCAAACTGTAACCATGAGCTTCCTGGGGGTGCAACGGGGATTTAGGGAACTGTCGCGAGGGTTCATCAGCATCCAGCCACTGTGCTGACCGTTTCCTATTGTCGTATAGGAGCCACTTCTCGTCGCAGGTGACAATGCGATCAAGAATCCCCGCTTCTTCATGGCGAAAAAGCAATTCCGTTCACATCTCCAACCGACGCTCTTTTTGATTTTCCGTAAGTTTGTGTGGGGACCGATTTGTCCTGCTTTTTCACCTTGCCGATGGTCCTAAGGTGTCTACTGACAGTCTACGTTGATACAGCATGATCCCCTGCAAGGTCCCGAACAGTTTTTGACGGGTCCTCTTCCACAGATCGCTTCAGATCAGCGTCATTCAACACGTTGGGCGGTCTGCCGCGTGGCTCATTTGCCAGGTCCGTCACTCCCGCCCGGAATTTTCGGAACCAACGTTGGAGAGTACGTTCATTTATATTGCCTACACCGAATACCTTATTGATGTTTCGAGAGGCGTTGGATGCAGTGCGATTCAACCTGAACTCGTAATGCATTATCACTCGTAATTCGTATGAAGTTATGACTACCTTTGCTTGGGTTCAAACGCTATTAAATATCATCGCAGACATGCAAATTTCAGGCAGCTGGTCGCTGATAGTTTTATCTCTGGGAATGTACCACTTTGTTATGGGTACTTGCTACTAAACGTGGTTGGTTTGGTTTGTTTGGTATTAACGTCCTTTTCAACTGCTATGGTCATTTCAGGACGGCGTTATAGGGGGCCGCAAATTTTGCCTCGCAAGGGTTCTTTAACGTGCAGCCGGCAAACGACTACACTGGACCAACGGCTTAACTTCCCTTCCGAAGGAAGTGCGTGATTTCAGGATTTTCCCCCTGAAAAAATCCTCGTCGTCCTCGGCCGGGGTCGAACCCGCGTCTTCGGGCATCAGAGGTGATCACACAACCACTGAGCCACCGAGGCCGATTACTAAACGTGGAAACCGTGCTGAAGCGCGGAACCCACCTCGAAATCCGACATTTGATATGCAACGACCTGATAGAACCATGGAAGTAAACTGAACTAAAAATAACAAGTAACAAAAAAAAAAAAAAATTAATAGTAAATAATAATAAAAAACAAAAAGAAAAGAAAAGAAACGAGAAGACACAGAATCAATTCAGTAAATCAAACAGAACAGAGTTTGCGATCGGGCCTTTGTCCATATTTAATAACTCTTTAGAATCCCTTTTATAGATTTATGTTAAGTATATTTACACAACAGCGGAATCCGCGACGGAAGGCATCAACATCGACATTGGCTTTTATTACAAATACGAACTTCTAAAATAAAAATACTTTTTGGGTTAAGTTAGTTTCGTTTTTTGGAAAGAACTGTTTTGAAATGTAAAATGCTCTTTCCACCTTTTAATAATATTTCTAGGTCTCTGCCCAACATAGTTTTTCTCACAAAAATCACATTGAAAGAGATAGATTCCTGTCTTTTCCAGAGGTGGGATGGCATCTTTAGGATTCCTTAAGGGTGCTTTTAAAGTATTCCCACTTTTTAATGCAATCCTTAAGTTGCAAGAGGTAATTTCGTAATCCGTATTCGTTGTTTATAACTGTCTTTCAATGTGAACTAGAGATTTTCCTTTTCTTTCTGTCTTAGGTATTTTTCGAACCCGCTTATCCTTTAGAGTCGCGGGGGCAGCAAGCCTATTGAGGATTTCCAGTTCTCGCAATCTTCCGCCATCAGGCGCATGCATGTCCTCAATGGTAATACCCAAACGACTCGAAACTCAGATTCTCCATGTAGTCTAGCCACCTGTTCTAGGCCGACCCCTTGCTCTCTTGCCCATCGGCTTGGAAAATAGAAACTGCCTAGGAAGACCAATTAGCTTAAGGTGACCAGATTTTCAAAAGGCAAAACCGGGACACTCTGCGATGACCGAAACCGGAAGTGAATGTATATGGTCATGTACCGGAAGCTACGTCAAATGAAGTCGGAAACGACCGGAAGTGACGTGTTTTGATTATCAAACTTCAACTGGAACTTAAGGGGCCCATACACTGGCAGGTGCGGCCTGTGACAGGCCACAGGCCGCGTCCGTTTTGGCCTCGCCTGTGGTAAATCCGCCAGTGTATGGGGTCGACAGATGAGAGGTCTGATCTGTCACAGGCCGGGTTTGGCCTGTCAGTCGAGTTGGATTTTCTGGTCTGTCATACAGGCGCGGCCTGTCAATCTGTGGGGGTGAAAGGTCAGATTATCACAGGCGAAACCCAAAGCGCATGCTCCTGACCACTTGTCCTCATCTAGTATCATTTATCACTATAATTGTTGTTCACCAGTTCTACACGTGAAATTCCTTTGCATCCACATAAAAAATAGTAATTTAATTTTGAATTTTAATTTATTAGTTTACTTTTAGATTAAGTTATAATTCTTTTATGACCATTAAAAAATTAATTTGTTTATTAAAAAGTTTACATTTTATTTTTGCTTCATTTGTAGATAAAGTTATAATTCCTTCCTGTTGATTAGAAACTGTTTTATTGCAAGTTTTAATTTTTAGTTCATTTATAGATAAACTTATAATTCCTTCGAGTTGATTAGAAAATATTTATTTTATAGTAATTACTCTTTTTTTGTATTTTACAATCGGAAGAAATTTTTTAGGCTAGATTAGAATTTTTTGTTATATTTTTATTAAAATGCAAGCTTTTTTTCAATAAACTGTGTAGAAATTTTTCCTAGAAAATGCTTAGATCCGATTTTAATCTAAATAATTTATTTATTTTATAAATTTAATTTTAAAAATTTAAAAATTATAATAGATGGTAATTGAATGTCGATAAACATTATAGATAGGGCCTCGTATTGCCATTGTTTTGAATTAATAAATACGAGGGTTGTACCAAAAGTAAGGTTCCCATATTTTTTACAAGTAGAAAACATTGTTTATTGTTATTAATTTATACATCGTTGAAAAGCTTACACTGTTGTCTATTTTTCAACATAGTCTCCATTTTTTTCGACACACTTTTGAAGACGGTGCTCCAGCTTTTGTATTCCTAAGTCGAAGAAGTCTCCCGCCAATCCGTTCTTTCAATTGTGCCGTGGGAAGCTTCAGGAATGCGTTCAACAAGTTCACGGACAGTGACCCTCCGATCTTTCAGCAGCTCACTGTTGATCTTCTGGGCAATCGAATCCGAAACCGGCGGTCTTCCACTCCGTTCTTCATCGTGAACTTCCGTGCGACCCTCAGCAAAAGCCCGGCACCATTTTCGGACGTGCTGAACGGACATGCACTTTTCACCATAAACCTCAGTCAGTTGCCGATGAATCTCCACGGGCGGTAACTTCCTTGCGTGGAGAAACCGGATTACTGCTCGAACCTCGCACATGGCGGGAGCGGCGATCAACACTTCCATCTCTGACGGCTGCCAAGCGAACACTGAGCGCCGTAGGAATCGCTCGAGAGTGCGGGAACCACTGCGCACGGCACTGTTGTCGGATTTAGCCTAGCACCTTCCCTCGAGGCTGTAGCTCATTGGGAACCTTACTTTTGGTACAACCCTCGTAGATACAGACCCTGACGTAATACCTTGAATAATTTCATTAAAGACTCACGTATGTATAATTAAATATTCAAATTTGACGCGTGAAACAAATTTTTCATAATTACACCACCACGTTTACTTGGAGGATTGCGGCAGTTCAATATCAAATAAAATTTCAAGACGAATTTATTTAAACAATAGAGGCGGATGATATTATAAAGTCCCTCCATCGTATACCGCGTCTATCCGAAAATATCGCATGCATTTCAATATTATTTTCGTATGGTAAAGGGAGAGGGAGTGTTCAATATTATTTTCCGTATCACGTGGCCATGCCAACGCAACTGAGACCTCTCAATGCGGAGAAATAGCAGCTCAACACATCAAGATTCCCTTATTGCGTTGCTGTGCACTCTCTCTAGTAGGGTAATACTTTCCACTCGTTTCGGAATCTTATTTTGGCCGCTTGTACCCGCGATCGCACTCTTTACACAAAAAATAAAAACAACGTGTGAAGCAAAATACGGAGACAACGGAGGCAGTTGACAATAAACGATTTTAACCTTGCACGATTTCTCGCGCGTGACGACTGTACGCTTCTTAAAGTATCGCACTGTAAAGTACTTCTATGCAGTTAGCTGGCAAAGTTAAGTTTAAAATGGTGACAAAATTGAAGACGTTTGGGAAGGGTACATATACACTGAGTGGCCAATTTATTATGACCAGCGAGATTAATATTATTGGAGTGGAAATAACGACGCCATGTTTGAAGCTAATTGATAGTTGAGGTAAAAACTTGAAATATGAGAATAAGAAAAGAAACATTCGGTTTATTACAATCATATTTATCATGCTGCTGCTTGCAGGAAATCGATTTAGTCTAAACTTAGCTTATATTATTAATACGAGCAACTTAACTAGCGTCAGCCATGACAGTTGAGGTTAAATAAGCAGAAGTTGAGGTCGACACATGCAAGTTATCACTGCTTCATAGTGGTGGCGCTGATGATCAGTTAGTTTCCACTCTAATAATATTAATTTCGTTGATTATGACCACCTCCTTTGTTGGGCCATCTTTTGCGCTTAATACTACATCAGTTCTTCTTGGCATGGACTCCATGAGATAGATGGTTTCTGCCGTAATTTGCTGCACTGTAGCCCTTCTGTTGTGTTTTACAATTCTAGACACTCTGTTCTGCCCGAGCATTTACTAGTCGATGATGACCACAAGTTGCACGTTGAGACACAGTTTTTTTTTTTGTTTTTTTTTTTTGCTGACAGTCCAGTCTTTAATCACTTTAATAACAGCTGCTCTTGAACATTTCACAAATGTGCCGGTTTCCCTGATACTCGCTTCATGGCTCCAAGCTCCTACAATCATCCCACGTTCAAAGTCTGTGAAATCGTGTTGTTTACGTTAATTTCACATATAAATCACTTCTACAACCGGCGTAAGTACTAGGTTTTTTTTTTATATCAGTCTGGCCCTCTAGTGACAAAGGCGTGACAGCATAGCTAATTTGCTTTAACTGGCAGGTGGTCATAATAAATTGGCCACTCAGTGTACGCCCTTTCCGACATAGGTTTCAGTTATTCCAAAATAACTGGAAAGTGCAAAGTCGTTGTAAATAATGTTATTCAGAGGAGCAAACAGCTTCCACCTCAAGACAGGGTCGTAGTGAAAAACGTGAAAACCAGAAACAGAATCCAGTTATCCATAACACAGCTAACGTGAAAAAACTTCCGAGCTATGGCCTCCTTAGAAAATCCACCTACACAGCGCCACATGGCCAAGAACTGAAAACATCTCAAAGAAATGTCGGACGCATCATTTCAGAAAACCTGAAACTGCAGTGTCGGCATAAGGTTCGTGGTGATCGTCTGACAGAATGGCACATCCGCGAATGCCAGAAAATTTTACGAACGGTACCCTGCACATGACGATGGCAATGGGTGGTCACCCTAGAGGAAGGTTGGGTATACCTCACGGCTTGCAACTGCATATTGTGCTCGTAGTAAGCTCAGGTTGCACAAGGTGGTTAGTAACAACTCGGCCTTGGTAACAGAGGTAATGAACCCAATTTACCATCAAGAAAATTCCCGTCTCTAAGGTACAGAAGCCCATTAGGAAAAGGTGTCGAGCATAAAAAGAAACAGGAACCGGAATAAAGATGATCCCATTTTCATCCATCCCGGATAAGTTCCCAGACTTCTGTGGCTTTGGGTTCCTTAAAAGAGAACCTGGAAACGTGGACCTACAATGCTGAGACGTCTATGGAAAGTGTGCAAAGATGTGTGGAGCAAGATCCCCCTTGTAATGCTTCGCAGAAATTTGTGACAATAGAAACTGAGATATTGGGCCATTGTCCATAACAGAGGACATCACAATGAAGACAACAGCAGTGGGGGAACGGTATCTCGAAGAGAAGCTGAATGTCAAAATCGTTCAATTTGAACTGCCTCGATCCTCCGTAAGCGAGTGATTCCACTCTATGATGCTGCTGTTCGTTTTACCAGATCAACATTTATAGTTCCTATATGTCGGAAGAAGTAGTAAAGAGACGTTTCTTGTTTATCTTAAAATTACTTTTAATAGGAACGGTGTTTTAATTACTAATAATTACAGTTCTCATTCCGTTCGTATCTCTTTAACCATTTGTAACTGAAATTTCCACAAAGGACGCTATCAAATTTAATAAACCAAATGAATCATGCGATATTAAAATTTCAAAATCTCTCAGAAATCGTACGATCATTTCTTGCTTGGCTTTAAAAGGTTAAACACTTGTAAAGTCCCTTAATAGATGGCTAGACAGTTTTGGCCAGTTAATTTCTATGCTCCTTGTCCCCTAAACACGATTTCTAAAGGAAGTGGTCGTGGCACGTGATTTGCCGTTTTCGATTCAGCGACGCCATTACCAACCGCAAGCGTGGTGTTCCAACATCTCCTAGAAAGAAAGCGTGTGCACATGGAGGTGTTGGTCATCGCCGGTGCTAAAAGCACGCTTTCTTCTCGGCGGCACGCCTGAAGAAAAACACAATCCTAAAAGTTTCTCGGTGCAGTCAGTCGGCGCCGAAAACATTATCAGAACGATTTCGTGGACTGGCTGACCGTTGCATTCTCCGGCGAAAAACATAAGTGACCTTGAAAATTTATTTTCTTGTTCTAAGTAGTGGTCTGCACAATCCCAATTGTGACGCGCACTTTAGATGCAATTTCACAGTCAAAAATTCGCCTGTTGAAGAGAATTAATTAGCTTTTCAAACCGTCGAATGTTCACTTCGTTACCGCCATTCTCAGTCAACCAGTGTGTGAATGATCTGTCACTGCAATTTGGTAATGGGGGTCTCCCATGTCAACTAATTCTGTTACTGGGAGACCCCCCCCCCCCACAACAAGCAGAAGCAGGATTGGGTCATCCTCCCTCAGCTTATTCTTTGCCTTAATGTTTAAGAAAACTGCCGTTTTCTAAATGCAACCTGCCTTAATGCAATGAAAATTGCCTTAATCTACGTGAAATCTGCCTTAATCTAAATGAAAATTGCGCTAAAGTTATTGAAACTGCCGTTTTCTAAACGCAAAGTGCGTTATCTATGTGAAAATTGCCTTAATCTGAATGAAAACTGCCGTAAAGTCCTTGCAAAAAGCTGTATTATTTGTCCAGATGAAGGGCAGGCCTACAATTAAGAATGAAAAAACCTGACTGGTATCTCGAAAGGACCGATCCCTGGATGTTGAATTGGTGGAAGAAAATCATGGATATAACTTAACTGAGAACGAGACCACTGGTCTCAATGAAGGCTTGTTAGTAGTAAACGTTAACACTTACAGATGCAGCAGACCAATAGATCTCAACAAACCAATCAACGAGTTGCAAAAGATTGGTTTTATTTGGCCTTAAACTTAAATTTTATCTGAAATAAATATTTAAATAAATACTCATTGTATAATTGGCCACTTTATCTTCCTATATATCCTGCGATGTTCTTTGGCTTTACCAGTCGTCTGGACATTTGGAGGCCACTGAAAGATAGATAGAAAACGTCTACTGCAGTGGTATCGGGAATGTTGTAACAAGGAAGACGTACACTGATATCGTTGGGAAAGTCGAATATTTTGCAAAGTTTATTTGAAGATTCTTTCTGAATACGTCTATCGGGCTTTCTATCCAATGAGTGACGAATTGTTGAGGAATAGTTGAATTATCCCGTCAATGAATTATGAAGAGAACTTTCAACATCTAAATTACTTTTTACTTTAAAATTTAAAGTGTCAAATTATATTTTCAGTAATGATTTAACCCTTCTTAAAATAAATAAAAGTTCGAATTAATCCAGTTCTCTTGTAAACCATGTTTGGTAAGTCCTTAGTCCTTTTGGGGATTGAGAACCTAACTGCAGTCCACGACATCGAGGATAGTTGCAGCTTGCTTGTATTTGACCTCATGACTCGTAAACGAGTAGAAACATTATATCAAATCTGGAGTTCATAAGAAGCATACTTAATGAGCTTTAGCCCAATGTTCTACAATGAGCGAAAAATTGGCACTTTTGATGAGCATTTTGTAATTTATTACTTCTTCGTTAATTCTCCGTCTGGGTTATGTAATACCAAGTAGAAGTTGCTTTGTATAAATATTTCAATGCCCAAAAAAATGTCCTAAATGAAATGCAGCTATAATTTTGATTCACGTTCACGTCACTATATTTTGCTATGAAGTTCGTGAGAAAAGTGGGAAATTTTGTTGGTTTCACTAACTATTAAGCTCTCGCGTGACTGTTTCGCAAACGGAAATGTGAACGCTTCAGCAACAAAGCCATTCAAAAGCGTACGATGCACGGAATCGAGAATTTATTTAAAAACCTCAGGGCAATTTCAAAAATAATTTTTTACGCTGTTCACTAATCATGACAGAATGGCATTTAAAGTAGTTACTAAGGGGTGGGCACTTTCATTCAGTAATTATCAAAATTTTTTAAGTTTCCTGAAAATTAAAAATAAATAAATAAATTTCGTTGAGGAATTCAACAGAGCTTACAACTTTGAATGGAAAAATAACATTAACCTCGGTCATTATAGATTACAATCAGACTTTAAAAAAAATGGGAAAAATTATTTTCTCCTCATATCACAAAAACGTGCTTTAAAAATAAGCGTTCAAACATTTCAGGGTACTAAAAACAAGATACAAAAAATAAATAAAACCGTTTAAAATGCGGTTTTTAAAAATACAAAATAGCTCGAGTTTAACAATGTTCAATCCCAGGTTGGATTTCCCATAAAGACAGTTTCATATTCAGCGAATTCAGGCGTTTACTATATATACTATTTTTCAACCTATCTTGGCAGAATTGGGAGTGTTACGGGGTTTAATCACTCCCTCTTTGAAATTGTGTTATCTCGCTAAAAGAATAAGTTCCTAGGATGAAATGAAATTTCTTAAATAATTATTTTGAAACCAAGAATTAAATTATTAATTTTATTCAATTTCAAGTATTTGTGAAATTTTAAGAAGCATAATTAATGAGAAATATGAAATTTTTAAAGATAAATGGACTCGCACATGCGCTATTTGGCGAGATTATTTTGGCTGTTCTGATGAGAGTTTTTGTTTAATTAATAATAAACTAATCTATTTGGTTAATAATCTATATATATAAAAGAAGAAACTGACTGAGTGATCAACGCACAGCCCAAACCATAAGGCCTAGAAACTTGAAATTTTGTACAGAGGTTCTTTACATATTGTAAGTGAGCACTAAGAAGGGGTTTTTCGAAATTCAACCCCTAAGGGGGGTTGAAAGTTTAACACATTAACTGGTGTTGCACTGTATACTTAACACATTAACTGGTGTGGCACTACATAATTAACCATATTAACCTCTTTTAGAGAGGGGGTAACGAAATATTAACAACGAGCATAAATATGATTATGCAATGAAGGACATAGATAAGGCAATGTTTATCGAGGAGGCTAAGGAATCACACGGGTCTCCCTTGAGCTCCCTAAAAACGTCCAGACGACTGGCGAAAATTTGTGTGTTTGGCAAAAAAAGAGAAAGAACGAGTATTGATCAGTGAAATTTGCAACAGAAAGATAAAAATCTATCCGGGCATTGGAAACATCTGAACACAGAGCAGGAGGGTATAAGAGCTTCTACGTCAAGGGCAAGGGAAATTTTAAAAGATAGGTCTAAAGTATACAGTAATGCTCCCCGGGGGTGAAGATGGATAACATTTTAATCTGAGCCAGAACAACAAGAGTGTAAGTAAAGTCCCGGGCAAAGTGTGCAATATAAGTAAGTTCATTAAGAATGATGGTTCCATCCCACCTCTGAGAATTATAAAACAAAATGGAATTTGTAACAATACGTAGAATTCCTGTTGTTCGGGCTTTTCTTAGAAGTTAACATTTTCTTATAAATATTTAATAATGATCCGTAACCGGAGATAATGGAGAGTTAGCAGACTATTGAAAAAGAGTGAAAGATGACAGAGGACGCAGTTCCTTCGTTCGAGCTACAGTTGACGACATAACCGATAGCAAAGCATACAAGAACTCAACTCTTCAAACCAAAAACCATATGGTGTTATGTCCTATAATAATATTTCGAAGGATTATAACAATAATTCATATCTATTGAAATGCCAGCGAAGAAATGAATGAGTATTGGGCAGAGATGACAAAAAGTTATCCGGACATCGGAAACACCTGAACAACCTGCTTCGTCTATAGACGGAAATTGTAGAATTACTGAAAACAAATTTATTATTTAACTTCATGAGGTTGTTCTGTTTAATCTACAACTGTAATTATCTCGGGCAACGCCGGGTGCCTCTGCTAGTGTAACATAAATGGTGCACAGTATCGATATAATTATATGCGTGATCAAGAGATAAGCTGATGCAGCGCTCGTTATGGTGTGATGCGGAAGTGATTTACGTTAAGTGGAAGCTATTTTTTTTTGACTGCTCGAAAGGTGTTACAAGTCTCATTTTTCGTGTGTATATAAACTAATCAACGGCAATTATGACAAAACCATCCGAAAAATTTTTTAAATTTCTTATATAACTAGATGGATCCCGTCAAAATTTGACGGAGAACAACCCATCTTATTATTAATCCCCATCTCTTTAATTAAAAAATAATAAAATAAAAAATTGTCAGAGCAACAAATAGAATAATCATTATGCACAAACAAATAGAATAATCAGAGCTTAAATATTTCGTTAAGCACAAAGAATAAGAAATGAGTTAATTAAATATATAAAAACAAAACAGCTTTAAACTAAATTTCTCTGAAAGTATTAAACTGAGACATAAAGTGTCAGCGAATAAAATGATCAGTTTTTAAAGCTCTTTCTTGCGATATAACATTTAACAAAACATTTTCAGAGTTTTTCAGTAGTCACAAGGAAATTTCATAAAATGATCAAGGCAGGATTTTCTTTCTGCAAATCTTCAGTTTATTTAATTCAAAACAATGATTACAACAATCCCTGGCTTCTGATGGATTGTCGTAACTTTCTTTGTTGGCTTCAGATGAGCATGCGCAGAAGTGCCAATTTTGCTCTTACAAAAAATGCTTTGCATTTTAATATATAAGATTATATATTTTAATAGTTGAGAATATTAAATGCTTTGAACAAAAGAGCATTTTTGTAAAAGCAACGGTGATATGAATTAATGTATATTTTATTAAAAACTAAAATATAGAATAAAGCATGATCTGACAATTAACATGAAAAGTTTTTTAAACCCTCAAATAAACAGATCAAATTGCACACTTGGATGAAAAATTTTTAATCTGTTTATGGTGTTCTTTACATACACTGTTTAAAACTTAAAGGTAAACTCCAGGGAAAAAATCGACTTTATTTTTTTTGTATCATAACATTAATCCAGGTTAATAGAGTATATATCATTCAAAATTTTTCGATTTTTCCTAATATTTTATTAAGAAAAATGCCTCGGAAAATTGAAAATTTGCGTGGGATCTTCCATTCCGTCTCCACAGAACACGGCGGAACAAGCTGTCATTTCCTGCCGCGAGAACCTCGGGGAATTTCTCGCCGAGATTCTAGTCGCTTAGAACGATTCTACATATCGTAAGATTTTGCTAACCTGTTTTATGTGGGAATGCCTTCAACTTGTTCTCTGTTTGGATGTGTAAATAGACAGTCGGATAGAAATTTCACGTTTCATAGATTTCCACAATCAGAATCAATTAAAAAACAGTGGATTAATAGTTTTTGACAGCGAGGGAACTGGTATCCAAATCCAAGCAGCATCGTGTGCTCATTTCGAAGCGTCTTGCTTTGTCTACGCATCCGCCGTTGTAAATTCAGTATCAATTCAAACAAGAAATTCGCTAAAACTATATAGATCACATATAAAGGGGGAACTAGATGCTCTTCCAATTCTAAACGGGCCTGGCGTTCTTCAAGAACAACGACCGCAATAGCACTCGTTCAACGCCGAAAGAATGAGGAAGTAGGCCTATCTATTGTGTAGGGCACACGCCAACGCGGCAAGCAGAAGATCCCGTTTCACGGTTTAACACATAGGGCTGTATATCGCAGAAGTTTTCGTAGCATTTAATTCTGCTAACAGCCCTTGTACATCGCTGTCAATGTCGGTCTTGCTTTCATATTCGTAGTCCATTGTAGGCCTAATCCACTGCGATGCCCTAATGGGGAAGTGGGAGAACTGATAGCGGCGCCTGCGATAGCGTCCAATGTATGACGTCACGATTTCGAAACTCCTTCGCACCTCTCGGCAACTTCTGACGTCACAGATCCCGAAACGTGGCATCAGTGTCGATCGGGGGGGGGGGGGATGAAAGTTTTTTTTATATATTTTATCAATTTTGAGTTCGAATTGAAAATTTTCATTTTAAACACAGTTGTTTTGAGTGTGGAGTTTACCTTTAAACGAAATCAAAAACGTGATAATGAACAACAAAAAAAAAAGGTCTATCCATATCGGATTCGAACTCTGGTATTCGAGGGCGTAGGCAGAGACTTTCCGCACATTCCTTTTTACCTCAGCAGTTCAGCCTCTACAGCCTAGCTGCCGAGTTGATTCTTAGCCTCGCGCATGCGCATCTAATCAAGTAAACACTGTAATTGAACCAATAGGAATTAATGAAGAGTTTGGGATTTTTTTTTTTTTTATTTACATAAAATTGAACATTTATTAAATACTCCCTCTGTCCGAAAATACAGACGAAAATAATATTGAATACCTCCCTCTTCCTTTACCATACGAAAATAATATTGACATGCATGCGATATTTTCGGATATACGCGGTTATCGATGGAGAGACTTTAGGCGAAGTCAAAAATGCAAACACCGAGTTGGGTTGGTGAAGCAATGATTATTGCTCGACTGTTAACGTATTGTTGACTATTGTAACAACAATGATGTTCTTCACTAACTCAACTCGGTATTAGCATCTTTGACCTCGCCCTTTATAATATCATCCGCCTCTATTGTTTAAATAAATTCGTCTTGAACTTTTATTTGATATTGAACTGCCGCAATCCTCCAAGTAAACGTATATTTAAATCTTATGGTTGTGTAATTATGAAAAATTTGTTTCACGCGTCAAATTTGAATATTTAATTATAAGGTGCGTCCAGAAAGTATAAAGCCACTTGTTTTTTAACAATATTTTTTTAATGCGTAACCAAAATGCGATAAGAATCAACAATGTTCATCATGTTAACTTGACTGCTTGCCAACCATAATTTCAAGTAAAAATAACAAATACCAAATAAACTAATGAGAAAATTCAATTTTAGTTGTCCAAAAAGCCAGTGTTTGATTTTATACAAATATTTAAGAAAGGTTAGGCCCATTTGGTCAAGGGGGTGATAAGTATGCGCAAATGATGGTTAAAGTTATATTTGAGTTATTTTCATCAATTTTATTTGATGGTTAAAGGGTAAGGACTATTCCCGACCTTCGAGTCGGGGCCTGCTCTGCCGATTGAGTTGCTATTGGCTTCAATGAAGTCCATTTGGATATCTTGTAACAGCAAAGCGGTTCATATCCGCGGCAGCTCAGTTGGTAAGAGCAGTACCAGCTAAAGCACTGTATAAAGAAAGTAAGGACATTTCGTGCCAGGCAGCCATTTTGATGCCTATTTCGATTCGTTGATTGCCTCTTTTTTTGACAGTAAATTCAAACTTCCAGATTGAACAATTCCTTTTTGACAAAAGTAGAGAGGATTGTGCCTCTGATGTTTGAATTTGATGCAAAGAAAAGGCAACCATCGTATCGAAATAGGCATCAAAATGGCTGCCTGGCACGAAATGTCCATACTTTCTTTATACAGTGCTTTAGTACCAGCGATAGGCATGGTCCCTGGTTCGAACCCAGGTCGCGGAATTTTTCCTTCCCTTTTCAATTTGTCTTTCCAACATCAGGATTAAGTAAAATTCTTCAAGATATCAATCTGTAAATATTTTGTTTATAATCAGCTGTATGTTGAAAACACCGATAGTTTCGATAGTTTATTATTCATGGGTTATTAGAACAGTTTTTTTTTTTAGGAGACTACTTCTGTGAAATTAATGTTCGCTGCTCGACTCACAGCTCGCATACTGAACGCACACGCTGTGATTCGGGCCTCATTGTTTCCAACTAACGAAAAAATATTGTAAATGATGGACTTAAAGTAATACTTTGATATAAAGTTATTTATTCAACATGTTTCGGCCAGGGGCCATCTTCAGGAATAATAGAAATTGACAAAATTTTATAGAATATATATGGGATGGGTTGTGGGTGGGATGTATTGACGTGGGAGAGTTTTGGGCTTGGCGAATGAGATGTTGGCTTGGTGTGGTGGTAACTTCGAGTATGAAAATAGAAGGGTGGTAACGGTAGGGGTCTATTGCTCTGGAGCAGGAGGGGAGAGAGTGAGGAACTAATAGGGGTAATGATGAGTTAAGGACCATGAAAATATTCACCTTCTTGAGGAATGCAGATGATGATGCATATGAACCTCCTTCTTGGGGAATGACGTTGAGTAATATAAATATATGTGTGTGTGTGATCAGTTATGATGTAATAGGGATGAGTAAAATGTAGGGAAGATGTTGATAGTATGCTACAATTGGAGTCTGAGGGGAGATGGAAGGAGTTAAAAAGAACAGACATGGCTTAAGAAGGGTGAGGATAACGAACAAAGCTTAACGATAAAGTCAGTAGGGGTTGTAAATAAGAAAGAACATTATGGGGAGGGTATGAATATCTTAACCAGATAGACTGAGGGTGGACTCAGATTTCGATATTATCCAGCTGAAATCGGAATGTTTTTATGTTATATATTATTTGTTTTTGTAAAGGCTAAGACCTTTCATTTAAGACCAAAATGAATTTTATAGATGCAGTAGTTTACATCAACGACTTGTCTAAAGAATCAGCCTTGCAACTTAAATATTAAGTGTGATAATGCATTACGAGTTCAAGTTTAATCACGCTGCATCCAACGCCTCTCGAAACATCAATAAGGTATTCGGTGTAGGCACCATAAATGAACGTACTCTCCAACGCGGGAGTGACGGACCTGGCAAATGAGCCACGCAGCAGACCACCTAACGTGTTGAATGACGCTGATCTGAAGCGATCTGTGGAAGAGGACCCGTCAAAAACTGTTCAGGACCTAGCAGGGGATCATGCTGTATCAGCGTCGACTGTCAGTCGACACCTTAGGACCATTGGCAAGGTGAAGAAGCAGGACAAATGGAAAAGCAAAAAGAGCGTCGGTTGGAGGTTGAGACGATCACCGCTGCGACCTACTGTCGTGAACTGCATCGTATGCACAGAAAACTGTCAACAGCAACCTGCATTTGTGCATCGCAAAGGCGTCCTTCTGCTGCATGACAACGCGCGTCCGCACGTTGCACGAACGACCGTGCAGGCGTTACAGACTCTGGGCTACGAGGTGTTTCCACCCCCCACCCCCCCATACCCTCCGGACCTCTCCCCTACCGATAATTTTCTTTTCCAGAGCCTGGACATTTCCCCCCGAAGGAAAACATTCCTAACCCAAGCAGACTTCGAAAACGCATTCCGGGAGTTTATTGAGTCCCGTGACCATGGATTCTAATGGCTGGTTGGTTCCCCCGCTCCCCACTACCTCTAACCGAAGAGGTCCGCCTTCCACTCCAACGTGACGTACTCTCGCGCCAGAGTCAGTAGCACGAGCAGTACCAACCTTGTTTAATACCAACAGCATTTATCATGTTTTTCATCAAAAAGTATCGAAGAAATGAACAAATACTGGTAGTTCAATTAGCTTTTGGCAGACCGCGCCGCGCGAACACAGTCGCCCAAATTTGGCTCGTGCTACGCAGCGCCACGCCACGCCATTCAGCTTAGTTTGAGGTTCCATTTACGGCGTTGCTTGCGATTTGCGACCCCAAGTGTCTTATATTACTTTAATCGCCTGAATTTTGTCTACATCGTAGTGTAATTTTTTTGAAGGAGATAATTTACACTCTGTATTTACTTCTAAATACAACAAAATAGTGCCCGGGCAAATTTGTCTCGGACGTGGCCGGAGTTAATCCATCACTGCCCGTGCATAATAATCAGGGAAATTAAAAGAAGTAATAATTTTTGTTTATTTTTGGGTAGAGAAAATGGAACTATGTGGAATCCAACGAAGAACTCTAAAATTTGTTCTGGACATTTTGTAAATGGTAAACCTTTTTACAACCAAATATCCACATTACAATCCTACAATATTTCCTCCTATGTATAAAAAACACCATTAAAAAAATAAGTCTACTGAGAGGTTTCTAAGGCAATAAAAATTATCTCTTCATTTTCTGATTAATTTTTTTTTCTAAATAATAGTTTCCAATCAACAATCGATTGAAAATTGCACCCCAATGTCATACTCATTTTCTTGAAGAACGCAGCTGTTCTTTACATAGGCGCACGAACGCATGCGTTGCTGCGAACTGCGTTGTCCGATTAGCCGGTGTGCGTCTGTGCGATGAAACGCTGCGTCTGCAAAATGGAGGCTCCGGTTCA
Source organism: Rhysida immarginata (assembly GCA_023313115.1). Taxonomy (NCBI): domain Eukaryota; kingdom Metazoa; phylum Arthropoda; class Chilopoda; order Scolopendromorpha; family Scolopendridae; genus Rhysida; species Rhysida immarginata. The sequence continues at coordinate 857,486 of JAHWFO010027030.1, forward strand.
CATGCACCACGTGCGTTCGCTCCGATTCTCATTGCGCAAATGCTCATGGGTTGAAAAGTTCTCGAAGCAACATGGCGTCTTGTTTAGCGAAGCATCAGCGACGATGTTTCTTCGTGCCTTTTTTAATGACGTTTTTAGCTATCTAGAAAAAATATACCACTAGACTGTCCATATGTATTGATATAAAGCTCTTTGATGTGATTGAACTGACAATCACTAAAGAAATTCATATATATAGCAGTGTCGGTGCTTCCACTGGACCGACAGGGGAGGGGAGGGGGTGCTATTTCTGCAAAGAGCACAGCAAATAAAGTGGAGCCTCGATGTCTGTTGTTTAATACATGATTCCCTTCTTTATTTTCATGGCTCCTTACCGAAATCAAGAATATATCAATCTGTTTCTTATAAAATAACCATTATTTTTGCAAATATATAAAATTAAAATGAATAAGAAAAATAAATTACAAAACAATAAATTACAGTTTTTCGTGAATTTCATACATTTCTAAATAGATTTAATACAATTTTAAATGAATTTAATGTGCTTTCAAATAGATTTAATACAATTTTAAATAAATAAAACATATGTTTTATTTCAGTGTAAATGGAGTTTAATTACCAAAATTAAGTAAGAAAAAACATTTTCATTGAAATCTTGTTTTAGTAAATTCACAGATAGTTTATTTTTTATTATTTTAATTAAATTACAGAAAACAAAATTGTAACATAAACAAATTGCAAACAAACAAAATGTAACATAAAGAGTAACAGTTAAACACTGTATAGTTATACTAAAATATACAATATAGTATTAATAAAAAAAAAAATCATTCTTCCGTATTTCTGTACTGAGGGGGTATTTCACCGGTAATTCATTTAAAATGGTATTATATTCTTTTAAAAAAGTATTAAATCTATTAAAACTCGTGGTTCCTGGTACGAATCCGGGTCACAGAATTTTCCTACCATTTTTTCAAATATTAGTACTTGATGTTTGAATTTTATTAATAAAATTGTATTAAATCTACTTAGAAATGTATGAAATTCTTGTAAAGCTGTATGAAACCAATTTGTAAAAACTTTAAAAATTCGTCGAAAAAAAGGAAAATATTAAAAAAAATTAATTTAGTTTTATATTTATTCAAACGCAATATACAAAATATAAGTTACAAACCAAAATTTCTTAAATACAGTAAAAAATTACACACAGCTTACTATGTACAAAAACATTTTCTGTAATTTTTGTTGTATATTAGGATTTTGGTTTATAATTTATTTGTGTGTGGTTTGGGATTGGAATTAAAATTAAAATCAAATTAATGAAATGTAATAATTTTTCCCCAACGATATTAAATTTAAAGAGATTTAAATTTTCCAAACAATTAAAAAAGTGGGAAAATAAGACAATCGATCCCTTATTTCCAAAACGATGGAACAACCAGAAACAAATAAGAAATTTATGATTAATAAGAAAGACATGCTTCAAAAATGACAATAAAGTATTTGAAACAGAAGATAAAATTTAAAAAATAGATTATAATGAGAAAATTTTTATTATTTCTAATTCATTTTATAAGAAATAGATTAATACGAGGTTCTTATAGCCAGTTACCATCGAAACATGTGAGCTATACATATGTTGAAGTACATTTGTTTGGAAAGGGGGCCTGAATCGCAGTAACGCAGCGTTAAAAAGTTTAAACCCCTCGAACTTCATGCGACGTGCGATTCGACGCAGTATCGCAGTATCGCATGCGTTCATGCGTGCATGTAAATCGGCCTGATGCACCATGGGATATGCGATTTGACGCAGAATCGCAGAAACGCATGCGTTCGTGCGTCTATGTAAACCACCCTTAAGCCTGGTTACTATTTAGCGTCGGTTTGGCATCTCATGTGCGGCGTCCCTTTTTGCAATCATCGCCTGTGAGACGCGCCCTGATTATAGCACGTGAGCATGGTCGTTTTTCATTTAGCGACTTTCAACCGTTATCCTGAATCTGTCTGATCTGATTGGTCGAGTCACTGCAAACAATTGTCGCTCTCTCAAGGAAAAAGAGGATATCAACCACTCCCGATCACGTTCACGCTTTGAATTTATTACAATAGGCGCATTCGGCGGCACTCAGATCTGAGAGAACGGTCACGTGGTATCTGACCGCTTTTCTGAGCGTCTGAGTGACTGTTGCCGAACGCTCTTATCTCAGAAAGAAATGGCTTTACCGACTTTACAAATATTGAGAAGAAACGGAGGATCTACTAATTTTAGTGTACATGAAATAAAAATTAACATTAAATGAGCAACTGAGCATGCATTATATTCGATCGCGATAAAAGTTTTCCATAAGGCCAGGGAGGAAAGAGTACACTGGGCATCGCCATGATGTGGCTATCGTAGCTTCTTTGATAGCTTCGCATCGCAGTGGGCGCCGCCATGTTCATTCTGAGCAATCAGAAATAGAAAAGCTTGCTGAGCGTCTGAGCTCAGATTCTGACAGATTCGTTGCGTGCCGAACACGTTTTCTTCTCAAGCGGAAGTACCAAAGTGCTCGCCGAACGCTGTTCTCTCAGATCTGAGCGCCGCCGAATGCGCCTTATATCATTTTTACTTAATAAATAAATGATTCACCAAATTTTTATAACCTGTTTATTAATAAATTCACAAGGTTTCCAGCAACCTCGAAACAAACTATACCCTGTCCAACGAAAGTTGGAGTGGGCGTGCACAGGTAAACTTCGTATTTCAGTTGTTAGACATTGTTGATTCTACTTTGGCAACAAAGTCTAACAATTGAAACAGGAAGTTTAACTGGACACGCCCACTCCAACGTTCGTTGGACAGAGTCTAGAATAGTTAACCAGGGAAGAGGGAGAACTTCTCTGAGTTGACGTTTACGCACAACCATGTTGTTTACGCTACGCCCACGAGTCTATCAAAAAGATGCTTTGATAGACTCACGGATCTCGCGATAATAGAGTTTTCTCCGAATAGTTTCAATGGATTTTCGTGAGGTGATCTCGCCCGTTTTGATAGGGCTGAGAACCTCACGAGAAGAAAGTTCCGAGCCCCATGAAACAGTCTTAGCTTTCGAGGTCGTACAGCTTCATGATAACCGATCCTGCTTGTTTAAAGATGGCGGCAGCCATAGAGGATTTGTATGGGTAGATCGGGTATCATGGTATTCGCAGAGCTATAACGCGATAATAGATGTCAATATCTACTTTCAACAACAGTAAATCACAGTTGGGGTGTTTCCATAAAGTCCGTCCGGTCGCGAACAGATCATGTGGTAAAGTTCAGCCACTTCCGAATATAGTCGTTGGATCGAATCGACACGCAGTTCGTGTTGTTAAAACGTATACGTTGTTTATAGAACGTATGAAATACATTTAACGCAACTTTCATTCATCTTTTGCTACATACTTAATTCGTTTTCTTCGAATGTCGTTTTACATTCTTCAGGACCTTTTCGTCTTCCATGTCTAATGCTCTTCTGCTTCTTTCCTTTCCAAAAAATCCTTATCGCAGATTGGTCAAACCACAGAGTAAACAGAGCGATCATGCAGCATTAGATGTGTTAGCCAGCTGTGTCGCCACCGGAAGCTCTCGCGCGGCCATCTTTTGATGGGACTCAGATCGCAAATTCCACGCTACTTTCCATGTGTTTAGGCACGTATTTGAGGGTAGGGAACTGCTTTTTCTACTTTAGCTACCATGGAATGAGTGAACAACATGCCAAAATACTGCGTGGCAAACGGATGCAACATGAGAACAATAAAAGACAGCGGGTTATCTTTTCACAGGTAAAGAAAAGATAATTATGAGTTCTCGTTAGGGGGTTAAGGTGGCCGAGAGGGTTAAGGTGCAGGTCTTTCCGTTCTCGAAACCAGCGAGTCGCGGGTTCGAATCCCGCCGAGGGCATGGATGTTTGTTTGTCCCTTTCATCATGCGGAAGGCAACGGGAAACCACCGCATTATCACTCTTCCCTAGAAAACTGTACATGGATAGCACATGTCCACACAGCCACCAGAAGTCGATTTAGACTTGATGGACCACAACAACTGGAGATGATCTCCGAACATGATGTAATATGGAAAGAAAAATTTTGTAATGAATATGTTGCCCACTTCCTGACCACCGACAGGTCTGCAACTTTTCCCAACGGCGTCTTATAGATGATAATGCATGTTTCAATCGTTAGTTTCACTAGTCTTTCATTTATTCGTACGTTATTTAATACTAGCAAAGGTACCCGGCGTTGCCCGGGATAATTCCACTTGGATGTAAACAGAACAATCTCAAAAAATTAAATTAAATTTTGCAATATCTTAAAAATAAACACATGAAAATGCTTAGAATTAATACAGTAAAAATTCTTAATGAAAATTCGAAAAAAATCTTTTTAAAGGCTCTCAATGGCTGGACCTCTCCAAGGATGCCCCTGCTAGTCTAAATAATTTCTTACTCAGATGTATACTTAGTGTTGTTGCAATTTCCACTCTTCTCTCGATGTGTTGAAGCAAAACTTGGCCATTCATCACTTTGTGCAGTCTAGCGGTCGCCGATTCTTCTATTTACTTGCTTCCCATTTGCTCAATACATCACGGAGCTAAAGGAGTGCTTCCTCTGTCGTCTTTCCACTCTTTCTCAATAGTCTGCTAACTCTCCATTATCTCCAGTTACTGATCATTTTTAAAGATTTTCAAGAAATTTTTAAGTACTAAGAACTCTCTTTTCTAAGAAAAGCCTGAATAACAGGAATTCTATGCATTGTTACAAATTGAAACTTATCCATATTACATCATCATTTTATGTTCATTGTTATAATTCTTGGAAAGATTGCTTTAACATTACATCATTCTGTGCTCATTGTTATTGGTGAATTGCGCGTTGATACCATTGTTGATGCGAACACAATGGGCCTA
>JAHWFO010027030.1:877307-952555 GCA_023313115.1 Rhysida immarginata
ACCTTAATTCGATTTAAAAAAAATAAAAACTCATTTTTATTACTTTGAAATAAAAATACACGAAATTAAAATTACAGCAATAAACGTATTAAAGATTTTAAATAAGCAATTTGAAAAAATAAATCACTTTAAAAAGAACTATTTCAATGAGGTACACGCAAAGCTAATCGCAGATGGCGCTACTGAGCTTGGTACCTTATACAGGTTATGGTTAAGATGTTGTTTCGTAGTTACTGAGAAGTGTTTTTTTTATGTTGTAATAGTGGTTATTGAACTCTCTAGTGTTTGTTGAATTGTGAAAGGACAATGTATTCAATGTATACTGTAGAACAACTAATAGAAGCTCTCCGAACAAGAATAATTATTACAACCGGAAAAAGGCTGATCTTGTTGCTCGGTACATAATATTGCGAAATTGTGATGAAATTATGAATGTTTTAACGAAGCTTAAAAAAAGAAAAAAAAACAATGATTTAATTTTAGACTTGATACATATGAAAACTTTTTATAGGACTCGAACCTATTGTAAAATAATATTGCTCTGTCATCATTTTTAAACCATATATGTTTATTTGTATAGACTTGTGTAATGGCTGTTCATATTTCTAGTGTCACCAATGCACTCTCTTGGGTTCAAGAGTCTACTTGTATTTCTAGAGCAGCGTCAGAAATACAATCACTCCCTGCATTTGTGCAACTTGCCGATTTCTCCTTATGCTCATACCATAGCGATCTTTTAGATTTACAATGCTCCTTAGCTTTACTAAATGAGGAAACCGAGAAAATGGGATCCTTCAACTTTTTTTTTCTTCTTCGAATTTCAGACCTGAAATCGAATAATTATGTTAGATATAACGCATTTTACTAGGATTATATAAAATACTACACAAAGTAAAAATAATATTAACATACCAATACACTTGTTCTCTTCGCAGTAATCGCTCGATTTAAAATGTTCGCGAAGTAACCTCAGTCTCAGGTTTTTCGGCGTATCGCACGAATCCATGACTTTCTAAGTTCGGAATCGGCAGGAAAACTATATACTCCAATATTATTGCAGTTATATGCACAACATCGTGATATCTTTCAGGTTTGTAACGAAATTTACGAAAAAGAACGGTCAGTTCCAATACTAAATCGCCATAGAAAGGTACCAAGCACAAAACGCCACCTATCGGGAAGAAAAGCCAACGTACCTCCCCATTAATCAAATGGAATTAAATAAGATTCAAAAAAAAGTTTCCCACATCTCCGCGATTTTTTCATTTCATGGCATTTATGAAATACATGTACGTTAGAACCATAACTGAGAATTCACTTTTTTTTCTCGATTTTCCGCCCACAAATCCAGTGCGATAGCGAGGTTACAAAAGATAAATGACAACCATTTCTTTAATTCTTCAATGCTTTTTGTGTTTTATCGAATTTTTTGTAATGTTTTTGTAATACAGTATCATTTATTTTATAAAAAAAAAATCTTGATCTTCTAATGTACAGTTGTCCTATTTAATTTATTGGCGGGGGGAGGGGGGGGGGGGAGTCGATCTAATGCAACTGGATTTATTTTGAACATGTATGATTTTCATTTCAGGACGTTTACGATGTATGTAGGCATTCCCATTAGCGCGGAACCGCGGCGGAAACACCGCGCGTGACGTAGGCAGCGCGGTTTTGACGTCATATCGCGGAGTAAAAAATAGCCTATCGTCTGGATTCAACTTTACCGCGACGGTAAAATCCGCCAATGAAATCAATGACAAGCTGTCCAAGATGGCGACGCGTTTGAATAGTATCGTTTTGAAGCGCAGCAATCTTAACGAACACCAAATAAACACCCTTGTTTGCATCTCCGTCCATTTGTTTATTTCCAAAGACTTAAAACACTAAGTCCATTACGGGAAAACGTTAAGCGTTCGTAGAGACACTCGGGCGTAACGTCCCGCGATAATGGGAACTGATCGGCGGAATTACCGTTGCACCTAACTGCGGCGATTCTAACCGTTCCGCTTCCCGCGGCCGATAGTGGGAACCGGTCTTTATACTGTACATTTGAAGAATTAATTCCTTTTTCTAAATTTTCCGTCGCCTAAAGCTAATGGGAAGATGAATCATATACATGTAAATATTTTGTGACCCACATGTAAAATTACCAGACCTGAAACCCTTGACTTTTCTGAAAATTTTCGAAAGAGGATTGCTGGCAGAGAATTCCTGATTTGATGCAAGTGAGTAGGTGCGTTGTGCGACGTGTATTGTAAATTTACAGCCATTGTATTCAACCTTTCCTAATGATCCTCCTAGACGATCAATAATATTGTCAATATTCGCTTCAATATTGATGGAGGACCATATTGACGGGAATATTGATCGTCTACGAGGTTTATTGTCAATATTTTCTTCAATATAGTTTCCTTTTTTCTGGTTATTGAGACTAACTAGCTCTAAAAGAAGAAAATTTTTGAAAGCCGCCTTCGTCCAATCGAAGAAAATCTTTGTAGCCTCCAGCTCGTAGAACGCAAATAATTTAGCAAATGTTCGTGTGTAAAGCCGCTTCTCAGGTTGTACCACTCTTTGGACCAGCGTCTATTTCTTTGATTTTTTTTTGTTCGCACAGTGCAAGAGTCAGTGCTAGAAAACCCAAATCCGAATTGGAAAACATTTCGAAATACACAACAAAAACAACCCCGACCATGTAGCACGAATACTTTTGTCAGAATGAGTATTGGTGAGAATATTGATGCGTTTTGAAGCATGCTGATGCGCGCTTCAATATAGAGCGTCAATATCGAAGTGAATATTGACAATATTATTGATCGTCTTGGAGATACTTAATCCTGTCTCTTTTTTTTGTGGTTTTTTTTTGTTAAGGAGAGTCGCTGCGATAAAAATCGCTTGTGTGCAGAGGCCTTAAGACAACTCTGGGGGAAAAAAATATTCTCTCCACAATAATTACTTTTCAAATGCTGCTGCTGTTGCTCGTAACTTTTTTTTTTTAATTTGGATCCATCATCGTAATTACAAACTACGAATTCTAAGTAATTTCACAAAACATACCTTCATATCTTTTTTTCTTTTTTAATAAAAATATTTTTTCCAATTTTTACTCGTGGATAAAAATTTTACACAAGCTAAAACTTCCAAATAAATAATGGGCAATATTTAAAATTTACAATCAAATCATAAAATTACCTTGAATAATGTTTATGTAAGTATATTAGACCTCAGTGATATGTTAAAACCGGGCTTATAGAAAGTTAAGCCCCCCCCCCCAATCTAAAAATCGAAAATTCATTAAAGACGCTTTTTCAGCATCCAACCAATACAAGAAACACAGGAAAAGAATCCAGAATCAAAAAATATTTCAAAATTTCAACCACAATCTGTTCCAAGTGAGTTTTTCCCATTTTTTTTTTAAATCTAATTTTTTTTTTCTTTTTAATTAACACTTGACCTTTGATTGCAATTGACACTTAAGTAATTCAAATATAATTTTTCATTTAAAGTGAGACCTCCAATTTTAATATACATCCCATTCTTGATTAACGCTCATTAAGGTCTCAAATTACAGCGTCATGTGCCATTTGGATATCCCGTAAGTTCAGTATTTGAATAACGCAGTTTTGATTAACGTTCAGTTTTCAGGAACCTAACCGGAGCGAAAATCAAGAACGTGGTGTACGACATCTTAATTCTATTTGACGATGCGTTTCGATATTAAGAGGCAATCATCAGGTCTTCTCGTTTTAATATTCACAATTTCAAATTTAATTATTGCTCGCTAGAGTTCTTAATAATCATTGTTATCTACAGATTTAAATCTGAAATTTTGAAAACTGAAATGCATCCAATTCGAAACGCATCCGTCAAATTTGTTTATGTTACTTCCAATTAAAATTTATTATTACAGCAGTAGCATTAATACTTTATTAATAACTTCATGTAATGGGTTGAGGGGATAATAAAATAAAAAAAAATAAAAAAATAAAAATTCAGAAGCAATTTTTAAGTTCTCAGCTATAGAAAATATACCATGGAAGATTGCATGTGACCTAATCAATTATATCATTTTATCAACCTAAACAATTATGTAATGTAAGCTCAAAATTTAAAAAACGAAACGTGTTTACAATATTTCAATTAAATTTCACCTAGTATATCAAAACAATCAAAACTGTGTCAAACCACAAGGATTTAAACAATTCTGCATGTATACACATTTTACAATCATTTAATAAGCCATTTAGTTATTCCTTCACAGTTTAAATATCAAATATACAAACATTTCAGATAACACTGAAATTTCACATACGGAACATGCAGAATCTGAAATACAGGATGAACCACCTATGGAAGTACTCTTTGAAACTACTGCCAAATATAAACATCTATCAAAAATTAATAATATCTCAGTAAGTATAAATTCCAGATTTTAATTATATTTTCTTCAACAATATTCAGTAATTTGTATGGTTATAAAAACTTTCCTAACAAAACCTTTTCATAAATTCAAATATCCATATGAAATAGTAAGCAATTCATCAAAACCACATTAAAGATAATGTAATACAATCCCCTCAAAATAATGACTGAACTAAAGTTTCTACCTGCCAATTTCACTTGAATCGACAAACTTACTAACGAGTTATGTTCCAGGCAGTCAATGTGGATCTATATTGATAAGAGACATGTAACATTATAGTCTTCAAATCTTTAAAATATGACTATTGAATTTAAATATTAATTGAAAGGAACATTATAAAAACTTTTCCAGAACATAAATTATATTGAGACAGAATTCTGTGTTAAAGGTAACCACCAAATGTTCATAACTGAACATGTAAAACCGTAAGATTTTATTTCTCCTAACATCACAAATTAATCAATCCAACAACAAAAGTTTCAATTTCCTTTAGAAATAAACGTATCAAATATGGATTTGAAAGCATGTGGGTTCAAGCTAAAAACGTGTATAGATTAAAAATATACGAGCTTGTAATAGAAGGAAATGTCCAAAAACATTTTAATTAATAAATATGAAATGCATAATTGAACTTTTATAACTAAGTTAGTATAACATGGAAATTAATTTAAATATAGAAACATGATGAGGTAAGGTCATGAATTATTAATCAAGTACATGTATTGCAAAATTAAATAAAAATCATGATCAGTCTAATAGCAGTAAAGATAAACCAATTATGTTAAAAAGTATCTAGTAAAAATTTGATGTACAAACACACTTGAATACCAAAATGGCAAATTAAAAACGCCCAGCAGAAATCGGAAATTTTATACATCTAAACCAAAATAAGTAGCTATGAAATGAGAAAACTACAAGTAAATCACAACAAGGATAAGCAATGAGTTGTAAATGGACCATAAAACAATTTGGGGAATAATTCAGGGATCGGCACAGGGTAGAGCATCAAAAAAATAGACTTTGTAGACTGAAATATAAAACGTTTTTAGACTAAACAGCCTAAAAAAAAACATTAACATTTATTACTTTTTTTTTTTTTTTTTTTTTCTATTTATTTAGAAAAAAGTTTGTAATCAAATAATTTTTCCTTTTTCCAACAATTATTCGCAACTTTTCAACTTGCTTATAACCTTTTAATTTTCGTGGTTGCAGTCCGAAGTTTCGTGTTCGACCCCCCCCCCCCTCCAAATTTGTTATCTTAATATAGGCGTTTTTTTGTGTCAAATTTTTTCGCACTGTACATCAATAAATTCGGTAATGTTTATGAAAATCGAAAGCAATAGGATTTGAATCACTAAATAATCTGAAAAATTTAGTTTTCTCACTGTTCAGATAATAAATACTTGAACCAGTATAAATGTTTTGAAAAAAAAAAAACATTTACCGGCATTAAGATCTGAGCAACTATGAAAAGCAAGATAATAAAATTTCAAGGTAAGGGACAGTTCATATGACCCCTAAGGGTCGTGTGTAGATGCTTAAAAAAAGCGACTTCGTAGACTAAATTCCTGAAAAAGATACTTTTAGAGACAAGATCAAAAATAAGAAACTAAAAGCTAGAAAGGAGACCAATGCCGATCCCTGAGAAATAAATTGAAATTGGTTGGCCTAATGGAATATAAAAGATAGAGGCCTTATAATATTGCATTATATAGGTTAGGCAATAGTCACATTTATTCAAGTAGAGAGCATAAAAATTAACCAAGTTGAAATATTCATCACACATCTCAAAGAAATTAATTATTTAAAAGCTAATCACCATCTCCTCTTATGCATCCTGTCAAAGGTGGTAAATTTAGAGGTCATCACCTAATGCGCTAATATAAGGCCTTAATCTCTTACCTATAATTGTCTTTGTATAAGTAACTGACGTCAAGTGCACAGTGGTTTATTGCTCATTTTGATGTTAATTCCAATGATTATCAGTCAATTACTAACAAAAATCAAGTTTGGTATATTGTTGATATCTTATTTTAAATCTTAAATTCAGTAATGTCTTTCATAAGGCATTTTTAATCAGTGTCAGTTAGTACAAACGGTTTCAATTAATCAGCCTTATAACGAACATTTTAGCTATCGAGACTAAATTTACAGCTTATACAGCAGTAGTAATAAGAAATAGGGTATACCAAGCATATCACACTATGTCAGAAAATACAGCTTGATATAAAGCCACTACAGTTGCCTATGTGAATGCTCTGGATAAACATGAATATCTTCAGCACTTTAGTGCAAGCAGACAGAATTTGCTTCAGTATTCTTTGTTGAATAGAATTCTGTTCAACAAAACTTTGTCCAATTAAATTTCCTATTTCAATTGTTAAGACATTGTTGCAAAGTAAAATAAACAATGTCTAAGAATTGAAATTGGAAATTTAATTTGATACACCAGTTTGTATTTCTTGCCTAGTTTGAGTGATGAAATGGTACCCGGGTTTTAAAAGGTATTATTACTTCATACTCAAATTCAAATTTATCACTTCAAAAACAAAAATTAAATTAAAAATTAGTCAAATTATTTCATTTTATACAAGTCCAAGCAAATCGTACAACTCAGTTGCAAAAATATACAATCACTAGACAATTTCAATAAATCTTTATTTTAAATGTCATTTTGCTCAAAAATGAACGGGAAAATATGAACTGAAAATAATGCAATAGATTTCGGATATGTAGAAATCGTTTTAAAATAAATATCAACAAAATTCATCCATTCATATTGTTACAACAGAACATTAAATATACTTTTAGTCCTTCAAAAATATCCAATCACCCAGACTGCCGTTTCAAAAATTTCCAATCACCCCTCAAAAAATGGGAAAGTTTTAGCTGACTGCAACTTAATTTGCATTTTTATGTTGTAGTAAGCTTAATCAACCAACTTGCATACAAAAAAAAAAAAATTCTCAGCTTCCCTGTGATTTTCTGGGACTCAAATCACATGCTACAACAAAATGGGGTGAGGTAAAATAACCAGTAATGAAATACGCAATTTTATTGTTGACAAGCACTTATAGAAATACTCTGCTCGCAAAATAGCTACTGAATTAAATATATGTCAAAGTGTAGTTGTTGAAATCATTAAAAAATGGAGAGAAACTCAGCAACTAAGCAAACAGGTCGACCAAGGAAAACATCAAAAAAGACAAGACAAACTTCTTCCAAGAATATTACAGGGCAAACAAAATGTCACCACATCTGAAATCACAACTGACTGGTGTGAAACAACAGTAGATGTGTCAAATGCTGCTACAAGCCGACATCTGAAGGAACAATGTTACGGATTTTATACTGCAAAAGTCAAACCTCTACTGTCACGTCTCCAAATGGTAAAAAGGCTAAATTGAGCTAAAGAACATCTTCAATGACCTTCAGAAACGTGGAAAAGTATCATCTTCAGTGACGAGTCTAAATTTATAATTTATGGTGAAAAAGGTAAACTTGTTTTTCATAAGAAGGATGAAACACATCAGCCGGAATGCTTAAGTACAAGTGTCAAATTCTCTGACACACTGATGGTATGGGATTGTATGAGTGCAAGAGGAGTTGGGCAATTTAAATTCATTGAAGGGACGGTTAATGCTCACAAGTATCAGAATATATTGGAGGAATGGGTTCGTTGCCAGAATTAAATGTAACGGTCAAGCAGTGTTTCCACAGTATGGAGCAGCACCAAACCGAGCTCGAACAACTATAGCGTGCTTTCAAGCTCATGAAGTTGAACTGCTCAAAAATTGGCCACCAAACAGTCCCGATTTATCACCAATCGAAAATCTATGGCATATTCTGAAAAAAGGGGTCCGACGGAAGAAACCACGGACTTGAGAGGAATTAAAAGCTACCCTGACCAATCTCTGTGCGAAAATACCTGCTGGTTAATGTGGAAAATGGATTTCCAGCATGCCAAATCGTTTGCATGCAGTAATTTCTGCTAAAGATTTAAATATTAAATATTGATTGGAAATTTTTGTAACTGCAGTCTGGGTGATTGGATATTTTTGAAGGACTAAAATTATGTTTAATGTTTTGTTGTAACAATATGAATGGATGAATTTTGTTAATATTTGTTTAAAAACTATTTCTACATATCTGAAATCTATTGCATTCTTTTCAGTTCATATTTTCCCGTTCATTTTTGAGCAAAATGACATCAAAAATAAAGATGTATTGAAATTGTCTAGTGATTGTATATTTTTGCAACTGAGTTGTATATACTTAAGTGCTCTCTCCAGGCCTATATGAAGGGGCATGCTGCCCAGCTTAATAAACAGATAAAAATTAAAATAACACTGTATAATTTTTTTAAAGTTCCGTTCACCCAGCTATTTCTTCCTTCCACCCACCTGATAAAATTTCTGGGGGAGAACATTGCACTTAATGTGATCAATGTATGGATAACACCCGATGATAAAGAGCTGCATAAAAAGCAAAAAATTACAAGCTTTTATTTTATATTTTCCGACTATGAAATACAGCTTAGATATCTCATCAGTAAGAAGTTGAGTCTAAACAATTTTCGTAAGCCAAAATTTTATAAAGCAAATTAATCTTGTAAAATTAAACTTAAAATCAAAGTTACCGATTTAATTATTAATACACAAAAAATTAAAATAAAATAAAATAAAATATTAAGTACCCTGTACAAACAATTAAATTTTCATGTACATATGAAGAAGAGGTAAATATTTAATCACTGGATACCTATACATGTACATTAAAAAAAAACCCATTATCGTAATGATCAAACTTGCAAACAGCAAAAAAAATGACACCTTTAAACAAATGTTTGGTAATAAAGCTAATCAAAGGAAATGAAAAGACAAAAATACTACAAAAACGATTTTACAGTGCATCCTGTTACATGTTCCAATAAAATCAAATGAACCAAATTACCGATTACTTCGGTTTGAACAGAAGGCAAAAGATTAAAAATGCCCAAATCATTTTAGGCATATAAACTGCAAAATCCCAATACATTTTCTGTTAAGTGATTGCAAGAATTATACTAGAAATAAAATATTACAAGAAATTTTTGAAACTAAATAGTTAAAAGAACACTTAAACCATTGTTGCTTCAAAGCCATACAAAATTTGAAGAAATTTTAAAAACAAAACATTAACGCAAGTTAAACTTATTCTACTTTCAGAGGAATTTGCTCTTTATTTAGCTTGGCATGTTCAAGTATCAGAATCAAACTTCAAGAAGGAAGGAAAGGGGAGAAAAATTTACAAGCACAAACCCAAATGCAATTTATTTTAAAATGACACTAAGATACATAAAAGCTGAATTAATAACTAATTTAAAATAATGTTAATGCACAACAGACATTAAAATCACTGACAAACCAATTCAATATGCCAAAATGAAAAATAGAAGAGGAATAAACTGAAAATCCATTTATTATCTCATGATGAATCTCATAGTTCATTTACATTATTAAACATTCCTATTATCTCTCAAGAAAAACACATGCAATCAAATTTTAACAATCACCTCACTTCAACTTATTTTTTAAATTCAAGTTTTATCAATTTAATCACCATTATAAGTTTTAACGATCAATTTATCAAATCTAATAAAGGAAGATACAATCTAATTACAAGCTAAAAATAATTTCATAATATCCTTCCTTTTTTTTAGATTACATTAAACATTTTTTAAAGCTTTCTTTCTTTCTTTTTTTTAAATTAAAATTCCATACAGCTTGACTTATAATAAATAGTCAATTTCACATACCTGGAAGATTCATCAGTGTTTGCAAGGTTTTTTCAGGTTTTACAAACCAGTTATGCCTACAAGTCTGTTAAGAATATCTATGAATATAATAAAACTATTCTCATTGCAGTGTAGAATACATTGCTTAAATTTAAGAATCAGCTTTACAAAGCTTCACAAGCCTTAAAAATTGCCTTTATCCATCATGGCCCAAGGAGGATAAATGGCAGATGTTTATCAAATCAAATAATTTTAATTAGAAAAATCAAAGATTTCTTTTAAACTCAACACAGTTATAATGTAAACTCCTAAAAAAAAAAATTATCATGGACAATAAAAAAAAAAAAAGAGTGCAAAAACTACCAATGTTAAAATTTCCAAAAGCTAAGTATGAAAAAAAAATAAAAATAAAAAAAAATATAAATAAAAACCTTTAACCTAAAAATGTAAAGTCAACATTTTTCTGAAAGAAATATGTGATAAACTATATTCTATTTGATACATCTATGGGATAAATTTTATAAATTAGAGAAGGGAATAAATATGCCATAGTCTCTCAGGTTTGAAATATCCCTCGTTATAAGTATATTATATTCATTTAAAGGAGGTCTTAAATTGTTCCAACTGGATTTAAGCACAGCTAATTTTGTCTAAAGAGACAGGCTGAAACCAGTCCCCTCCACCATCTGATCTTACAAAAGTTGAAGCACATACTTCTACTAGAAGGCCAAACTAGAAAATTATGAGGTCCGGTGCAAAGTCAATGTTCTGGGCCACCTAACCGATCTCAGATCTGCCATCTGGGTGTTCTAATGCACATAACTGTATTGGGGGCTACAAGTCAACAGCTATAGAATTTGCAAAGGCAATTTAAAAATAGTATCTTGCATCATGAACCCAAAAGGGTTTCAGTTCCAAAATAACCATACTTCAATATCTTTGTATTTATAATTAAATCGATAACAATTCTCCATTGTATATTCAAAAACTAGAATATTCTACATTTTTAAAAGCTCATTGCCAAACACTGTCAAAAAGAGGGAGTGGGGAAAAAAAAAAAAAAAAAAAAAAAAAAAAATCACCATTACACTCTACAATCCTTTTGTCCAATGCTAGCGATACTCTTGGACATAAGCATCATTCGACAAAACAAAACTTTCTTCAAGCAACACTCAACATTGTCCAATGAGAAATGTTACGGATGTCAGTCATATTTTATATAAGGAATGCTTATTTCATTTGGAATTATTTTTCTGGCACAAAGGCTCTTGCTAGAACTCTCCAGCAAATTTATATATAAATCCAAAAAGGCTTAACTAGTAAAAATGTATATTGTACATAACATTGTACAACATGAAAATGTGTTTCTTGTATATTTTTGGCTGAAAATCATTCTGAAGATCTTATATCTACATCTCCAGTTAAATATACTGTTGATTCAGAGGAAGACACCTCTGATGACCCAAACCATCAAGATTCCGACTTTCAACCATCTACATCTATGACATGTTCACATCATGATATCACACAGGCAGAGCTTAACGATGGAAGTATGCTAACTGAATATTGCTGGTCTGTATATGTTATCAGGGACACGCCTACAGATGCCTACTCACGTCTATAGGTGTGTTTGTGGCAGAGGAAACTGCCAAAAAAATCATTTTGTGTTTGTTTTCTATAATCAAGCTTCTGTTAAGTTTCTCTGAGAAGTGGGTCTCCTACAAAACGGTACGTGATGGACCATTTTGGTTTTCATGTACGAATCAAGCACCTTTTGTTTATACAGACTCAGTTTCATCTAAAGGACAGGAAAAAAAGTTCAAATTTGTTGTACAGTGTAATTAGAGCAGAATCAAACAGTGGAATATAATTGTTAAACCCTTCTGTTCATCAAGTTAATAATGACAATATAGTTGAGCACTATTGAAGTTTCCTCACTGCCCCTCCTAAAAGTAAATTGCCCCAAAGCACATTTCCCAGTAAACAGCAGTTAAATGGAATGTTTCATTTATTTGAAAGCAAATATAAAAAAGCTTATGTCTACTTAAAAAAAAATTTATAAATTTAGAAGGCTTTGATACTGTCAAAGAAAAAAATACAAAGGCACATGTAATTGCAAAGCCAGTTATTTAAAAAATATAAATAGTGTATGGATGTAATAATAAATATCAATGAGATGTTTATCATCTCTATTCTCAAATTAAAGAAATGATCAAATATTTACGTAATAAATATCTGCTTGTCATTTTTTGTGACTGACAAAAATGACTGACATAGCCATCCTATGTTTGCATGCAGACATGTCATAGCCTCAGAATTTCCATGTGCAGAAAATAATTTACTTGTAGTCCAACAGATCACCAAACTATTAATAAAAAAATAAAAGAAAAGTTGCAGAAACCAAAGATATCCAACGGCAATACATTTCTGCAATGTTCTTCATTTCATTTCAAAATTATTACCTTTAATAATAATTACTTAAATTTGAAACTATCTTCTGTAATATTATTACAAACAAATATAAAATTAGCTGAAACTACCAAGTAATTGAAAAGATTAGAACTAAAAAAAAATTTGGCAAAGGAAAAAAATCAATACATTCATCACGACAAATTTGTGGCAGAAATTCTGCATGTAATTGTGAAATTCCGTAAATTAAGCCTTTTGGCAAACTGGATGTTGGCTTTGATACTGATCAATTATGACAAGGAAAGATACTCGTGGAATTATGGGGCGTCTTTGTTATCTACTTGAACCAAGAAAGCAGACAGGTAAGCCAGACATTGTCAATTGCACAATGCCACCTTTCTCAGATTGGCTAATTCAAAATTTCTGGGACAGCAACCAGTTCAGCTTTTGTTGGTTGAAATATAGTTATTTGCTTGATAACGACGCACGCACTACAGATACTTGTAGTTTTGTGAATTGCAGCTATTCTATTCCACTATAAGAATTTCTCAACTCTATAACCTTCCCTTTCTATTGTTATCTGAAGCACCAAAAAATTCAGCATTGTTAGAGTAGTTTAACATGTGAAGGGTTTACTCACAATTATTTTCAAATCCTTATACAAGTAAGTCTTCAGTTCCTCAGAAAAACCTACTGCAAAGAACATGCTAGTAATCTGCAAGTGGCATATTTAGGGACAATAAATATAAATAGCATCGCTAGAAACAGTGTGGAATTTATTGCCGACACAAAAAATATAGCTGAAAGCTTCACAAGTCAACAACCACAATATTAACATGTGCATCTGTACAATAGCACCTAGCATCACACCTTGGTTTTTGTGCCTATGCCCAATGTCCGATGTAACTAAAGAACAAAATTGGAGAATTTTATGTCAATGTCCAAGAAATGCAATAAATGCTCAAAACAGATGCCATTTACTTTATGGTATATTTCAATGCCAAAATTAACAATCCAGAGAAACTAGCATCATGGGCAGTTTTGAACTGAGCAAGAGGGTTGATTGGCAAAATTGCACAGTCAAAAAAACTTCAAAATCAGGAATATAGATCATGCAAAATCTGCTGCTCTACAGTTGAAACATTTTGAAAAAGATATCTTAACTGGAGTAACTACTTTATGCATGGCAAACATTAAATCAGCTCCAAAATAGTGTTAACAAAATCTACACTAGTGCAGCCTACAATTCTGATAATAAAATGTTAGTAGTCAAAGCCTGTCTCAAATTTGGTTATGTGCCAAAGTTCAACAAGATCCATATTTTAAGTTGATTTTCTTAAACCCAGAGATTGTGAAGCTGCTAGAGCATCCTAAGGCCCGGCGCAAATGAGGCAACAATGTCGAAGCAACACATTGCTTCGACACATGACGTCAGTGGAAAAATTTGTATTGCTTGTTTTGAGGCAACAGATAGCGCAAATGTGGGAACCATTTCGTTCAACAGAGCGGCACAGATTTGTAAGCAGCAACAATTAAATGATGATTTGAGAATGACGTAATTATTACGACAGGCGAAGATCAAAATGGATAATGGTGTTAATGTCGAAAACATTATAGTACTTGCTTGTATAAGTATTATTTCTGTGGTCCAGGTCCTGCTATCTGTCATTACTTGATCAGCCATGTTTGAACACGCGAAATGCAAGAGGTAGAAGCTCATTGGCTGTTGTCAATCACATGACAGAGTGGTGGAGGCAACCTTGTTGCCTGGATTAAACCTGGCTTGATCGAGGCGACGGCAACCAGCGGTAGCCTCTACATGTCACTAGCATGTCGCCAGTATGTTGCTAGCAACCATTTTCATTCCACAAGCGACCATTCCATTCGACCGATTCAGTTGCAGTAGCCTGATTGTTGCCCCATTTGCGCCGGGCCTAATAAATAACTCTTGGGCTTTTAAATATACCTTTGCACTCCCTCAAATCAAAATCAATTTTTTAACAGTATAAAATGCCTACAAACAAGTTTATGTAAATTTTTTTTTTTAAACTAAATACACGCTAGAATCTGCAGTGGTATCCAAAGTTAAGATCACGTGTAAAGTAAACAGCATACTTAAATGAAACTTGTTAAGACAATCATAGACAACAACACTACATAAACATTCCAAAACTTTTGAAGATCATAGAGCATGCGATTTGAGACAGTAAAATATGCAGTAGTAATTGGAGCTATGCGGAAGAGGTTATACAAAATATGGTTGTCCCCGACATTTATACAGCTCTCACAATGAGCCCGCATATTTATAATGAGGTTACGAGATTTCCACTTTTCCACGAATGCTCTTCTCAGGACTAGGCTTGTTCTAGGGAGCGGGAGTGTCAATTTAATGTTCGACATGCTTCTTATTGCCATTCCCTAATAATGACTAGTATTTGCTAAACAACACAAGTCTGAAAACCTGTCTGACTACTCCATCCGCCGAATATCTTAGTTTTTGAGAAATTCTTCAACCAGAATAGCCACAAGGACGAGCATTATCTTTCATAAAAATGGACCCAAAGTTCCTCTGAAAAGACTCACATGGTAAGATGACACCCCTGTAACATTGACCAGTTACAGTGCATCATTCAAGCACCCATTCAACATAATCCACACCACTTAATTAGAAAAGTTCCAAGCTCTCAGATGTGAACATGTTTAAAACTGAAGAGAACAGGCATGATGCTAACTGCACCATCAAGGTGGTTTGTAATGCAGACCATCAGTTTTCTTGCATACTTTGCCTTGATGTTGTGGTTCATTTTCAAGACAAACTTCAGCTATGCTCACCAAAATAATGTTTAACAATGTTGCTTTCCATGCTAATTTAATAGGATATACAATATAAGGTTAGGTTTAATTTCATTCCAAGTTTCAGTCAAGTTAATCGTTTACTTCTTAAGATGGTCTTCAGTTACATTTGTGAATTTAATTTTAAACTTTAGTGTACAATAATGGACCAACTCTTTGCAACTAAGTGCATTTATCTCAAATTAAGGGTCACTGCTTTAATAGAAAATAAAAAATAAATAGTGAAATATTAAATGGAAAATAAAACATGAAATTTGGTTTATCTTAAAATGTATCATGCAATTCTCTGAAGATATTGTCTAGAAAGCAAAATGTTGGGAGAATAAAAATTTCCAAACCGTAACAGCAATTTCTAAAAACCCAAAAATTAAAGTACTTAAAGTGTTATATTTGACCAGGTTTTATAATAGCCATTATAAATTTCCATTAACTACTTTAAAGCATTCCTCTTGCTCTAGTTTTAAGATACAGTAATACCCCAAGGTTATGCCGTGAGTGAGAATAACAATAAGTCTAAATCGCTTAAGTCAGGAGTGAATATTTGGAATACAAATCTCAAATATTATTTAATTGGGACCAAAGATAAAAAAAACAAAACACACCAGTCTTTTATTAAGAACTATAATCAAAATTGCAGTCATACCTATATAACATTAAAATGCAAAACAGATTTCATGAAGCCATTAGAGTTGAAGTTTTCAAAACATAACCCTTATTCAATCAAGTTTGCAGTTGTCATGTGCTTTTCTTGTATCAACATCTTCAGCAGCACTTTTGGTCAAGCATCTTGACAAGCTATTCAATTGTAAGCTTCTTATATGAATCTAACAGCACGCAGACATCCAAATTTAACTGTCTAACAATGGAAACTTTCTATTGCTTGGGTAACTTGAAGACACTATATGGATGAATTCACACAAAACATTTATACTATATGACATTGCAAGACTGGACCCAAATAGGTACTGAGGATCAAGCGAGAAAGGAGTACAAGACATTGCTTAACTCAGTCGCATAAGTCAGGGTATTACTGTATATCTATTGCAGTATTGAGCTTAACTCATTTAAAATGTTGAAATTATTTTGAGTTGAAATGACAAGGTAGTCAAATGTACTTACTAAGAAGCTCCAGATTTAGGTGCTAATTTGTGCATGTATCTTTTTCATTTATAAGATTTTCTTCTACAATAGTTTTCTGCACCTTTACATGAAAAAGAGTGTCACTTCATGCAGCAAAAACTTCAGGAAAATGGTATTGATGTATCATTAAGAACAATACAGAGGTAAGGCATCATCAGATATTTCAATAATTTTCTTCAAACAAATAAGGACAATCTTTGTAGCACAATTTTAATATAATGACTAGATTTCTACTAAGCTTGTGCTGACAATGGTCAATTAAGGAACTGCGAGCATATTCTGAAACATTTTGTCAGACGTTTATAGATTAGTCTCTTTGAAGGAAGAGAAATTAAAATTCTCTGCAAATTTTCTACATTTCAAACATTTCAGAAAATGTTATATACAGGGTGTATCAGGTTCGATGGTCCTAAAGTACCTAGCGTTGTTCTCCGCAAATTCTAAGCATAATTTTCCTTATCCATTTTTCAAAATTATCAAAAAAAAAAAGTTTGGCTATTATGAAGTAATTCTAAGCCTTCTGACATAATTCATCCGTGCCGTAATGACAATTTTTTCTTAGCTCTTATCATAATAGCCAGGAGTCACTTTGGATAGCCTTCTGACATCATAATAGGCTATGAGAATAGTCATAATAGCCAAACTTTGGATAACGATTTCAAGCATTTTTTTTTTTTGAGAATTTTGAAAAATGGATAACGAAAATTATGCTTAGAATTTTGTGGAGAACAACACTAGGTACTTTATGACCATCAAACCTGAAACACCCTGTATAAATACATATCAAGAAACAGAACAGTATAACAAAAGGAAAGAATAGTAGCAGCAATAATACTTATGACAAATTGATGAAAAAAATACTTATAAAAAAATCACAAAAGAATGGATGAGATGAGCAGGGAAAACTGCTAAAAGGGTTATAATATTCATAAAGATAAATTATAATAAATTAAAAAATGTCCTTGAAACTAACTTTAGCAAGTTAAAAAGTAAAACTCAGCTCAACATATACTTTAAATTACTAATGCTGACTTCACTAAATCAATTCAGTGTCATGCAAAATGCACTTAAACTAATGATTTCCATAGAATATGATCATTCAGTTTGGGCATCTTTAAAACATTTTATTTTAAAAAATCTAGAAATTTTTTCACAAAGACTAATTTATAAATATCATTCAAAAGATATACAGGTTCTGTACATAAATTTAAGATAGGAACATCTAATAAACATATGTCCAAATTCAAAGCAGTTTTGAGTAAATTTGTTTTTACATTGAAGCAACTTTGTAGTAATGCACGCCCCGAGATCAAAATGGAAACTATTAATACTAACGAATGACTTCTAACAATAAAAGTCCCAGTTTCTTTCAAATGTCAGTCTAAACTTCTGTAAGTTTGGGACTGTTAGGAAACAGTTTCCATTAGAAGCTCTCTACACCATGTGGAAATCTGCCATCTCGAGCCATTTGTTAAACCCGCCATTGCTACAAATAATGGACAACAAGTGACATTGGCAGTCGTTACGAAATGGTCAACTCTCATGCCTCTAACTATAACAAAGTTCCTACTTTAAAGTGACAAGTTACATGATTCAAGTTTAAATTTCTACCTTATATTTATGTGTAGAATCTACAGAATCAAAAAAACATACACACTTCACTATATAAAAGTTGTAATACTAAATTCATACAGGCATCAAGCGATGAATACAAGCCCTCTTCGACTTCTACAATTACAACAGGTGTTCCAAGTGATTATCATAAGCATCGAGATACTTTACAGAAAAATTTATAGGTGACATCTAATAAAGTGTGTACACATTTTTTGGCAGACTCTGTATATATCAAGTTTGTCCAACGAATTTGTAAACACCCAAAATTATATATACAAATGCTCCAATGCTGAACAATTTCAAATCTGTTAATTCCGTGCATGAATCTACTATCCTTAACAACTGAATAAAGAGAACACACCAAGCCTAAGTAGCTGGACACTGCCAAGTAATGGGTTCTACTACAGAGGATGCAGATGAGCCCAGAGACATTACAAACCTGAAATGGTTAACTGGAGAGGAAAATGCACATTTTGAAGATGGAAAAATGGTTAGATATTGTCCTTGTAATTAAAGCATTTGTGAAATTCATTTGAGCATGCCATCATGAAATTGAAATGTGTGGGAGCTACAAGTGTACTACCTCCACAACCCCTTAGACCACGCAGAATGAGAAATAGGGAGTGCAAACAATTTCATATAATCAACAAAACTTTGTAATGAATTCAAAGATGCCTCCAGCCTTGATTTGTCAAGAGGTCGATTTTCCTGGCAATCAATGCAGAGAGTCTCTTACAGCAGAGTAAAATGAAAATGGACCTTTGAGCAATGGTTTCCTTTTGGAGCAAAATATCGCACCACACAATCAAGCAAACCAATGGACAATTATGCATGTGGAGAATGCCAGATGAACAGTACTTAATCAACTGTGCTATGCCCCAAGTTGGGTGGGATAGTGGTGTGGGGTAGTTTCTAATGCTTCAGGCACTGTTCACAGGAAGGGAATTACAAGCACAAAAGCTTATGTTTAAATTATTCCATACTGCTTTCATTGTGGTAAGAGTTACAGGGCGTCTACTCAGTTTTTGAAAATCAATTTGGTGACTTTTTAAAATTAATTAGGTCAGGAAATTTTTTAAAGCCAAAAAAGAAACAAAAACAAAAAAACAACAAACCATTTTTAAGCATTTTTCCCGGACTTTATTGACCAGATTTTTTTCCATGATGAAATTTTAATTCCACAACTCGGAATTTTCGTGACCCATTTTCCAATTTCGTTATTTTTTCGGGACCAGTAGATACCCCGAGTTGTGGTTAGGTCCATTCTTGTTTCAACATGATGCATCTATCCTTAGCAGGACTGATTTGCTGACAATAAAGAATTGGTCGGGCCTACAACCTGGATCTCAATCACAAAGAATACTTGCGTGAAAAGTTGGAATGCTGGCTACGAGCTGTACCATGTCACACGAACAGAGCCAATCCCTGCTTTATGGAAGAATAGCATGGACTCTCTTCCAAATGCAATGTTTCGAAAATTGATAGTTGGCCTTTCTGACAGTGGCAGCTCTATTCACAGGAAACTGGTCCCATATAATTTCTTCTCTTCTTCACAGAAAGAAAACATATACTTTTGATTTTAGTTAGTTAGGTGCATGTAGGGCAATTTCAACCACTTACATCACTCAAATGGTCTGTAGTCGAGGGTTTCTTGCCCAAACTGTATCCGAAGTTGGTTTCAACTCTTCATTCACCAAAAATTTCATCACAATACACAATTTCGTAAAAATGCCAACACCCTTGGTCACCATTTCTGTTGAGACATCTAACAGAAGTTACTTAGCGCTTCCATGATTGATAAATTGCAGTGGCATATTTTGCCTCTGGGAAAATAAATAAATAAAGTCCCCGTTTGCTTTGAACAATCTACGTTATGTTCAGTATTCAGTTTTTTGACTCGTGAACCCCTTTCACAAAGATCTGATTTGCGCAGTCTAGTGACTTACAAAACACAGCTGTAGTCAAAGCAAAATGTTTAGTCAATGCAAAAAGATGTAAAGTGTAAAATTCTTCTAAAGGTAGCATCTATTGTTCTTATATATAAATTCTCACCTAATAAACATAAGAATTGGATTTATTGTTTTACTATATAGGTCTTTATTTGGTATTTGTAGTCTTGAAAATTTTAATAAATGTTTATTTAAATAGTGAAAATTTTAAATGAATTCCACAGTAGATTACTGTCCCGATGCTACAACTACTTAGCCACTATGAAGACTGAGGCTATCTGTCAAACATGTCCACAGCTTTGTGGTTACAGCATCAGGACAGTAGCATGAAGGTCCCTGGTTCGAGTCCAGGTTGTGGAATTCTCTTTACTTTTAACCATTTATTAATATTAGAAGGTATGGTGTGGAAAAAAATCCTAATAGAGCATATTTTCCAGTTATAAAATGTTTATCTTTAGTATTAAATTTCAGTTTGTTGTATTAGCTAAAAAAAAAATTGCATTACTTTGAAAATATATTTAATCAAAGATTTTATTTATTTTGTGGATAAAGATTACACTTTTAGGCTAAAACCTAGTTTTTGTTTAATTTTATTATTTAAGTATTTTTGTAATGTTTTAATATTTGTATATATTTGAAGAATTTCCTTGGTTTTATTCTTCTTAAAGGTTACAAACAATATATTGCTAATAAAATAAAAGGAGCATAAATTAATGTAACAAAATGAAGCAAATTCATCTATGTTAGTAAAGATGTGCTTAAAATTCAAGTTAGTACCAGAGGGTTAAATAGTACTTTTTAAAAGTAATTTTAAATAGGAAAGTTACGTGATCAATTATTGCTTCTCATTGTAACCAAAAAATAGTACACAGCATTTGACTTATGCTCACCTTCCTGCACAAATTTGTCTAGTAAATTTGGGGGGGGGGGGGGGGCGGTTTGTCATTTTTAAAATTGATTGATACATGCTAAAAATTTTTTTACCAAAAACATTAAGTGCTTTTCTAATAACTTTAGGACAAATATTGGGCTGCTTACAATACTAGACAAAGTTTTTGTTAATTAATGAAGTGTGACCTGTTCAAAATTTGATTACCTTGAATCAAATGATCATGGCTGCCTCCTATATTGACAGGAGATTAGATGTTCTGGTCTGTAGGTTATATTTTTGTTAATGTTTATTGGCATCTGCTGCTTAAAGGTTAAGATGCTACTACAGCCACACAAGAAAAACAGAAAAGCTGAAAAATTCTTATAATGGTTAACATGTATTGTCAAAGAAATTCAATACGTTTCACTTTTAACTGAAATGTTTATAGTTCTCAATTAGGCCATCACTAGGAAGGGAAAGAAAAAAAATAGTGAACCCACAAATTATCTATAGACCCATGGAATATTTTTGTTTTTCAATATATTTCTAGCCTGTTGTGGCAGTTAATTTCTTACAAAGTTCAGATTCAAAAGTTCTCATTTACCCCCACCCCCCCACACACAAAAAAAGTTCCCTTTGTTTTCTCAATTCAAATGCCTCAATTAAGGGAAGGGGAAAATTATAAAAAAAGAATTTTGGAGAAATAAAGCTACACACACACAATCAACTTACCAATGGCACACACAAATTCTTTAAAACTGCACCAAATTTCTAAGGCATTTGTTTAGGATTAAGTGGTAAAGAAATGCAATTTCTGGCAGAGTGTTTGAATGTATTAAAAATCATCAAAATTTCATCATATGAAATAATTTACTTCATATTTCATAATTTGAGTTTTACTTTTTCTATAAATAGAATTAAAATCCAAATATTTGGCTCTTGAAAAATTGCATGGTTTTTTATAATAAATTTTCTATACTATTTCCAATAAAAAGTGAAAATTAAAACAAACATTAAGCTGTTTCACTTGAAATTAAAAAAAAAAAAAAAACTACTGTGAGGGGAAGTTAAGCTAAAGTTAGAAAAATGCATATGTCATAAAGGGTCTAAATGTTGCTCTACTACTACTACAGGGTGTCCCAAATTAATGTATAAGTTCTTTGAAACGCTATAACTCAGCAACGAAATGAGATAGAAATATAAGGTTTGTTGTATTTTATTCCTTAAATTTCCGTAAGCCCATACATGTTCAAAATGTCCACCTTCTGCAACAGTATACTCCCAACACCAATGTTGAACAGAGCAACATACAGACTGGATTGTAATGGAATAGCTCGCGAAATTCGATTAACACTGGATTTGGCGATATCAATTTCACCAGAGCATTGCCTCACTGACTTCTTTGGGGATCGTTCAAAAACCTCCATGGCGGCATCAACACACAGTTATCGGTGAGCTTCTTTCTTCCGCAACACATCTTTAACCGTTCCTTCCGCTTCCGGTCTCTGAGTTTTTTTTATTGTTACCCCTGTTGGCGGTGGTGTACCAAATTCAACCTCCAACGTCGTTGCATGTCAACATTCTCCACTTTCCAGTAACGCTTCAATATCCACTTGCGTTCATCAAATGAAAGTCACCGCCATTTTGGTCTATAAACAAATGAACAATCAATGTCTTGCTATGCTTTTCCAGCGCCATCTGGATCATAAACAAACCTTATATTTCTATCTCATCTCGTTGCTGAGCTATAACGTTTCAAAAAGTGTATACATAATTTGGGACACCGTATATAGTGTTCTCTTGTGAATGCACCTGACCCCAACCTATGCTTAATAATCTGACTTAACTATGACCCCCTAAATGGCTGGTCAGCAGGAAAGTCACTCCAAGAAAAAAAAGAGCAACCATTTATTCATTTCTTACATGCTGAAAACAAAACAGAAATCCATCAAATGACCTCTGAAGTATACAGTGAAGGCAGTATAGATCAAATTTACAACTAGGTTGAGGAATTCAAGAAAAAGCTTAGTTTTCATGCATGATATAAACTAACCTAAAGAGTAAAGACTGCTACAATCTGAGTTGACAATTGTCTTATGAATAATGACAATAGCATCAGAAGAGTCTATCAGCCATGATTCGGTATCTACAATTATTCCAGAAAGCAGTGTACGAATGACCACAAGGGGAAGACAAAACACTATTCTGACAAAGTAGCACAAGGCTCTGAACTTAGCATTTGAGTCCGCTCCATAAACTCAAAAATAAACTTCCGCCAAATAAATAAATCCCATTTTCTTTAGCTTGACCCCCTCCCCCTTATATTTGTTTATTTTAAATAAACTTTAATTCAAAATTTTTTGTTACGTGTTTTTCTTTTATTTTAATTCAGATATTTTTAAAGCGGAGGGCTTGTAAAAATGTCCTCCTTTAAACTAATTGAACTAGCTCTTGCCAACAAAGATCACAAACTCTTAGGTCAATTTTATATTTTTTGTGTATTACGGAAAGGGGGTGTTACAAGCTGCAAGCTTAAAATGGCTATGAATAACAATATTTTTCTTTTACAAATATATTAAGTTAAATATTCAATAGCCCACTTTTATGATCTTATCAGAACAAAATACAGCAGTGATGGTCATCATGATGCCTGATCAATTTTATAACTCTTTCCTTGCAAAGACGGCAAATTAATGAGATGTTTTAATTTTTTTCTCCCACTTACACTAGTTCATTTTGACATTTGAAGACTAGTGATCATTCTCCTACAATCTTAAGAGCTATGATAAACCAAATAGATTCAAACTATTGATTTAAATCTAGGCTTTAATTTACAGGTTTCAAGGTTTTATTTCAATATTTCCTTTAATCATTAACATATCTGGTTTTTAAGAATACTAATATATCCTGATGGACAAAATACTATTATAGTAATTAAGAATACTGAAATGTGATATTTAATAAAATTTTACTGACAACTAGTTTTCTTATTCCACTTAATAATCTGTACTATTAATTTTATTTTCAGAGCTCTTTTGACACCCACAGAGTATCGTTTACTCTTTAATGTGGAAAGGAAATGGCTCCTCTCTGACAGTTAAAAAACCTTCATAAATTTGTGAATGGAGGGTTGACAACGTTCTTCGTGGGTGAATGAGAAAGTTTCTGAAAATTAAAATGGAAGCCAAAACAATGGATAAAATAACTTTCTGGAAGTTAATCAGTCAATTCATTAAATCCAAAAAATACCCTCCACACAACACAAAATGGTAAATTTCTTGCTACATCTGGTTCTCCCCATCCACTATTAGCCATCTGGAATAGAGGGATAATTAAAGAAAATTTCTTTCAACCTTAAATTGTAATGTTAAAATAAAAAAAAACAAAAAAACTTTAAATACAAAACTCTATTCTTTATACTGTTGTTGATAAGACTCAAATTTAATCAGTTAATTTGTTTTTTGTAATGAATGTTTATTAATATTTGCAAGCATTTTTAAGTCTTCATTTTTCAATAATGCTAAAATTGTATAAAAGTTGTAGTAGCTGGAAAAATAAATGTTTTTCTAATTTTAGGATCACAGATTTGTGTTTTTTATGTGCAAAGTTTATGAGACAGAGAACTTTTTAAAAAATAGCTTTATTCACAGTTATTTCCACCCCTACTTAAAATCACGGCATAGCTAAATTAAAAATTAAAAAAATAAGAAAAAAAAAAAAAAAAAGGACTAAAATTTTTTTTTTTTTTCCTGTTGTATAATTGTTTTTAAACTTGTCAGATTTAATCTTTAAAAGCATCAACAATTATTCTTTAGTTTTCCTTCATCGGTACAAGAAATATTAATGGTATACAATGAATTAAAGAAAACTTGGTAAAGCTTGTATTAAATCTAACTGGCTACCCGCAATGAAGTTCCTAGTATCTCTAAGGCTTCTTGGATGGCATTCACCTCTTCTTAAGTCTTACAGCTCACAAGTGAAGGGAGATGTAAGGAACCTGAAAAGACACCTACCCCTCCCCCCCCCCCCCATCCAAATCCCCACTGTAAAATCACATTCCATATCTAACCAATCATTATTTTCGTGGAAAACGAGGCAAGCATAAGGAAGGTCAAAGCAAACAAATTCATTTGTTAATAAATGTAAACAACAAAAACAATCTATGTATATATAAAGAAACTAAAATAGAAACAAAGTAAAATTTTATATCAATTCAACAACAAGAGCAATCACAGCACAAGAAATTAGCGAAACATTAAATTTTTCATCCCATTTCTTTCTTCCTGTCATTACATTTTGTTTTACCTTGCACTTCAGTTCCATTGAAGGAGCAGTATCCCAAGTAGTCTCTGAAAACATGCAAATCATGGCCAGAAATAGATTGTATGGGAATATAATCATAAAATCCATTGCTACCATATCAGTGGCATATACAAGGAATATTAATACAGTAGCAATGGCTCTTTTCCCAACTACCCCCTTATTAACTTAAAATGTTAATTATGCTGTAAAGATGATAAAAGAGAAAAATAAAATAAAAACAAATAATACTCAACGATCACTCAGTTGTAAAAGCTTTCTTTGATATAATTCTCTTTACCAATCCTATAATGCCCATAATAAATATATATATTTAAATATAATTCTTTGTTTCTTTTTCTTTTCAAACAAATGCATTGTTAGAAAGTTTATTTGAAAAAAATCATTAAAATAGTTCACTGGAAACTGGGGAATTGCAAAGGCAAAATAATCATGTAAGTATAGACCAATATATAGTTATTTTTTTTCTTGTTTAAACAAAATTTATATTTTGGTTTAACCCTTTGAGGAGATGTGGTCTCAAAATAAAACCACAAGTTTGAATTTTTTTTTTTTTTCTCACTAGAGCTGTGGTTTCTAATGTACAAGTTTTTTCCAGTGTTATTAGGATCCCATCTGTGGTGAAAAATTTAATTACCTTTATTAAGAGTCTTTATTTGAGGTGAAGTTTTTGCATCTGGTCAATTTGGGGAGGGGGGGGGGGGGAAGCCCTAAATCTGTTTGCTCTCTCATTTGAGATGTAGAATATCATTTTTTATATTATTTACCGGTATCTGCTATTGTAAAATGAATAGTATTATAATTTACTGACTTGACATTTTTAATAGCAATACTGTAATTTTTATAGCATTAAATTTAACAATCCAAAATTTTTCTCCATACATATGGTTTCATAGTGTAACCACAACCCTTCTATCATCAAAATCTTATCTGTCAAATACCGAGAATTATCAGTTCAGGTGGCATTTTAAAGTAACTTCATGTAATAAGTATGTATTGGTGACATGCACTTGTAAAATTGTGTGTTTGCATCATATTATTGGTTCATTGCCTCTCTACACGAAGTATAATACAGAAAGTTGTTACATTACAGCATTACG
Organism: Rhysida immarginata; assembly: GCA_023313115.1. NCBI lineage: Eukaryota > Metazoa > Arthropoda > Chilopoda > Scolopendromorpha > Scolopendridae > Rhysida > Rhysida immarginata. Next base: position 903,760 of record JAHWFO010027030.1, read on the forward strand.
TGGAAAGAGGCAGAATAAAGAACACTGAAATCAGAATCATTCTTGAAAAAATTACAAGTGGTTCTGAATCTCAGCTCTCATACTCAGAAGTTTTTCATGGGAGGAAGAAACTCTCATACAAGAGCAAAATTTTATTGATGAAGACCAACATGAAATAGTACTTCTATCAAATGAATCATCCTGGGCAAATGATGTCCCACTTCAAACACTATCATAGCACCAAGAACATATTTCTGGCAAAAAAGTAATCTAGATTTGCTTGTAACATACGATAGTTTTAATGAAAATATTGGTCCTGTGTTGCACATGGACTTATTGGAACTGGTCCTGATAAATGTTCAACTGTGAAATCCACATAAAAAAGATTTTATTCTAAGATTCTTGTACCAAAAGGAAAAAGAATGGACAAATCTGAAAACATCCCAGTAAAATACACGTCGAAACATTGTGCATACTGCAGAATCATTCAGATCCACACAGAACAAGATGGAGCTGTGCAGCAAGTGGAATAGTGTTATGCATGAATAAGAGTGTTTTTAACTTTTTCATTCAATGGAAAATAAAAACAGATTTCTCCAAATAAATGTTTGGTATATTTATTTCATGGATATAAACATTCTCATCCTCAAAAGATTAATTTTATTTTATATATATTAAAAAAAAAACCTTAAAATACGAAACTTGTAAAATGTTCTATATGTAGTATGTAGAAAACAAAATAAGATTTTTCCGAGTATATGTGAAATGCAAGACATTTTGATTACAAATGAATATTTAATGATCTTTCAATATGATTTGCAGGGAAGCATGGACATGTTTTAAGTGGAGTTGTGGTTACAAGGAGAAACTACATTTCCAAATCATATTTGCTGCAAATCTTTTATAATTAGAAATTTGAAATCGTGCATAATTTGTCAATATAATGTGCTTTAAACATATATGCAAAATTATAGTTATTTAAAAAAATTATATATCAGCTCCTCAAAGGGTTAAAAAAAAAGGCAATTAAAAAAATAAAAAAGGCAAATAAAATAAAAAATAAAAAAAACAGGTCAGGGATTTAGTTGGCAACTGCCGCCTCTAATTCACGTCTCTATCCTGTAGAGGAATCAAAGAAACGGTTATCAAATCATTAAAAAATCATTTAAGATAAAAACCAATTTTTGCAATATCAGTGATAAAATTAATAGCAACTTGGCACATGATTATAAAAATAAATTCAATGTTGCACGCTAATAAGTTATGTTGGAAAAGTAATAAATGTCTTGAAACGATATTTCAACTTATTCTTATGCTTGCCTGCAATCCACAAGTAGACTGAGAAATTTGGAGGAAGAGAAAAAAAAAAAAAATGGGTCATCATACGAGATTTTCTATTGTTTTTATCTTAGGGGTTGGTTTTAGTTTTTTTTTTTTTTTTTTTTTTTTTTTTTTTAATACAAGGACTTCAATATTTAACAATACACAGAATACATTTAAACTGTTAAACATTAAATTAGTAAAGATACAGTGGATTTTTTTTATGAACCATTTAGATCATGTTGGTGCTGAATTAAATTTCTAGGTGTTAAATAATTTACACAAAATACAATGTTGAAATTTAAAAAAAAAACTGTATTAAAGTACCATATACAAAAAAAGTAAATAGCTATGCTCAATGATATATAATGAAATACCAAGCTATGTAAAAACTGATGTTTACGAATACAAATTAACGTGAATGAGGATCATACTTCTTAATAGAGCATTTATGTACAAGGCAATGGTTCATTTAAAGGAAGAAAGAAAAAAAAATGATGAAAAAATAAACGCTAAAAACTACATTTTTAAGTATTTAAGAAATTTTACAAAAAAAAAAATCAAGTTCAGTAATAATAATATTAATAATAAAAAAATAATGAAGACTAGCATATTCAATGCAATACACAAAATTTCTTCATTTCAAATTGGACATTGTACATAATATGTCAATTCTCGACAACTTGGGAGGGGCTGATGATAATTCAATCGTCAATATTTCAAGACTTGGGAGCATTCTGAAAAAAGACAATAAACGCATCCAAGTTCATAAGCCGAGCGAAGAATATCATCCCATTCCTGAAAGAAAAACACTCCTAACATATTAGGCTATCCACGTCTTGAACTCCCCACCACAGGTGAGGCGAGTTCATTCACTACTTACCAACTACTCACCCCAGAGAAGCAAGTGCTCAGGCCAACCTGCTGCCAAGTATTGACAACAGAGGGCTGCTTGTCACCCCAGAGACCATCAGAGGCACCACCTAGCTACCATGGGGAGGGGGATAAGGCATAGCACAGACACACACATACACACAGTTAAGTTCTACTAAGTTGCACATTTTATACGCACATTTACTCATTATAGTCATTTCAAGTCATTATTTTGTTCATTAATAGACAAAATTTAAATGAAACAAGTTTTATGGATTGAAAATTATTAAATGCAGTATCTTTTATTACCCTAATCCTTAACGGCTCATAAGCACAATAATAATGCGAATTTCAATAGATATTACCTTCACTGGTTAGCAGCCGGATACTGCTGTGGTGTATATGTCCCGTAGCCGTAGTTGTAGGCAGGATGCTGGCCAGAATACTGTCCTGCAGCTGCGGGAGTTCCTGTACCGGGAGCACCACTGCTGTACTGGCCATACTGAGGAAATTGTTGTTGGGCCTGAGGTTGCGTCTGATTAGGTTGCTGTGCCTGATTATATTGTTGCCCCTGTTGATTATATGGCTGCTGCGGCTGCTGCTGCTGCTGCGGTTGTTGTGGCTGGGGTGTCTGAGGCTGAGGCTGTCCTACTCCAGGAGCCTATGTGAAAAGACAATTTTTAAAAGTTTATCAAAATTTCTTGCAATGCAAGATCTTCTAAAAGAAAGACTTAACACTTCAGAACTTGCTATAATTAACACACTTTGGCCATATCTAATTAACAGGCCACATTACTGCATAAGTTACATGTTACAGACACTTTCGTGCATAAAGATATATTGGACTGGTTTGTTTATATATGTATATAAAATTATCTTAAGGAATAAATAGAGCTTCACAAATGGAAACTGATACTGTTATTTCGAATTCAATCTCATAAGTGAAAAGGTTTATAAAAATTTTAAATATTCACTTTTTGCTACAGTCATCTGTAACATTGGACTGACTTCTTATGCAAACTACACCCAACTGCACCTACTAAATTCCCGTGCACTTGATGACTGAGTTGTGTAATCCCGTACAGTTCGGTGAGCAAATGAGAGAGTTTTCAGATATCCTGCGTAACCCCGTCTTATCCTTTGAAAAGCTTGTACATGACTCAGGAGGAAAATGCTCTTTCACAGTAACATGCACTGTTAATAGAAACTACCTTTGTTATTTTAGAGCTTCAACATTTTTTTCACTTACTTGTGGTTGTTGTTGAGCCTGGGCTTGTTGGTTGGCTCTTGCTTGTTGTTCTATCATCTCTGCCTCTCTAAACATTCCTAAAGATCTGTAATATTCAGCCCATGCTGCACTGTAATCAGGCTGTGCACCTTGTTGCGCTTGCTGTGTTTGGCCTAGATAAAAAAAAAAAAAAAAAAAAAAGGGAAAAAAACATTACCTCCCCATTATGAGATGGTAGCCTACAAGTTAGGGCATGGATAAGACTAATAACAGCATTGTTGTATTGAGAATTTTCCTTAATATCATAAAATTCTTAACCAAATTTAAAATTGAATACAGGATGGTAAGATCCAGGGGGGGGGGGTCAATTTTCAATTTTATTCCACCAGTGTTCAATTTTCAATTTTATTCCAAAGTTCTTGAGTCTCGTATCCTTTTTTTCTACCTTCTTCAATTAATCCAAATCTAGTTATACAGTCTGTCCCAAAAGTTCATAGACATAAATACAATGCATGTATCAAAGGAACAAAAAGAAATACGACAGAGTTCAAATATGTTCATTATTAAACACATACAACTTGTATTTAACCAAAACAGAAATGACAATAAACTTACATTAACGTATTGTTATAGCAAATAAATGAAAAGAGCACTGTCTCAAAAATATATAGAATGCATGGAAATCTCAAATTTACAAGAAAACACTTGGTTCTCAAAAGCATATCGATTTTCCGTTTTTTCGTATGACATCATATATACACGATTTTCCATAAAAAGAATCAAAGTTTGTAACGTTTTAGAATCTAAATTGTACCAAGCATACTCGATTGATGTCTTGAGTTCATTGATAGACGAATATTGACGTCCATTGGCATAAACTTCCCGAGATAAAATGCCCCACACGTTTTCAATGGGATTCAGGTCAGGGCTCAAAGTGGTCAGTCAAGAACAGATAATTTTTCTGTTTAGATAGTCTTTTGTAGCATTGGATATATGGATGGATGCGTTATCGTGCTGAAAAATACAATTCTCTCCTCCCAAAATTTCACCGAACGGAATCAAATGACTTTGTAGTGTCTCTATATACTTTTCTGAGTTTTGTCTTCCATCTAAAAATGCTAAGGATGCTTGACCATTATATGAAAAGGCCGCCCATAACACCGATCCACCACCTTGTTGTCTGCTAAAAAATGTTCGGGACTCTTTCCTTAAATCATGCCAGTAGCTTGCATATCCATCAGGACCATCCAGATTCCATTTCTTTTCATCACTGAACAGCACACTCAACCATTTATCACCATATGACATGTGCTGACGAGCCCACTGCGACCTTCTTTCAGTGAAGCTTTGTGAGTGGCGATTTACGTCTCATTTTCTTATAAGGTAACCAGCTTCTTTAATACGTCTGAACTGTATTCTTTAATATGTGCATATGTGAACTAACAGTGATGTTACGAATGGGCATTTTCTGGGAGGAGGCCATTCTCAGTATCAGTTTATCATCTCGAGAGCTTGTCATATGTGGTCTTCTTGAACGATGTTTTGGTTGGTGTGGCTCTCTACGAGCTAGAACTCGGTAAATTATACTTTTAGAACTTATTGGAAATGTCATGAACAGATTCACCCTTCGATTTTAAGCTGAATATTCTGGCAACCTTATCAGCTGTTAGCTGGGAAGCTCTAGGCATTTCGTTGATGAGTAAAAGGTCGCTCAAGCCATTTCACAGCATATTTATACACCCCAAACCTTGCATCATCTCTAAATATTTACATATTGCATAAAATTATGTTCTATAAACTTTTGGGACACCATTTTCAATGGTTTATCAAACATTTTCAATGCTTTTCTGAAAAGTAAAATTTTTGTTATGTTTGCATATTATCAACTTGCACATCCTTTCATTCAAAACCCAAAAACTTTCCATGACATCATTGACGTCATAGTGACATAATCAGCAAAACATTGATGTCCATCTTCTGGGACGGACTGTAATAATCATTCTATAGTTGCAATATGATATACTTGATACTTTTTATGTAACTGCAGGATCAATTTAAAAACTTAATGCAGTCCCTGGTTGTCAAAAATCACCCATGCAATTTGTTGAGCAGCCCAGTTGGATCATCTGTCTAATGGAAATTAGATATTTTTCAAGGAGAATTGTTGACATGCACTTAAAACTGTTAAATTGTGACATCAACCGTAACTGTTGAATCGTCACTTTATTCTAGGATAACTCAATTATCTTTATCATATTACATCAACAGTTATTAGTTATTAAAGTGGGTGGGTAAAATCATGGAAAATCCTTTGACTATTCGCCTCCGTGAAGGCCTATAGTTGGCGCTGAGATCACTTCAAAATGGCGCACGCTATGTGTACTCGGGGTACTCCAGTAGCAGCTTCAGCATACGTTTGTAGGAAATTTTTTGCCGATGTTGGTGAAGGAGAGGAAATTGATAAAGGTCATCACATAATTTGCCGGTTTAATGTTAGAAGCCTCATCTATATAAAGAAGTTGGCGTATAAATGCTGAAATAAATACGCTAAACGACTCCAAATGAATACTTGCAGAAGTAATTTTTAAATACATACACAACATTTTATTTTCTCCCCGTTCTTTCAGTCTTTATTCTCTCGATAGATGATTTGCTGGGAGGTTTTAAAAATTAAAGTTCGTGTTTCCTCTGTGGTAGGCTACTGCTTGGTACTGCACCAGATTTCAAAAAGTGTCGTCCAATTGGTAGACCTTAAATAACGTTAACTTTTGAAAGATATTTCACTTTTTTTTTTTAACTAAAGACTTACGATACGGTAGCCTACTTCTTATCTTTACATAATGCACATATATATATTATGTCCATTAACCATAATTACGTTCTACCTATAAGTACAATTTTTTTTTTATTTTTCAACTTACCACTGTGAATGTAGTCAGAGGGTAGAAAATGAGCGCTGCAAACATACATAGAACTGGTAGCGTGTTTTCCCAGCTTTAGCTTTACTTCCCACTCTGTTTTTAACTGCTTATTTCGTGGGAAGTTGTGAATATAGATGTTATTTTCTTAGTTAAGCTTCGACTTGCACCCAACCACGCAACAATATTTGTTATTCACCTGTCGTTTGTCCTTGCCAACCATGTTGCCAGTTGTTAATAGTGCTAAAGCAGTACCGCTTGTACCCATACGAGGCACCATTTTGTTAGTTTGAGTAATCTACGCTAGATGTCGCCCACTGATGATTTAACTTATGATAGCCATATGTACCGTAATTTTTAGGGTATAATATACCCTTGACGATAATACGCACCCTTGTTTTTTCGTTTTTAGAAAAATTCCCAGCCCATAATACGCGCTTTATGTACCTAAGATAGCGATTTAGCATCAGGGAGTGCTCTGCCAAATTTGTTCAAACGCGCAGTGCATTATGATTTTTAAAGGCTTTAGATTTTATATATTCCCATCAAATGGAAAAATAAATATTTAAAATAAATGATCATATAACAGAATTTATTCGATACAGTTAAACTTATACTTTATCTGAAATAAATGTATTTAAATTTCTTCAAAATCGGAATAGTCTGTGTCAGAGTTCTTTGTTAGGCCTAATTACCATTTCTTCTTCCCAGTCTTCAATTCTCATGATTGAATCATCCACATGAGGGGTAATTCCTGCTTTCACAAAAGCATTCAAATTGTATTTTCTTGTAGTCTGTCATGCAAATGAATGATTGATAGATCAGGGTGTCTACGGAGTTTCTGAAAGTCAATTTAGTGACTTTTTAGGGACCTCTTAAAAAAATTTCATGACCTAATTTTATTATTAACGTCAAAAAAAAACCTTTTTAAGAATTTTTCCCAGACTAGAGTGAGCAGATTTTTTCCATGAGCAAATTTTAATTCTGCGACTTGGAATTTTCGTGACCCATTTTCTAATTTTGCTACTTTTTAGTGATTTTCGTGACCATTTTCTAATTTCGTGACTTTTTCGGGACTTTCATGACCTGTAGACACCCTGTAGATATCCATTTGATAGATAATTCAAACATTTTGTCCCCATATCTTTATAAAGATCGATTAGTAGCAAACATTGGTAAAACTACAGAATAGCGTCCCCTAACTTCTTTCATTGATATCATGAAGACTGGTTGCATTCATGTATTACATTCATTGTGTCAGCTCTAGTTAATGGCAAAGTAATTTGGCTTACTTTTGAACTTTATTATTACAGAGTTTACGCAGAATAACAGTCACTACACCACTGTTAACACCACTAACAGACATCCGAGCTTGGCAGCCAACTTGAAAAGTTGCTGAGAAAACCTGCTATCCTTTGCTTTATGAACAAAAAACGGAAGAGCCACCAAATTCGCTTTTGCAATAAATATACATGAAGTATACTTATATGTGGAATATAAAGTGAATAAGTATAATGTATATTGTATTTACTGTATGTTATTGTATAATAAAAACCAAAGGTAACACAGAAGTTAGTCTGCCCCAAGTTCTTTCCCCCAGTCGTCTTCTCCAGGTTTTTTTTATCGGCCTATTATACGCATCATCCATAATGCGTAGTAATATTTTAAACTTTATGCATAAGACGCGTATTATACCCCAAAAATTATGGTATATGCTGAACATGCGTGAAATCAAAATATTGCCAGTGTTTATAAAAATAAAGAATTCGCTAACATAGAAACTTTACATTTATACAGATTAATTTCGCATGTATAAGGATTAATATCCTTTTTACTTATGGACTACTTTTTTTAGTAGGAAGTATCCCTCCAAACAGCTAAGAAAAACGGCACATTTCTCTAATGCAAACTCAGTGAATCCAGGTATGGGTTATTTAATTCAAAAATTTAAATTTGATAATTTCAGTCCCAGCTGAAAATAAGTTTATAATTCCCTTAATGAATTGTAAATTAAAATCCACACTTCATAGTAAATTGAAATTTTAGAAAGCAGGTACAACAGGTTTTTAAATATGGAAAGAGTAGTTTGTTGAAGTTTAATATTTATTTATTTCAGTAATACAGAATTAGAACATCCAAAATCTGGACTGAGAATTAAAAAACTAAACTTACATAATGATTCAAAGAATAAATAGTCATAATATTCAATTTAAACGTTAATATGGCTGCCCCATCATATTACAGCAGAACAGCAATTCTCAGCTTATTTAGGTCATTTCACACAATTTAAAGCTGGCCCAAATATAAAGCATACTTCTAAAAACCATACTTATCTTATATGGGCAACCTACTGTCTGACCACAGGAGACCCCTGGATCATTTCTGCACATGAGAAACTGGTATTACTAGTGTAATCTCATAACTAAATTCAAGGGACTGGAAAAAAATCTTTTCACTTTATAGATACCATGTTGCACAGAGGCAGTGTTTAAACTTGCATAATTTTGATGTATAAGTGCATTTATATAAAGGGTGTAACAACAAAGTATGGCTAAACATTCACATGTAGAGGAAAAAAATAGGTTATATCGATATGGGTCCAGGAACGATTTAACGCTTTATTTTCATGTTGAACCCATTTTCTACAATTCTTCTTTAATTACATTACTCAGGGAAGCACACAGAGTTGGCCTTTTAAAAGCTCTTATATATGGAACCGTGGTACAAGAACCATGGTTTTTTGCTACACCCTGAATATATGTACGTTATTAACTTGAATGAATGCTTCTTAAAATAGGAACAAAATTTTCAATACTTGATATTGCTGCCTATTTAAAGTCATGCAGGTCTCAATTGCAGATTTTTATTTATTTTAAAATTGAGATTATTTTTTCTGAAATAATTAAAATTTCAAAGCAGAACAGACTGAAAATAATATAATGTAGCAGGTGTTTAGTACATAAGTCTGCCACAAGAGTAGTGACAACTATGGCACTCTTTAGCGATTATGTGTCCTGTTCCGTGAATAGTGAACAAACTTTACTGTTCGGATCCTCATTATTTTAGTTGTAGTGTATGCTGTAGTAATAAATATTTAATGGAAAAATACTGCCAATAGGTATCATGTAAGCTTGTATAATAAGGACCAACGAAAAAGCACTCGTTGGCCTCAGTAAAATTTCACAAACATGGGCTTAAACTTAATAGCATGAATTCAGAAATTTGAAAACAAATACTAAATAAAGTTTTAAATGATATAAAATTAGCCCAATATAGTCCACACAGAAAATATTTTAGACTACTTACACATTTAAACTCATCAGCAGGCTGTCATTATAAATTTCTATATAAGTGGAATGCATTATGAGTAGTTTGATGTGATAATGTTCAAGAACTTTTGATAATTGTGTTTATAAAATCAGCCTAATGCTACAGTAGTCATTAAAAATTTCACTTGTTGGCTGTTGGGTAATGCCGTGACCACAGAGAGAGAAGGCTCCACATTGAAACGTAATACATTGTTACATCATCATAGATAGTGCATTGTTATTCGTATTTCAACCAATAATAAGCCCAGAATTTGCACTAACTATGATGATGTAACAATGTATTAAGTTTCAATGCGGCGGCCTTCTCTCTCGGTGGTCACGGTAATGCTAAGAGTAGGAACTAATAAAGTTTTGTAATAAAGAGCTAAAATATACTTTAAAATTTATTATCAGGCGCATTATAGGGATTATTATGCAAATAAAGATTTTGCTGTATTGAGATTAAAAAAAAATTATATCAATAGGGTCTCTGCCAGGACTCTAGAAAAATTAAGTTAGACATACTTACACTATATTGGCATTCATGTACAGAGGTTCTACTGTAATTATCAGTGCCTCAGATGGAATATAACTTTGTAATAGTAGACTATTATTTTTAATTTTTTACCTCCGTTTTTCATAATTATTTTGCGTAAATAAAAACGTGCACCATCACACCAACAGAAGATAAACACGCATTGCAGTAGGGAGGAAAGTTCACACCCCTTATTCCTTTTACCCCTTCCAGGAGACTCTGCTCGGCAGTATGCCAACAGGGGTCTCCTGTCTGATCAGACAGTAACCATTTTATTTTTTCTTCAGAACATCCTTATATGGTGAACCAGTCTTATATTCAGACCAAGGAGGTTTAATAACAGGAGATGGCATGACGTCATAATCTTAAACCCTATTGTTGAGGCGTTGGCCATATTGGAAGACCCAAGCCTGTATAGATTAACTATTTCATAAATAGAAATTTCATAAATTTCTTGCTATAAGACACAAACAATCATGCCTTTTGTTCAATTTTAGCGTACTAATGCAATTTTTACACGTTGCTCATGTAGATAACAGCCATGCAGGGGTCTACCAATATGGCGGATATGGCTTCAACTCAACAATGAGCCAGTGAATAGGAGGGTGCCTCCTTTGTATTAATCCTCCTAGATTCAGACCAATACAGTATTGTGTATTAAAAATTTTTTCATGAAAATAAAAACCAAACCGAAATCAGAACAAGAACATTTTCAATAAACATACCAGCAACCTTTAGCATCAAAAACATCAGTCATTTTATATAAGAAGCCAGATAACAGTCATTAGACAAATTCATTTTTTTACAGGGTGATTCTAAATGAACTGCTTAGCCCAACAAACTATTACAGTATTAAGTCAACAATTATAAAGAATTAGGGACAAGATATTTGATCAAATCGATAATTAAGTAATCAAACTAGTTGGCTTCCTGATGATTTTCAAAGCTCTTATCTGGCCTATTTCTAAAGCAAGAAGCACAATTTCCATGCTTCTAATTATATATAAACTGATTGAAAAAAGTTGGGAGTCCAGGCTAGACTCCAACTAATGGAGAGTAGTTCCAATTCAGTTTGGGGATTGCCTAGATATCCGTCAAAGATTTCAGTCTAAAAATTTATGCAGATGATACTGAAGCCTTAAATTTAAAGTTATTTTTACACAATATCAGACTTATTAGAAAGACTGAAATTATCTTATAATAAAGATAAGAACGGCATTTCATCTGGAAAGATAAGATTCCTTTACAAAGCATTTAAGAAATTTAAGATATTCCATTTTCAGATCAAGAGAATTAAAAATCTTCAGTCTTTTTAATTTTTTTACTTATTATTTTATTATTCATTGTAATCCAATAAGTCCATCCAGAGCATGTATGGCCTTGGGCCGACAAGAGATGGACCTGGATTAACAGCTGCTGAGGGCAGGGGTGAAGATCTTGAGTCACTGATGAGTCACCCATCCAGTGACTAGACGTGCCTGCTGTTCTGAAGTTGTGCTTTCAGTGAAAGCCCACCAGGCCAGAGCCTCCCCCCTCCTTTTTTTACATTCACTGAAATTATCTAACCTTTGTTACACCATTCCAAGGGAAATGAAAAGCAAGGCTTTTTAAATGCAAATTTTTACCTTTGTCTGTCTAAATCACATTTAAGAAAACAGGCGTACCCCGATTTACGAAGATTCGATTTACGACGATTCGATGTTATGACAGTAGAAGGCAGCAATTGAAGATGATGCAAAAACAAACTAAAACAAAAACATAAAATTTAAAAACACCTTTGTGGGACAATGACCTCAAAGCGTGCTTCCCATTCTCCACTATCCAGTGAGAGCAAGCCGAAAAGACAAAGAAAACCAATTTCATTGGAAACAAAGCTGGACAAAAGTAAGCGGCAACGTGCAGGACAAAGTGTGCAGTCCATTGCTGACTCCTTGGGACTATCGCATTCGACCGTGTCCACTATCCTCAGCAATAAGACTGACATCTTGGAAGCTGGAGCACATGCTGGCTAAGACAATCACGAAGGCCTGTGACCACTTCACGGAGGAAATTGAGAAACTGCTCATTTTGAGGGTGCAGAACCAGATCGCCATCACATGCCCTTGTCCACTGATATCATTTCACAAAATGCACTCGTTCTACAAGTGACAGAGGAAGTCCTATGTACATTCTGTATGTTCATGTACATTTCTATTATTATCATTATTATTTTACTATAGTTCTTAATCGTGTTGCATGAGAAATAAAAATGATTTCTGGTTATTCAGTAGGATATATGTGGTTGCCTTCTCTCTCTCTCTCGCCATTTTTGAATGGCTAGGAACGCATCATGTGGACACAATGTTAAATTCGCTTCGATTTACGACGGCTTCGACTTATGACAGACTTTCGGGAACAGAACCCCGTCGTAAATCGGGGTACGCCTGTATTGATGGATATGAATACAATATGCAGCATTGAGACAAAAAGTATGTAATACCAGAGATGATTTTTCTCCTTTACATCTCCCTTGGGATACCAACCTTGTTAAAATAATCATTGTTAGGAGATTCCAAAGGAGCTTAAATGGATAAGTATAGGGAATTGGGGCAAGGAAGCATTTTAAGTGCTTCTCAGAAAAATGTGGCCATATGTCACATTGTCCTGCTATAATATCCCCACCTACCCCGAAAAAAAATGTCAACATGCATGGGTGTACTTAGGCTGCAACAGCAACTCAGAGAAGGTAACCCTTTTGCCAATCATAAGGTCAAATCCCTGAACTGCAATGCAAATTATAGCAGCGTTCACCGATAGAGCTTAGTCAGTATGGGTGTACAGTAACAATCCACCTGCTTCAAAGCCATATAAACAACAGTTTGCTGTACTGTTCTTGTCGGCACATGTCTCCCCGATTCATTTGAATAGACATTTGCAGATCAATTTTGCAGTCAAAGTTCACCTCTCACTCTAATGGCACATGATGCTCCAGTTACCACACCATTTATTGGCAAAGATATCATTTGTCCAATCACAGTACACTTGAATCAGCATGAAAATACAGTTGAGCACCACAAATCCAGAAACCACAAATCTGGATTATAATAATTGCTTTAATTGTATTAGTGTGAAAACTTTTATTTTAAATAAAATTAAAAAAAAAAACCATTGTCAGAAACTAATTAAATATGCACACGTGTGTTAAATATATCTGGAAAACCAATCCAGTAGGTTTCTAGTCCCGAGCATTCTGGGTTTGTGGTCCTCCACTGTAGTTTAAAAACTAGTTTCAGAAATGCAATGCAAATTATAGCAGCGAAAGCCAATTTATCATACCCTTCGCATATGATAAAACGCTCATTTTACCCATGACAGCAACAACGGATATGTGTGCAAAGTACAAACATGTCATCTTTTATACCCACTGACAGCGAAACTTTCAGGGAAGTGGTTATAATATGACTCCACAATAATAATAATAATAATAATAATAATAATAATAATAATAATAATATCAAAGATTGTGGGAAACCCTTAAAGTTTATATCCATTGAGTTATGCTATCTGAGCCATTGCAAAGCAGCAAATTGTGCCCTACTCTAAAATACTGGAGTACTGGAGTAATTGCTAATCCCACAATTAGATGAATAGTTGGGCCGTGTTCAAAAAAGATGGTGCACCACCATCACAAAGTAGTCCGGTATTTTGCAGTGGACACCCAGGTCACCTAACATTAATCCCTGTGTGTTATTTTTTTCCTGTAGAAGTGATGATCACTGTTTAGATTATTTTTATGCCATAAAATGTGCTAGAATTACTATGGCACAATGTAGCTACCTGTGAAACCATCGATGTAGACATCCTGGCCCTTGCATAGCAATAATTATGACAATCGTGCTACATGGAGTACCCTAATTGAATGCTTGCGATTCAGTGCGATGTGGTTATCCTATTCAGTGATATCTTGTGCATTCTGCAATAATTACCTTGTACTGAATGTGCAGGCATCAAATAGTTTAATTCATTTAGAATTACCCTGTATATTCTCAATTACATCATAATTGACTTGAAACATGAAGAGCTCTTTATTATCAAATGTTTTCATCTACAAACGTACCATGCATCTTTCCTATGTTGCTATTTCCCATAATTCTTACATCAGGATCTTTAAAATTAAGATCACAGTCCTTTCTGCACAATTTACAATTGCTCTTTCAAATCCTTCATGGATTATAAATGGTCCAAAGCTCATACTAAAATGGTACAATTCCTACATCAAATGTGACTGATAAGTTTATGACGTTGCAGGTTACATGATGGGATATCGTAAAGATCACCACAGAAGCTTTTATGACGAACAAAGTCAAAAAATACTATGCATGCATACCTGGTTGTGCTTGTGCTCCTTGCCCTTGTGCTTGGGGTTGCTGAGGGGGTTGCTGAGCTGGAGGTTGCTGGGGTTGCTGTGCTTGAGGTTGGGCTTGACCCCCAGGCTGGTTGTAGTACTGGGCATAGTATGCCGCCCATGCTGCAGCATTAGCATCGGCAGCAGCTTTTGCTAAAACAATGAAGATATCATGCTCAAACTACCATCACGATGTTTAAAAAAACATACAATGAAAACAAGGTTTTGACAAAATTTGATGCAATCAAATTACAGTAGATCCTCGATTATCCATCAGGGTCAGGATTGGAAATTCAATTTTTATTCTCCACCTTTGCTATTTTTAGAAGCATCCTTCCCACTTGTATTTAACTTTAACTTAACCCATTCCCAAGTGGTACAGTCTTAGCTCTTCTTCAAGATGAATGCTGCACTTGATCTTCCATGAAAATCAATATCCTGTTACAGAGTTCTGAGAAGGCAAGATGTCAAAAATGGTCTATGACATGATGCTGTTGGGTCACAGTACGGTTAATCAGTAGGCACACATTATATAGTGTAACAGGGCATATAATCATTTGGAATTCTCCTTGCAATGGTAGACCGTACACTGCACAAACACCTGACAACGTGCAGCACAATAATATGGTTTTGGAAGAAAAGCATTTAACTGGAAAAAAAAAAAGTGTAACACCTATTGGGAATGTAGAAAGCATGTATATGCAGGATACTGAAATGGTAGGGAATGAAAATGGTGCCAGGTGGTTGCCAAGGATATTGACAGATGCCCACAAAACCCAAAAAAACTACAGATAACAATTAACACAGTATAAG
The DNA here is from genome assembly GCA_023313115.1 of Rhysida immarginata. Lineage (NCBI taxonomy): Eukaryota > Metazoa > Arthropoda > Chilopoda > Scolopendromorpha > Scolopendridae > Rhysida > Rhysida immarginata. The sequence goes on from JAHWFO010027030.1 coordinate 919,118, forward strand.
AACGGACAAGACTAAATATGGCTGCATCATTTTGATTTAGACTAACAACTTTGTGAAACAAGGTTTAAAAATGACTACTCCTTCAGAATGGCTACCAAACAGCTCAGACACACTGGCCCTAGTTTGAAGGTGACAAGGCAGTTGACAGGTTCATTTAATCATAGATTTAGGGTGTGCAACTTCTGCCATTTTGTGCCCTTTCACATTTCTAATAATGCAATCTTTCTGTATGACTTATATTTATATATTCCTGGTGAAATTCAAACCAGTTATCTCTAGATTCAAAACTGTAAGCCTCAACAGGAAGGAATGTCTCACTATACTGTATAAACAGCAAAGATGTAGAATAAAAATTGAATTAAAAAAAAAAAAAAATGCTGTATTTTTCATTGATGTTTAATTCCTTTACACCTGAACAGGACCCTTAACTTTATTTGAATAGACATTAAAATAAAATATAAAAAAAAATAAAAAAATAAAAAAATAAAAACAAAAAACCACCCACACCACCGCCCACTAACAACTAACCATATTCTTGTGAATCTCAATTCATTTAAGAAATAATGAGAACTGGAGCTAATACTCCAAACATCAGTATAAAAAAAAAATTAAAAACCCCAACAACACAAAACGGGAGGGCAAGGCAGAACGTAATATGTACACCAACAAAGCCCTTTCTATCATTGTTCTTTCTTGTTTTATTTCTTTCTCTTGTTTTTGTCAATCCCACAACCCTGACACTATTACCTTGTTAAACTTTGACAAAAATATTGGGAATGGGACTGCCTTTAAATTGTTCTATTCTGGCTTCCCAATTAAAAATGGTAACATTCACCTAACCATAATACTGATGCTGGGTCAACAATGGCACCCACATCAGAAAAACTTTGCCTCATCTAGGGTTACTGAATGAAATGATTTTCTTATCTAATTGAAAAACAAGAACTGTTGTTTAATTTTTTGGGATTTTTTTTTTTTTTTTATAACCTGAGTGTTCAACCACAAAACTAGGTATAGGTTTGCATCCATTATGGACATGCCTGCATGCCTTTTAGTTCTGAATCCCAGATTATTATGTGAATGGATCACAGATTCAAAAACTGAGTATTAATTCTTAGCTATGTGCTTCAATGGCCTCATATTTTTTACCTACATAAGCAATACAAAATTATTTTACCTTCAAAATCATCCATTCATTAATAAAATATTTTACTTTCATAGTTAAGAAACCTACACTTTCAGGAGACATCATTTGATATGCCAAAGCACCTACTCCAGATAGGCAAAAAAATTTCATCAGGACTAAACAGTTAAGGACCATAAATCACCAGATGCATATCCAATTTCTGTCCTTATATAAAATGATGAATCAAAATGTTCTATGTTGCTAATGAAAATATTCAATGTTCATAACACAAGCAACCCAGAGGTTTCATCAAGTACAGGGTGGTTAAAAAAGAATGTCCCAATTTCAAATAATCATATTTAATAATGCAAATGAGTTAGTTACAAAATAACTTACAGGCTGTTAAGTCCCTAATTTCACTCACGATAGTTATAAATGCTGTACGTCCCCTCCACCTGCTGCAATAGCAGACTTCTTGTTTGAGCTCATTCAAGTCAGCAGGTAATGGTGGAACAAACACGTTCTTTTATGTATCTTAGTAAGAAAAATTCCCGTTCATCCAATCAAATGCTGAGACAATGTCTCATTTAGAACCCGAAAGACGCGATTATGCCATGTCACGATGCTGCTCCTTGCTGAAAAATGAAATCTTCAGAACCTCGAGTTATTTGTGGAAAAGCCAATATTGCACCATTTCAAAATAGGAATTTCCCTTAAAATTCTCTCAAAAAAGAAAGTCAAATCTTAGGAACGAAAACTGCACAAAAAACGTTCATTTTTGACAAATCTCACTAACCTTGGTGTAGATTCTCAAGTCTCCATAGGCAAGCATTGCAACGCAAAACTTTATTGCTTATGTGAAACATGACCTCAGCATTATAAATTAATCGCGGTAAGGTATTGTCCTCCATCTCAAAAAAGAATTTTAACAAAGATTTCTTCTGTCATCTACACAAACAGCATGCACCATTTGCAACCTATTTGGCTTCAAAAGCAAACCCAGTCTTAAGACACACGAAATAGTCAAGCGAGGGATGGTTAAGTTCTCAGCTACACAACGAATGGATTTTTGTGGGTTTCGCTGAAAGGCCTCTTGAATTCACCGATGACAGATGCCTTTTGCTGATGGTGGATCCATCCAGTCGTCATAACACATGTTGCATAAAATTAAAGTGCACAAAATCTTTTGTTGCATAGAAGCCATTGTCTCCAGAGCTAATGGTAGAGGTTTTTGATCTAGCAGTAGTCATATGAAACTATGGAGGACAGTCTTTTGTGTGGTTGAAAGTTTGATTCATTTGGGGGTTCATCGTTGTGGAAATGTAAGGTTTAAATATCAGGTCATTCTTTTTGAAACACTCTTGAAAAATTTATAAAAATATTATAGGCATTAACAAAAGACACTTTATCTTATATTAAAATATAAGTTTATATTAAAATAAAATTATAAAAAATCCGAATTTATTTAATTTATTCTTACTTGGATCATTTGGTGTTGCCGACTGATTCTGCCAGTGTTGGTAAGCATTACCCCAACCTTGTGGAGCATAAGCTTGTGGAGGTGGTGGAGGCTGTTGGCTGTAAATAAAGTATTAAAAATAACAGCTCAAACTAATTTAAAATTCAAACTAAAAATGGATTCAAATAAGTTTCCTCCCCTCCCCGTAATATTTTTGGACAATTATCTGAAAATGTTATGGGAGCATATTTGTATGTTGTGTTACACAAATTTGGCATCTAATTTCCATGCTTTAATTACAGTATATTCTCAGATACAGGTCGCACCCCCAAATTTAGAGTAAATTTTGGTATTAAGGGGATAGCTACTAAATGGCATCTTGTTTAGCGATACCGCTATTTTTTCGCGTATTTTAATGCATAATTAAACCATCCAGTAACAAGTTGATACTACGCAAGTCAAACAAGTTGTTTAAAGTTCCTCAAACTAATAAAATCGATCATTTCAGATATAATTTAAAAATTACAGCAGCACATGAAGACATAGCGCCAACGTTTCGATTGTGATGCTTCATCATAACTTAAACAAGTGCCAAATTCATGTTTCCTATATAAAACTAAAAAATAAATTATTGAATAAATTGAACAGATTTTTTAATCACTATTATTCCTTTCCTGTACTTTCAAATGTCACAGGATTTTTACAAAGCTAATCTTAGGTTATTGGAGACGATAAATGTTTAAAGCACGATTACTGTTAATAATAAATATATATTAATTTAGTAAAATTAAATGGAATATAGGAACTACTTTTTTGTTATTCAGACAAACATGGCAAAAGCTGGTAACAATCAACATCAATAGGCAGCCCATTGACATATTACGTTAGTTCGCACCCAGTTAAAAATTGGGTACGAAATTGTGTGATCTCTATCTGAGAATATAAGTTGTACTTTTGAATATTTCTCAAATATACTTAACAAAATACAGCTACAGAGCTATCTCTTACTTTGAATTAGGGTATCCTCCTGGAGGAGGACCTCCTGGACCAGCAGGACCACCAGGATAACCAGGACCAGGAGGCTGTTAAAATAAACAGTTCAGAATATTTAAAGGAGTTTAAAGTACAATTTTGTTTTCAAAATATTTTCTTGCAAAAGAGCCTGAACGTTAAATTTTCTTGAAGGACAAAGTTTTCTTAAATTATAACATGTAATTATTTTAACATCTGAATTAAACCAGTTTTTCTAGTATACAGAAGAGACCAATAAATTTTTGTTATACAGTAAACTCGCGTTAAAAAGAACTTCAGGGGACCATGGAAATTGATTTGTTAATCTGAAAGTTCGCTAATATGAAAATCAATTATTTTTTTGAAATAGTCATTAATTTTTGTGTGCTTTGCTGCTCTTGTCATTTTTGGAGAAATGAATTGCTCTGAAAGGAACAGAATTTAATTAAAATTGTGATGAAAATTTTCTGAGGCATGATGTTTTGAAATAAATTGTTGAAGTTTATTTAAGCAAGAAAATGCTCATAAAAAAGCTACAACCGCCATTTAAAATGTTTCTTTTGCTTTCATTTTTTTCCATTGCTCAGATTCTGAGGCTAGCCCACATGTATTATAATTTAGACTGCATGTAACTCCTATTAATTTTATTAATAAACTCTAGGAAAAAAATTGTTCATCCTTAGATAAATTTTAAAAACATAAATCGTATTGGGAACAAACGAGATGAGATGCAATAAATTACAATGGCCAACAGTGAGTGTATCTCACCTTGTTTGTTCCCAATATGATTTACATTTTTGTAATTTATACGAGGATAAAAAAAAAAAATGTAAATCACGGATAATAATTTTTTTTTTGCATCATCATTAACAACGATGAAATCGTGGAGTTTTTAGATGTAGCACTGATCACAATCAGAATGAATTTTTATTTGTACATAGTCTATATAATAATTTTTAGACTGGGTTATATAAATGAAATATAACAGCCAATAGGAACACGAGGCAACGACAGCAATCCCAAAGCTAGTTTTGCCACATTTCCAAATAATTTATCTCCACACGCATTCTCCTTTTTGAACACTAAAACCCAAAATGACAAAGTATCAGCTAGCATAAACTCTTTTCGGTACCAAACTTATAGTGCCCAGCACGAAAGAAAAAGGAAACTAGCGCTTGGTAAAAAAAAAAAAAAAAAAAAAAAACTCGTTCAACTACTCAAAAAGGGAAAGGAAACACGGCATTACTTTTTACTGATGCTAGGAATAAGTAATATCACGTGTCTTGTTCATTTCTGATTTTTCTTTCATTTACGCCACGAGGTTTCTTTCATTTATGCCTGCGCCAGTTTCCTTTTCCTTTCGTGCCGGGCACCATAGTTTGTTCCACTCTGTCACATGCAGACACCTCCAATCAAAAAATAAAATTGTATGGCAAGTTCTGCTATGGTTCCCTCATCAACACTTAAAGCATTCTTATAGCTGAAGCATGACAGTTGTATTGGTTGGTAACCTACACTTCCACTTCTCTAGCTCAATTGACTAGAAATGGCTTTGTTTTTTTTCTTTTTTTTTGAATGGAGATGTGTCTACATGTGAAAAGAGTGGAATAGATTAATTTTGATCCCGAAGGGAATCATGCTAACTGATACTGTATCATTTTGGGTTTCAGTGTTTAAAAAGGAGATTGCGTGTGGAGACAAATTTGGAAATATAGTACAGTAATTATTCTACTAAATTGCAATTCCACTTTCAGAGCCCAAAAAATAGTAAAAATGGTATCCTCTTATATAATGCGATCCACATTTTTAACTCGTTGCAAGAAATAAAATATGCATGAATATACAGAAAAACCTCTTGTCTTTATTCAAATTACATACTGTACAAGAGCAATTTAACATTGGGGCCTTTTTAAATATTCATCTGTTAAATTACTAAATGAAAGATGATCGGAAAAAATGCAACTACCCGGACTTTTTTGAGAGGTCACTTTCGTATTAGCTTTGGGCGAGGGGAAATTCAAATAAAAAGTGAATTAATGTACTGTATAATGAATTGTACATTGTATATACTATATAATTAATGTAGTGTGATATTTATTATACACAAGTTTCATCAGATCAAAGTTCGTTTAAACCTCCCACGCTCCCCCTTGCCAGTCACTAAATGAGGATCCAACCTCTTCCCCTGGTCGTCCTTTTATCCATATCATTGGTAGAGATATCAGTGTTGGGAACCCTAGGGATTTTACCCTAGCTCTACGGTATTTGATAAACTACGGACTTAGGGAAAATGTGTTAATTTCTAGGGAGATTTGCCATTTCTAGGGAAATTCTAGGGAGTACACTAAAGTATCGATATAATCTAAATATTTCATTTAAAATTCTTGTTTTTACTGTGTTTTCAGTGGGTTTATTTAATTTTTTTTTATTTTAATATTAAGATTTAACACTTAATCCTTTTATATAACCACCACCTTGGTTTCGGTCCGAATATATGTGGCCTTGTAATTGATACAAGTGTCTCTAGAGAGCGCTAAAATCTGGATCCGAATTTGGGTACAAAGGGGACCCTTTTGGATTTGATTACAGGATAATCTAGGGTATTTCTCACCAGGTGGCTAAGGTAAATATAGTAAGCTTGGTCACATCACTGGTTGAGAATCTCAATTTCGTGTTCCTGATGAAAAGTTTCTATAAAATGCAATTTCTGGAGCTTGGAAGTGACAAAATGGAAGCATAATTTAATTACTGCAATCCCACTAAAAATCCACAAGATTCTAAAAACCCCACTAACTTATACCCACTAAATTTCCCACTAAATCCAAAAAATTCCACTAAATCTAGTGGAAAACCACTGATCCAGCAACACTAATGACTATAGTCTATTGTCTGTAGAATAAAAGAAAAACCTGGCATCATGCTAAGTTTTTCTTTCATTCTCAGACTGTAAACTGTTTCCATTTTGTGGAGAAGTGGAGAGATTCCCTATAATCAGTTATTGCAACAATTTTATCCATTAGGATCAATCGGTTATTCGATAAATAATGTCTCCAGTAAAATCTATTTCCCTGACATTTCCCAGAAAAAGCCTCATTTCCCTAACAAATTAATGAAAATGGCCCTTCTTTCTTAACAACTTTTCATTTCCCTGGCTTTCCCCGAATGTGGGAACCCTGAAATCGTTAAACTGAAATAAATTAAATCTTAAACATAGGAAGTTTTGCAAAGTATTCATGAGAAGTTCGTTATAACGAGAGTTTACTGTAATAAAACAAATTGTAAAATTGAACACCTGGCCTTAATGTACTCAAAATAGCAGAAGGTACTCCCCCTATACCTGGTCTCAAGTTTAGATGAGAACGACATCACTCATGAAGCGGTTATGATTTGTCTGCATGAAGTACAGGGCGTTTACAAATGATATGAAGGATTTATTTTCATTAATACAGGAAAACTATTACAGATAAAAAACTAAAGATTTCTACCATCTCAAAAGGTTCATCTCAAAACGTTTTCCCCCAAACTTTTAGAGCACCTCTATGTGCGCTCCTTTCACTGAACGGAGAATGTCAAGCCTATATTAGATTTCTTGCCATATTCGTGTGATCATATCTGCGTCAACTGTGCTGACGGCATTTACAATTCTTGTTTTTAAGTCCACAATGTCAGTCACTTTTGTCTTACAGAGATGAACTTTGACCTAACCCCATTAACAGCATCTAATGGAGTGATATCAGGAGAACGTGGCCAGAGGATAGGTCCATGTCTCCCAATCCACCTTCCCGGAAAAAGCTTGTCCAAACCATCACGAACCATTAGACCTATGTAGTTGATAGATGATGTTGAGCAGATCATCTAACTGAGGGAATAAAAATTGCTGCAACATATCCAGATAATTTACAGCTGTGACTGTTGCTTCTGCAGAAAAAAAAAAAAAAAAAAAAGGGACCGTACCACACTTTTCGGCTGCCTCTTTCATGTTCACGAAATTCATGAGGATTTTCGGATCCCCGAATGCGAACATTGTGTCGGTTGACCTTTCCCGAAACACGAAATGTACACCCTATTCCAAAAGCGTTTTCACATAGGTGAAATGATTTTCGGCATCCTTGCAATACATCAAGCCACTAAACTAATCGGCTTTAAACCAATAAAATTAATGCAATTAGAACTCGACTTCTTGCTTGAACTGATTAACTTCACTGGTTTAATGTTTTGCTAAGAGGCCGAACGTTATTCACCTAAGTGAAAACGCTTTTGGAATGAGGTGTACCTACATCTGAAAATGTGATTCGCTGCAGATGCTGTTCATCAGTTTCAATGTTGTATAACATGTCAAAAGCAAAATTCATGGTTTCTGTTCCTAGGCCTATGGCTCATTTCTTTTTGAACGTTCCTTATACATGGGACTTTATGAAAATGGGTTCAGAAATTCCGTTGTCTGTGTTATCGATTTCATTTCAATAAACCAAACTGCCTGGGCTTTCTCATGTGGAGTTGACAATTTGATTTCCGCCAATTCCGCGTGTTGTTCTAATAGTGGAGGGGGGGGGGGCACCTAGCGTAAACATCTATAACTTTCAAAATGGTAAAAACAGTTTTTTATCTGTAATAGTTTTCCTGTATTAATGAAAATAAAACCATACTTGTAAACACCCTGTAGTTTGAATACATTTCTGTATAAAAAGTTCAAAATTTCTGTCTGCATCATATTTCATTGTTTTCTTCTCGGTATAATAAAATAATCAGTTTTTCGGTGACGTCACTCAACTGAAGCTGAGACAGGGTATAAGTACAATTTTATAGCGATTGGGCACTATTCAAGATGCTTTACTGTTTTTGTAAATAATGTTAAGCTTTTTTATAGTTATTTTTTGGCATCAGTATACAGTGGAACCTCCGCACAACGAATTTCAAGGGACTGGCAAAATCATTTCGCTATTAGATATGTTGCAAGGAGGTGTTAAAATTTGCATTTATGTATAATATTTAATTTAGTATTTAAATATAAAACTTTAGTATTTTATATTAATTTGAATGCTTCTTAACATTAAGAACAACTTTTTCAATACTTGACATCACGATCGTAAGTCATGCAAGTCATCACTGCTCAAAATTATGTTTGGATCAAGATAATTTTTTCTGAAATAATTAAAATTTGAAAACTTAACGAACTTAACATAATATTGTAATAACAGGGTGTCTACAGAGTTTCTGAAAGTCAATTTAGTGACTTTTTAGGGAAGTCTTAAAAAAAATTCCTGACCCAATATAATTACTTTTAACGCCAAAAAAAAACTAAGTAGAGCATTTTTCCCCGGACTGGAGAGACCAGATTTTTTTACATGACCAAATTTTAATTCCGTGACTCAGAATTTTCGTGACCCATTTTCCAATTTCGCTACTTTTTCGGGACTTTTGTGACCTGTAGACACCCTGAATAAGTATTTTATAGAAAAATACCGATAAAACTTATCCTTAAGTGTATATACACTGGCTGACAAAAAAAGTAAAGCACCCAGAAGGAGTAGTCCAATATTATCCTATTTCGGTTCACATGCATACCACTGATGCGAGTAAACGATTAAATTCATAAGGATCTGTAATGTCTAGAATGGAGTGCATTCGTGGTGTAACCGCCATGTTAAGTTGTTACCAATCAACTGGTGAGAGTCCGACAGTTACACAAGACGTTCAGAGAGGTCTGAGTTTAGAGTGGTGCCTGGCCCCGGGAGGCATGGACAGAGGACGAATGGCGTAGCATCATGTTTAGTGATGAATCCCGCTTCTCCATGATCGTGTTCTCGTATGGCAGCATCGAAGGAAGAGGGCATAACAGGCGTAACCCCTGACATCAGATATGCATTCAGGTTACCTCTAATAATGCTTTGGCAGACTGACGGCACAGCAATACATCAGACATTCTGCTTCCGCACGTCCTACCCCTTCTGGCACAGCACCCTGGGACATTGTACCAACAAGATAACGCACGCCCACACAGGAAGGGGGTGTCCATGGACTGCCTACAGCATGTTGAGGTCCTTCCATGGCCAGCAAGATCCCTGGACCTCTCCTCATTGAGCACTTGTGGGATAACATTGGAAGGCGACTACATCCCAGTACCAACCTGCAGGATCTGGAAAGACTGCTGCAACAATGGTGGACTGACTTGCCTCAGGAGAGGATCCAAAGGCTGTTTGACACCATTCCCAACCGCATGTTTGATCGAAGGGCATGCATTGGGGCCAGAGGGGATGCCACACCATACTGATCTGGCACCAACATTCCACCTATACTGCCAACAGGGTTGTCAGTTTCATCCCATATTATAATCAGTACAATAAAGTCACATGTTCTTTCATCATATGTAGTTTCATTCACTTTCAACCACTCCTCTTAGGTGCTTCACTTTTTTTGTCAGCCGTTGTATTAAGGCCGGGCGAGCGTTCTTTGGTCAGCTCTAAAATTAGCATTTCATAAAAATACTTAAACTATTGATAAAATAAATTCATAAATTTGAACAAATATTGAAGTTTTTAATACAAAAAAATTCTTCCAAGTTTCGACAGCTTTTACAGTAGTTCTCTTGCAGATTCTCATAAAAAATATTTTTTAACATGCTTGCACATTTAAACTCATCAGCAGGCCGCCATCATAGCTGTGCAGTGCATTATAGGTAGTTTGCTGCAATAATGATAAAGAACTTTTTTGTAATTTTGCCGATAAACTAAGCCTATTGGTACAGCCTCAGGCAAATGGGCTGAGTTTGTGATGTAAAAAATGGTTTTTAACTATGCTTGCTTGCTGCTTCCAATAACTTTGTTTGCTGGCTGCCGGGTCATGCTTAGTGTGGGAATCAAATTTCATGGTAAAGAGCTAAAATATACCTTAAAATTGGTCTGGACCGAAAAATTCTTATGTTATAGGGATAATTACACTATAAACATCTCGCTATGCAGAGGTTGAAAAAGCATTAAATCAATAGGGTTATTGCCAGGACCACAAATATTACATTAGAGATAATTTCGCTATATTGATGTTCGTTATACGGAGGTTTGTCTGTATTAGGACAAATGATTGATCGCTATGACCAACATTGTTAGCATACTGAATAAACATTTGAATAAACTTAAACGCATTGTTGAAACTGGCTCAACCATCAAATTAAAATAGACAGCATTCCTTTTACTTTATAAAAACAATACAGCATTTATTTAATGTAGCAAATCACAATTACTTAACAATGAGAACATGGTTAAGTCAGTACAGTATGTGCTAACAATATTGCATTTGTGATAAAGTCATGTAATCTAAATACATTACAAACAGGCTGCACAAATGCATCAATTTTCAAAAAGAAAAGTTTCAACACTAAAATGCAAATTATTAATCTGAATATTAATTCAACTTCTAAGATTTTATTTCATACTTGTTAAACAAAAGAAAAAAAATTACCAAGAAATTTTCTAATATACTCTTTGGCCGAAAGTATTCAAACACCCTTCCGAAAAAGAATATCTGGCAGTTCATGCGGTCCGATACATAAACTATATAAAAGTGCTGGTGGAGGATTGGGAGGGGATATGCATGTATTAGACAATGAGTAAGGCTGCATTCACACCAAAAGGCGCGAGTCACGAAGCAAAATAACAATGGATAACCGTTAATCCTTGTTTAGAATTCCATCACCTTTAACAATTTCCTCTTCTTACTTCTTTGTTCAGAACTTGCTTCTCCCGGTCTGAATGCAGCCTACGTCGGCAGACCTCTGACTTGGTACATGGCATAATCATCGGATGCCATTATTGTGGAAAATCGAGTTTGAAATGCTCGTCTTGTTACAGAGTCGAAATCAAGTACAAGTTATGCAATGGTAAAACGAAAAATGTCAAGGAACTTGCAGCCATCAAACCCTGTGGAGTCTAGGAACATTGCATCTTCCCAGTAGCAGTGATCACGAGTTTAATCATGCTGAGTTCTCAGAGCTGTTTGTCGAAAACTAAGAAACATGGGTTTCCACAGGCGTGCAGCTATTCACAACCTGAACATCACTGATATCAATGCCAAATGACTGCAATGCTCACCAAATTAAGACTGGAACATTGGAAATGTGCTTTTGAGTGATAACCTTGCTTCACAATCTGGCAGTTTGATGGACGCATCTGGATTTGGCAGATGCCTGGCGAACGTTGCATTTAAAAAGCATTTAGAAAACATTATGCCAACTGTCAAGTGGAGGAGGCATAATGTTGTTAGTGGTTTAGCATGGATCACTTAGTTCCTCTGGCTGGTATACTGGAGTGACTCCTCTCTGGCAACAATTCACAGAAGGCCAGTTTCTGTTCCAACTGGACAATGGTCCTGTGCACATATCTTCTGAATATTACAACGGTCTGATCACACAGGTGTTCAAAAAACTGGACTGGCCTTCACAGAGCCCCGATCTAAGCCCTATTGGGCATCTCTGGAATGAATTAAACGCAGATTTTAAGCCCAGCCAAACAGTCCATCTTCCGTAGCTGTACTCTCTATAGATCTCATGGATGCGCGAAAAACAATTTTTGTGATTGTCTATTATGTGAAAAATCTTCCCAGATGTGAGCAGGTAGTGACTGATGCAGAAGGTGGATTGACATCCTATCAAAATATATACAGGGAGAGTTACGAGGCATGTTTTTTAAGTAAGTACCGTTTTGGAATTAAAAAAAGACGTGCAAAGATATCGCAATAATTTTATTTTTACATGAAAGCCTGTACCTTAATCTACTTTTCTACATAATTTCCATGAATATTGAGGCACTTGTCATAACGTGGCACCAGTTTTTGAATACCCTCCTCATAAAATTCTGCCGCCTGACTTGTTAACCACTGTATCCATCACAAATGTTTTGACTTCGTTATCGTCTTGAAGACGCTGACCACCCAGGTGTTTCTTCAAGTACAGGAACAAATGGTAGTCGCTGGGCGCCAGATCAGGGCTGTATGGAGGATGATCTAGAGTTTCCCATTTAAAAGATTTGATGAGATCTTTGGTCCGATTAGCCACATGTGGACGGGCATTGTCATGCAGCAAAACGATACCCTTACTCAACTTGCCCCCACTTTCGTTCTGGATTGCACGACGCAGATTGTTCAATGTCTCACAATAAGACGCTGCATTGATTGTCTCATTACGAGGCAGAAACTCCACTAGCAATACTCCTTTTCTGTCCCAAAAAACTGTGCACATGATTTTCCGGGCAGAAATTGTTTGCGTAAACTTCACTTTTTTGGGTGATGATGAATGTCGCCATTCCATGGATTGTTGTTTCGATTCTGGTGTGACGTAGGCCATCCATGTTTCGTCACCAGTAACAATTTGGTCTAAAAAATCTTCACCTTCATTGTGGTACCGCTCAAGGAAAGTCAATGCACTGCCTAAACGTTGGGTTTTGTGCAAATCCGTCAACATTTTTGGAACCCAACGTGAACACAATTTCCGGTAATTCAAGTTCTCGGTCACAATGCGATACAAAACACTACGAGAATATTGAGGAAAGCAGTCGCACAATGATGAAATTGTAAAGCGTCTGTTTTCTCTCGCCTTTTCGTCCACTTTCTGCACCAAATCTTCATTAACGACCGAAGGACGCCCACTCCGTTCTTCATCGTGCACATTTGTGCGGCCATCTTTAAATGCTCTCACCCATTTCCTTACCATTCCATCACTCATAATGTTTTGTCCGTACACTTCACAGATCTCACGATGAATATCGATCGGTTTTACGCCTTTCGCACTAAGAAATCGTATAACAGCCCGTACTTCACAATCGGCGGGACTCACGATTGTCGGAGGCATCTTAAACACTCAGTAAACAACGTATACAATGAAGAATCAGACTGTAATGGCGTCACTCAGTAAACAACGTATACAACAGGAGAGTCGGGTCGCTTTTGCCATGTAGTGTATATACTCAGGAAAACAAATTTAGTGTAAACTATATTCAATAAAATTTTAGTGCCAAAAAATAACTCTTTGTAAACAAAGATAAAAACTCAGTAATAAAATTAAAGAAAATTCACCCTTTAATCTTTCCACACCCTCTCGTGTGCAGTAGCCACTTTTGGCATTTAAGCTTACAGACAATTAGTTAAAACTTAGAAATTAAAAGGATCCCTTACCCCTCCAATCTTCTCATTGATTAACTGTTTTGCATGTTCTATCTGCTGTTGTGATCCACGTATTATGAAAATTTTTTCATTAGGATTTGGAGGTGCATTCCGTGATAATTCCACGTGTGCACCAGTTTGCTGATTTATTGTTCGAATTGTTTCTCCACCTTGAAACAAAAAGAAAACTTAACTTAAAACTAAATTCAAAGAATTTAATATTCGGCAAAGGTTTCAATTTTCTTACCTTTTCCAATCACAATTCCACATTTATTTGCTGGAACAGAATATTGAATCTCCTGTTTATCATTAGGCCCTCCCCTGTTTTGACCTGGAGGCCCTCCTCGCCCCATTCCTGGACCAGGACCAGGACCTCCAGGTCCAAATTCTCGTGGTCGCCCTTCAAATCCTCTTCCTCTACCCCTTCCACGTCCCATTCCTTGTTGGTCTCGTGCCTTTCCATTTAAGTATAAGAAATAAAATAGATTAATAAAAAAGATTCAACAAAATATTTTAGCATTTTTAGTTAAATGATAAAAAGGATAGGTAGTATTCAGTTACGTTACGCATTCTTAAATCAAAATTCCTTTTTTAAAATTATTTTCTTCTTTTATTTTAACATAAATCAGTGCTAAAAAATTAATGGAAACAGTTAATAGGGGAGGGATGAATAAAGAAAAAAAAAAATTTCATACTTACATTGTTACTTACCATGATGCTATTGATAAGATCATGAATAATATTTTGGGCTTTTGATATTTGCTCAGGACTTCCCGTGAGCATGCAGATGCGATCGCCTGGCGTGTCATCTGTAAATCCATCTAAAGGTTTTTATATGATAAGTTATGAAATTCTGACAGGAACGAGGCATTTTGAAATTGAATTTTTTTAAATAAACTATAAAAACAGAATAGATTCCCTATGAAGAGGCTCACTACACAGCATGAAATCGTTACGACCTCATTATCTATGCTGAACACTAATTACTCGCAAAAAGTTTCATTTCATCAATCAAAAAAGTAGAACTAAAATACTCCCCACTATCCTATCCAGTGCATTATTCCCCTAAATTCTGAGCTCGAATTATCAATAACAGGCCACATTATCCTCAATCACATTTTAATTTGAAACTTTAAATTTGACGTTCTGATTTGAGAGAGTTCAACCGCATAAAACACTTACATGCCTGTGAATATAAATAGGTTAAGTTGGTAATTGTCGATTTTCTTAGCAGTTAAAATTTAATTTTTTTTTAGAATTCTTTGTTTAATACCCACGATTCAAAACTAAACTTAAGCATGGCCTGTACCAAGGAAGATAAAATAAGGAATGGAAGCTCCTATTTTTCGACCGTAAGATTAGTACTTCTTTTAATGCCC
The DNA here is from genome assembly GCA_023313115.1 of Rhysida immarginata. Lineage (NCBI taxonomy): Eukaryota > Metazoa > Arthropoda > Chilopoda > Scolopendromorpha > Scolopendridae > Rhysida > Rhysida immarginata. Next base: position 934,242 of record JAHWFO010027030.1, read on the forward strand.
GCAAAACCAGTTTGGCGCTAGTTCCGAGCAGAAAGTGTCGCCATTTTCCTGTATTTGTTACTTCCCATTTGGTTTCGATTTCGTTAGGTCTCCAAGCAAGAAATACACAGCAGATTTTCTTTGTCGCCAATATTATATCAAAATTAGGTATTTCAAGATTCTGTTTTAAGTTATAATGTCAACTAACGCGATATCGGGCTGCATACCAAGACAACTGAGCACAAGGTTTTTTTGTTGTTTTTTTTTAACACAAGAGAGATCAAGGGCTAAAGAGCTGTTTGTTTTAATCTTGTAATACTTACAATCCAACTCTTTATTATATAAAATTACATTACTAAATAGTTCACATTTGTTCTTTACAAAAGTCCTATTGTAATTGGAATAATCTATTTTATGTTAATTGTATTTTTAATTAATTTTTTACTCAACTAGGAAACCTGGTCTGCTCTATACTTTAGCAGGGTTGTTTCTTTGCAAAAATCATTTTTATGGAAAAATCAATCATTTTATAATTTTAAATAAAGTAATATACAAGATGTCCTGTTTCTTATTTATTTAAAATAAATTTATTTATTTACAAATTACAAAAAAGTTATTAATAATAAAAGTAATATTAAAATAAAATAAATTCAACGGTTAATCGTATAAAAGAAAAATATTTAGGGATAGAGATTAATAAATTTGTTATTTTAAATTTGCTACTATAAATAAATAAACTGTTAAATAAATGTGAAGAGTCTTAATATTATGCAGACTTTACGTCCTATACGATGGGAATGAGGCCGATGAGAGAACTGCCTCATAACGTGAAATAACATTACGTCGTCAGAACTGATTTTCTTAATGGCCACATAAGGGCGCCACTCAAAAATAAATTACCATTAGCTCTATGGAAGCTTCCATTCCTTCTTTTATCTTCCTTGGCCTGTACGGCATATTTCCCTTACTTTTCCAATTGACCTTTTTTACCGCAAACTTTGGCCAACGCAGCAACATTGTCTACTAACATAGGCCCTGTATAGAGAGACTGGCAAACTAACTCCCTACCACCATGTTTATGCCAGTCCTTAATGCAGCATAAAACACTTGCGATTGTTATTTTAATGCAAATTCTTTAAACAGTAATGTGAAAATCAATTAAAATTTAATTGTCAGCGTATTTGATTTTTATTTTAAATAAAATTTAGTCTGAAGCTGAAAATTTCACTTTTATTAAAACTTCACTTCAACACTAAATATAAAAATTAAGGCTGAATCCAAATCAATATCATTCAATGGATTTTAACCAATAATTCATTACTTTTTACAAGGAAATAATAAAATCCACATTGAAAACCCATGCTTTCATACAACTTAAGGCATAAACATGGCTGCCACGAACCACTTGACTGGTACACTAGGCAACAAATCTTTAAACGACTTTGAAATTCATTCATAGCTTTTTTTAATTGAGACAAAATCTAGTCCAAATTGTTACAGATGTTTAAAAAAAAGTATAATAAATAACAGTGTTTAATTTAAACAATATTCATCAACTCTCAAACCACACAAAAAAATTATTTGTTATAATAAAACAAATTTCAGCAACAAAACTTTAAACGAATTGTGCAAATAATTGTGCTTTTAATATACAAACCTTTAGATTGTCTCATAGCTATGTGAGGAGGGGGGGGGGGGGTAGGAAAGGTAATTTACAAATAAAATTAAAGTAATCATCATGAGGGCTGCAAAACGTTTAACAGAAGGAGGAAGGCAAAATTGACATTTTGTGAAGAGAGTTTAAAAATTACACAAAAGTAGCAAAAGAAATTGGTAGAAGTAAGAAATTGGTATAAGTGCGACTGCTGTACAGAATTACATCTTAAAACAATCACAATATGGTTTGAAAAATCCGGGTGATCGCCTAAAAGTATCAGGACATGTTGGCATCTGTTTTACAACTAGTGGGAAAGAAGGTTGGAGGTGTCAAATGGATTTTCATGCAAGGCAACGCATCAGTCCACAAAGCCCACACAGTAATGGAACGATTTGACAAGAAAATCCATTTATTAAAACATCCACCAAGATCACCAGACTTAAGGCCAGTTCCCACTATCCACTGCGGAAAGCGGAACGGTTAAAACCGCCGCTGTTAAGCGCATCGGTAATTCAGCCGATCAGTTCCCACTATCACAGCACGTTACGCTATAGCCCAAGAGCCTCTTCGATCGCTTAGAGTTTTCCCATAATGAGAACGCATAAAAAATGGACGTAGTGTTTTAAGTCTTTGCAAATAAATGAAAATGGACGGAGATACAAGCAAGGGTGTTACTGTTTATGTGATGTTTGCTAAGATTGCTGCGCTCCAAAACGACACTATCCAAATGCGTCGCCATCTTGGACAGATTGTAGACTTCACACAGATGCATCGATTTCATTCACGGTAAAGTTGAATCCATCTCTACTCTAGGAGGTAGCGGTTTTTAGGCCGCGGTACGACGTCAAATCCGCGCTGCATACATAACGCGTGCTAGTGGGAACCGGCCTTTAAACCCTTTAGAAAATGTTTGAGGACTTTTGTCACGATCTGTTTACCGAAATGGAAAGCAGTTTTCATCCATTAAAGAACTACAGAGTGCAATTAGTCTTGAGTGGAACAATATTCCAGTACTAACATTGAAAAAACTAATTTAAAGCATTTTTGATGTGATTAAAGGAAATGGAAAATCAACTCATTAAAATTTGTAATTGCAATTTTTTTTTTTTTTTTGTATAATTTTGCAAAGTGTTTAAAGTTTGGTCACTCAAAGTTATTCTATTATAACAAATAATTTCTTTGTGTGGTTTGAGTTGATAATATTGTTTAAATTAAACACTTGTCTATTAAACTTTTGAAACGCCTGTAAAAATTTTGACAAGATTTTGTCTCAATTAAAAAAAGTTCAAACTCTTTTAAAGATTTGTTGCCTAGTGTAAAAAGTTTGCCAATCTCTATACAAGGTATCTATTGCTAGTCTTTACTCTAGTGTAAAGGTGGGTTCCCATAGCTCGCTTGGAGCGTGAAGCTTTGAGCGTTTTGCTTGTGATTTTTCAAGATCAAGCTATCTTAAACACCAAGCTGATATGCGCTAGTTACATGAAGCGCTTGGATTTTCAAGCTGCTTTTCGCTTCAAGCGGATATCTAGGTCAGTTTGATTTTAAAGCTACAAGCAGCTTGGAAATGACCGAGACGCATGCGCACTATATGCCTTTTCCTTGTGATTGCAAAGGGTGCGTACATGGGGTCGCTATTGTGTGAATACAAAAGAGAAAAGGGAACGAAAAATTCTGCGATTTGTATTTGTTTCCCTTTTCTCCTTTGTATTTATGATTTGTTTGAAGAATATCTTCAGTTTATTATTATTTCTTCTTTGAGTATTACAGTATGGTTTAAATTTTTTTTATTAATAAATTTATTATTTCTTTTATTTTATTTATTTGTTTAAATTTATTTATTATTTGTTAGTTTATTTTATTACATTTGATTGAGTTTATTTTATATAAATTTTAAATTATTTTATATTTATTTTCAATTTATTTTAATTTATTTTATTTTATTCATTTACAGTTTTTATTCATGAATTATATTGAATTTATTAAATTTGTTATTTTACTCATTTTATTTTATGAATTTGTGTATTACCTTATGTAATACTTAGGTTTATTTAATTAATTAATGAATAGCTCTGTTTATTTAAATTTAATTGGTTTTGTTTTGTTTTATTCTATTTATTGTAGCATCTGCAAAAATAAAAAAATAAATACCATGTATTGCTAAATTGGAAATATGTTATCGGTTAAGCCCCATTTGGTCGCCTCCCATTTAGTCGTCCTCCCATTTGATCGCCTGTTCTTAATTCAGCCCATAGGGCCTTGATGAGCCACGGTAATAAAATGTATTTTTCTGCATGTGTTACTTAATTACATGTTGATGCCTTATTAATAGAGGTGTGCGATGGTTTAAAAACCACCATCAGTGGCACCATCGATGGTATGAACCATCATCGAAACACAATCGATGGGTACAGGAATACCATCGATGGGTTGAGGAATACCATCGATGGTTCTTTTAATTTTTTTATCTCAATAAAATAGCATAAAATCACATAGATAAAGCTTAGACTACAACAGACATTTTATTACTGATAATTTGACAAATGTAAAAGTTGGGTTTAACAAAATTTATGCAAGACATTCAAAGGCATCGATTGTAAAACCAACAATTTGTCCAAATGCTTTGGACTTAACATGGTTCTTTTTTTTCCAATGGTGCAACCTGCTTTTGAAAAAAGTCTTTCTGCAGGCACAGATGTTGCTGGTGGCGTTAAAATTTCTGGGCCATCAATCTAAATGCAATATTATTTCCGTGCATCATTTTCCATGCATGCAGTGGATTACTATTATGAGGAGTCAGTGGCGATTCAAGGTAAAATGCCAGACTTGCATGCAAGCCATTGCTGGTGTGAGACGAAGCAGTTTTCATAGCTAACGCTACAGTTCTCTTCTACAGATAAGTTATTATTAGAAGTAACTAATTGCACTTAGGTCAAATCTAGAACTTGGAAATGGTTTTAATTTACTTCTTAAATTAAATTAACCACATTGAATTCTTTTTGAATTTTTTATATTAAAAATACCATATTTATTCTCAATGAAAATGAGAAATATGATAATTTGATATACGATTTTTATTTTAAATATTATTAATTAATAATTTTTGGCTTTATTAGTTTTTGTTTAAATACAGTTAGTTAATAGAAAGTCTTAGAGGATGCAAGCGACGAAATGGGAGGCGATCAAATGGCGCTGAAATGGGAGGCGACCAAATGGGGCTTCACCATGTTATCGTTTTTATAAAATACTTTTAAGATTAACTGTCAATAGAGTCCTAAAATTTAAACTCGTTCTCTGGAAAATTAACAATAAGAGTTTTCATGCTTTGAGAGGCGCCATGTTTTTTTGAATTCCCGCATGCAATTTCTTGCGAGACACGTTAATTTCTAGCGAGCTATGGGATACCTTCAACACTAGCTTGGCTTTTGAAGCTGTATTTTTCTAGCGAGTAGAATTTGCTTCAAAGCTCAAGCGAGCTATGGGAACGCACCTTAATAGCGGAATGCATTGGTTTACCCAATAAAAATGTGAAATTCACAATTTTACTGCAAACTTTGGCCACAGCATCGCTGTTGTCTGCTATGTTTGCTAGGTGTAATGGGGTCATGTTTGCTTTGCCAAATGAAAACATCAATACTTAGCTGAATCTTAAAAACCCTCGGGGATGTCTGAATTCTGTGATGCTTAACAGGTAACCATTTACTTGTATATTTATCAATATAGAAGCCGAATTACAAATGACAAAGTGGCAGGAATATCACATCTAATTTGTTCTGCATACACTTCATGCCATAACCATTTTTAGTCACAAAATTGATAAAGCCTGAATATAACAGATTCATTAGTGAATCACATGAACCTTAACTGTTCAGTTCAGTAGTCATAATATATAAATATTGTACACTCACATGCCAAAAGTCATGGGATAGCAGTGGACTATTTTTCAAGTGGCAGTAGCATCACGTGCAAACAGTATAAATATGCAAATCACTGTCATGAGTATGGGGTTTGGTGTTCAGTGTGACAACGGATACATGACTAGAGCTATCCGAGTTCGAACATGGCCTGGTATGTGGAGCACGACATATGGGTCATTCAATAACGGAGGTCGCTCAAGAATTCAACATCCCACGGTCCACAGTTTCAAGAGTCTACCGAGAGTACCAACTTGATGGCATTACCTCCCAACATGGACAACGCAGTGGTCGACCACACCTTCTCAATGGAAGGGACCAACGGCGTCTGAGTAGGATAGTCACCGCTAACAGGCAACTGATATCAGATTTTAACCAGGGTGATACTAGAGCTGTATCGATGCGAACTGTGCAACGAAATCTGGTGTCCATGGGATATGGAAGCAAAAGACCCACGACTGTGCCCTTGCTAACAACAAGACACCGTCAGCAAAGTTACTCCTGGTTCCATGAACACATCGACTGGACACTTGACAACTGGAAATGTGTGACCTGGTCTGACGAGTCGATTCCTGCTGATACGAGCTGATGGTAGGGCTCGAATGTGGCCATGGACCCAAGTTTTCAAGCATGCATTATGCAAGCTGGGGTGGCTCCGTAATGGTGTGGGGTGTTTTTTCGTGATATAGCTTGGGTCCTTTGGTTAAGGTAGACTGTTCACAGACTGACCAGTGCTATGTCCAGCTGCTTGCTGACCATCTGCAGCCCTTCAGAAACTTCACATACCCTGACAACGATAAGATTTTCCAGGACGACGATGCACCATGCCATCAGGCCACGATTGTTCGTGATTGGTTTGAGGAGCATTCGGGGAAATTCCAGCGCATGATATGGCCACCCCAATCACCCGATATGAATCCAATTGAACACATTTGGAATGTGCTCGAGAGGGTCAGTCGTTCACAGGCTCCTGCACCTCAAACAATCATGCAATTGTGGGAAGCTCTCCAGTAGGAATGGTTGGCAATGTCTTCAGATGTCTTCCACCGACTTGTGGAATCGATGCCACGTCACACTGTGACACTTCGCCGGGTTAGATGCCCATACGTTATTAGGTGCTATCCCGTGATTTTTGGCATACAAATGTATACATGACTTCTGGATATCCTAGAAAAGTTTAAAAATGGCATTTTTTTCAAAGTTTAAGAACAAATTAACAAATAAAATTTCTTAAACTCAACCAAAAGATCATGATTTCAAAAAACGTAATTTAATGTAGAAAAAATTAAAAATTACAATATAATAAAATAAGAAATTTTATTTGTATATTTTTAATCATAGTTAGGAAATTCTATTTGTCAATTCATTCATTTATGACCTCAAAGTATATCAGTCTAAAGTTTAAGTTAGGTTATTTTCTTAGATCAAAGACTTATTTATTTTCAGTATATGGTGCAACATTCAACTAAGCAAGATTAAACTTTGCTGCAGTTCCCAGTGAAGGGATGATTCCTATAGTATTTTCCCTTCAAGTTCCAGTTTGTTACTTCTAGCAATAATTTCCAGTAGAATACATCTAATATGTAAAATTTGTAGCAAGAAAAGAAAGTGTGCCCACCACTGAACTAAATCAAATTACACGTAAAAACTGATGTTATATTTTAAATAAACTCTGCAATTATTTACTCCTTTTCACTTTGACCTCAAGGTAAGTCTACGATTAGTCTTGTTCAATTTTAGAAAAGATTAAAATGCAGAATCTTAACACAAAATTCTCTGCATAATCTATTTTACCTTGTTGAAATTGAACTCTTGCTCCTGAATCTTGTTGAATTTTCTTAATCATATCTCCTCCTTTGCCTATGACTACTCCAACAGCTGGTCTAGGAACAGTTACCTTTTAAGAGAAATTTAAATTTAATCAGAACGTATGATAAGGAGCAAGTTTACATACACAAAATCAACGATGTATACCTCTTGTGTAGAAGTTTGTGATGTCCCATATTCATTGGTCCCCATTTGATTTCTATGGAATGCTCCACCTCTATTCATACTCTGTAATAGAATTGTAATCTTGATTGCTATTCAAAGAAGCCCAGAATCCCAGAATCCCATTCAAAATTTGCAGACACCTTATTCCCTTCCCAGCATTGATATGAATTGATTAGTTAATTTTTGGGTGCTAAAAGAATTTCCCATATAAAGTACTTAGTTCTTTGATATACACTACGCCAGCTTATAAAGGAATATCACCTAAATCTCAAAAACCGAAATCACGAACACCAAAATTCTGAACACCAAAGAGAAATTTGCAACCATTTTCGTACTTCGGGACCACACACAACAAATCATGTCACGTCAGCCTATTTGAGTTTATAGAAGGGATCAAAGACCAGGATAAATTTGAACGTGATGTTATGTTGGATGTTGGTCACAACCCTCCTTGGAAAAATTCAAAATAGGTCCAATTAAATAAGAAAATAGAAAACTTAAAATTATCTTATGTGAACGGTTCAAAAACTAATGCAATTTCTAGATTGTGTGAAATATTTAGTTTCCTTATTATGTGATGTATAATCTAGTAAATGAAAATCTGTTAAAAAAATCAAAAATCTCCATATAAACTGTTAATAAATTGAATTTTTTTTATAAACACTTTACACCAAAATGCTTTTAATAAATAATTAATATGTAGATCTAAAACCATTGAATAATTTGTCAAGATGTGAAGTTTTATTTCAATTAAAATTAAAATTTTACTTCTCTAATTTATCAAAATGGTTAGGATTTCATATTTTTATGTTTGTTACACGACTGAATGGCTTAGTAGTTCATTGATGCTTTTAAATGAAAATTGTTTGAAATCTAATAGGAACAGTGATGAACCAATATAAATAAAATTTCAATTACTTTTGCACAGTCTGACACTCTTTATTATAAGATGGCAAAAACTACCAATTAATAAAAAGCTCTAATCTGTGCATCCCTTATTAGTATATTCCTCCACAGATGTACTTTTATAAAGAATTGAAAAATACTTACTTCAAGTTCCTTTTCTGTAATTAAATCCATCACAAGCTGCCGAGCATACTGTAATAAAAAAAAACAAAAAAAAAAACATTGATATAACTATATCATGATTAAGATAATTTCTTTAATGTGGTGTTTCTCTAGCAAATATGTTTGCACTCCCTGGAGACTGCAAAAAAAAAAAATTGTGATTGTAATTAATAACTCTTACCAAATTGAACCATTAACTTTTCTTTTGTATGCAGACTTTTTATTTTTTGGATAGGGGGTGGGGAGATTAATTTTAAGAAAATGCTTTATAAATATATATTAAAAAGAAAAAAAAAAAAAAAAAAAAAAAAATAATTTTAAACAAAAAATGCCCAAATAAAAAAAAATTTTAATTTAATATACATGCACAATCCAAATTTATTCAGTTAAAAAAAAAAAGTGTAAGCAGGTTTCTTTACATGCTGTAGTTCATTTTGAAAAGCTTGATTTATTAGCTATAGAAAAAGTCCTTTAATCGAGCACTCAATGGTCAGGAGTTGGAGGAAATTAGTCCAGTTGCCAGATTAAAGAATTTTCCAATTCGAGAATGACCGACCTTTTAATAGCCAGTATATGAAAGCAGTGAAAACAATGTGGTAAATGCTTCGTCTTTAGCCAAATCAAACTTGTGAAATAACTGCTTGAGGTAGGACACCATCGCCAATACTTAATTATCAGATTCATTACTCAGTAAAAAGCATTTCTTTACAAACCTGTGTGAATTGATGTTTCAAATTAAAATGAAAATTGTTTGAAATTTATTTAACAGGAACAGTGATGAACCAATATAAATAAAATTTCAATTATTTTTGCACAGTCTGACACTGTTTATTATAAGATGGCAAAAACTGCCAATTAATAAAAAGCTCTAATCTGTGCATCCCTTATTAACATTCTTCTATAGAGGAATTAAAAAAAAATGAAAAACACCTCTGGAAAATTGGTAATTCTAGTGTCAATCCACTATTTATTACCTCTGATCTTATAATTTTAGGCAACAATCACTCAATGTTCTGCTTTACCTTTACTATTAAGAAAAATTACTTTTGGAGACTCAATGTTCATCAATGGTAGCACTATGTTAGGCAATGTTCATCAATGGTAGCACAATGTTCAGCAATGGTACAAATTATATTTTATTGGTGATATTGCTAGTTTATTATGAATAATAGTTATAAATTAAAAATACAAATTAAATAAAAAATAAGATACAATAAACAAAAATAATTAATCAAAATAAATTATTATTTTTATTTTGATTTAGATTAATTATTTTTGTTTATTGTATCTTATTTTTTTATTTAATTTGTATTTTTAATTTATAACTTATTTATTGTATTCCAGGGTTCTTGTGTCTCGTCCTTCTCTTAATTTATATCCGTTCATAGTTTATTATGACAATTGGTATACTCAGTTCATGTGTGTGAATATGCATGTCCTAGTGCAATAGAGTGTGAATGACAAAAGACTTGTGAAATGTTTACCGGAGTTGTACAGTAAAAAATTACTAAAAATTATGTGGATAGGAACTATGTAAAACTTGAAACTAACTAAAAACTCTTTAACCACAACGAAGTACAAGTTGAAAAGATGCAATTAATGACGAAAGCCAATCAAAACAAAGTATTCAACTACAAATTAATGACTGGGTAATCCAGACGCCCATTGGATCAGGGAAGAAGATTCACCAATAGGACCTAAGTCCGAGTTGAGTAATAGTTTTTTGTCTGTTGTATGAATCGCTCAATTTTCGAAGGCGTCAAGGAGTTTATTTATCGATTTGATGAATTTTTTATAGAAAAATCGTGGCCTGTCTCTTTATTACATAATATTGCTATAAAAAACGGCTATAACACTCGTATTATATCAGATCTGCTTAAGAAGAGGAAATTCAAAAAGTTCGAGGACATCACTACCTTCAAGAAAAATAAATTCAAAGGAAAAACTATTTCTCTGCCATATGATAAGTTTTTAATTAAAGGTCTAAAATCAGTATTTAAAGCTTTTAACATTTCCCTCTTACAGCAATCCAAACCAAATAAGGCATCTATTACTTAACCCCAAAGACAGGATTCCACCATTGCAGAAGTTAGGGATTTATGAAACTACTTGTTCCCAGTGCCCTAAGGTCTATAAAGGTCAAACTTTCTGTAACATCGAGATGAGATTCAAGGAGCATTTGACACATAGGAGAATCCGCAGGAGTAACCAGTCGGCAATAGCAAAACACTTTGGAAACCAGCCACGATTTTTCTATAAAAAATGTTTAACTGATCAAATCGATAAATGAAAAACGCCTGTTGACTGCTTCGAAAATTTAGCGATTCATAAAACAGAAAAAAAGTATTACTCAACTTTGACTTGGGTCCTATTGGTGAAACTTCCCTGATCCAGTAGACGTCTGGATTCCCCAGTCATTAATTTGAAGTTGAATACTTTGTTTTGATTAGCTTTCGTCTATTATAAATACTCTGCTCGTTCTGTCCCAAGTCAGTTCTCTCAAGGTCTTCGGGGTTCTCTCTTGGTCTGCTGAATGATGAATGAAAAGCATTCGAAAAGCGCTTCCAGTATTATCAGGTTGTATCTCTTCAACTTATACTTCGTTGTGGTTAAAATGTCTTTATTTAGTTTTAAGTTTTACAGAGTTGTACAGGACCAGACAGTGGATTTTGTTACAAGAGAACACCCACCCACACAACTTCCTGCTAATTGCAGCATAACTGTTCTCGGAACATTGCCCTACTCCACAGATCTAGCGTCTGCAAACTTCCTTGTTTCCCTGCATCAAGGGATTCCAAGGCACATTTTGCAGACTACCCAACATTCAAGGATGTGTGACATCAATGCTTCAAGTGATTCCAAAAGAAGCTTCGCTGACAGTATTCAGCAGCTTTACAAATGTTGTCAAACATCAATTGGTGTCTATTGTGATTACTTTGAAGGTCACAGGAAGTTTGCATCTTGTTTTCTGTGTTTTGATACCATTCGCCAAAATTTTTAGACACTTTGTTTTGATACCATTCGCCAAAATTTTTAGACACTTTGTATATCATATAGTGTTATTTTCTTTCAGGTATTTGGATATTAACCTTTAACTGTTGATGTGCAGTCTGTCAGGCTGCAGAATAGTCAGTTTTCATGAAATTCCCCTCTCCCTCACACAGTTATCTTAAGCTCTTCAGTAGCTTCAAGTTTAATACAGCAAGTCCTCGGACTTACGACACAATTGGTTCCACCAAAGTGTCTTAAGTCGAAACTTCATTTCCCATAGAATAAATGGGCGCTTAAAAAATGAGTGCCGGCATTCATCTGACCTAATAAATATTTCCCCAATGTTTATTATATGAATGTGAATGCTATTATTAAAATAATAAAGAAATTAAATTAACATACAAAACCATGAATCTTTTATTTGAAAAATTGATTCAGGGAAGTTTGCACAGATGAATTTGCTTTTTCACCATACAATTCTTTGTAACACTGATACATATTACATATGCCTCTACAGAAGAACTACGATCAGAGTCTGGGCAATTCTGTTGAAAAATAGCCATAGTCCAAAAAACATCCAAATGAGAAAATGCATCCGAAAGTAGTTTTCTTGTTAACCCTTTGACTTACGTTTGCTCTACACAAAGTGTTTCATCATCAGAAGCACATTCTTTCCCAACTTCTTTCTCCAACTGTACGAGATCTTCCACAGACAGCTCTTCATGATGTGAGTTCAAAAGTTCATTCACATCATCTGCAGAAATATCCAAATTAAGTCTTTCTCCTATTTCTACAATATTTTGAACTACACTGTCAGTTGACTCCACTGAAAAACCTTCAAAGTCAAAAATTAAATCAGGACACAGCTGTCTCCAAACTGCATTCATGTTAGATGGGGTTACTTCATTCCAAGATGCCTTGACATTGTTCACAGCATCAAGAATGTTCTTCCAAAATTCCCTGGGTGTAGGGCATTCTCTTCTGTACCAATTGCTTTAATGGCCATTGCATAAGTTCTTAAATAATATGCTTTAAAAGAAGCAATGACCCCTTGATCCAGCGGTTGCAATAATGAAGTTGTGTTCGGAGGCAAATAAACCACTTTCACATTGGGGTGCAAACTGTCAAGTCCACGGGATGGCCAGGAGCATTTCCAAAATTAATAAAGCTTTGACAGTGAGGTTATTCTCTTGACAATAGGTTTCGACAACTGGCACGAAATATTTCTTTGAATATTGCGCAAGTCACCCGGGCTTTGGCACCAGATCTCCAGATAACTGGAAGACGTGATTTTGAGTGATTCTTTTAACGTCTGGGGTTTTCTGAATTGTAAATAAGTAGGGTTTCAATTTCAAATCACCCGCTGCATTTCCACCCAACAGAAGGGTTAACCGATCTTTTGATAATTTAAAACCAGGCATTGCTTTTTCTTCTTTAGCAATGCAATTTCTGTTGAACATTCTTTTCCAAAAAAAGTCCAGTCTCAAAGGCCTATTACGCTGCATCTTATCCTCAATCCACATTAGCAAGTTTCTCCATTTGGGCAATTAGGCCTGAATGTTTCTTTGTTATTATACAGGAGTGCAATTGCACATTTCTTTTACATGTTGTCTAACCCTCATTTTGTCCTTTAAAATTGTTATAACGGTCGTGCGTGGCAATCCCAGGACTTGGGCTATTTGGCCGACTAAATCTTCCCTTTTCAGATCGGTTAATAAGGTCTAGCTTTGTAGCCATTGTGACGAGTCGTCGTTGCCTTCGACTAGGTTTTGTTGTAACATGTATTTTTTCCAGTAGGCTTCATCCTTTAAACAAATGTACTCCATATGGAAGAAGAGGCACGAAACTAAGGGGTGAAATGTTATTTCAAGTTTTCAATGTTGTTGATTTGCGTAAAGGAAATTGGGATTGAAATGGCTGCCAAAAATTTAGATTTATGTACATCTGAAGGGAAAACTTTTAATAAACAATCATTTACTGTTAGAAAGCTATTTTTCTAAGTTGTATTTCTTTTTTGTCATAATTGCAAGTTAGTGTCGTAACATCGAAGCATGGGTAGGAATTATTAAATGTCGTAACTGCCGATTGTTTAAGTCGAGGACTTGCTGTAGTGCCAACGCCATCGCAAGTGGTTTAGTATTGGCGAGAGCAAATTCAGTAAATACAATTGTTAATAAATGAATTATCGTGCATACCAGTGTTAGTTGATATTCAAAAAAGTGTTTTTAATACAAGTTTGACAAGTCATGTTAACTTTTTAAGAATGCACACACTTGATCAGATGAAAAACCTCGAACTGCTGATGAAAAACGCATTAAGTGTATTCTTGTTTGCTACCAAAACTCAATCACATTAACATGGGTTAAAGGCATGTTTGCCTACAATGTGCAAAAAACAAAATCTACAGTGTCTACAAGGTACGTATAAAAAGTTCGGTGAATGGATGGATATCTCAAAAGCATCGCGAGGAGAAAATATGACCACGCACATGTGCAGGGAGAGACTGCACGTAGCAATGAGCGCAAGAAACGGAAGCAGATTAGTCTGCTACGGGCAGTCGAACGGCTGTGTGAAAACTCGTATCAAATGGAAGGCCAAACTGTCAACGCAGAATTCTACGAAGCAGTTTTGAAGCGCTTACTGCTGTGCTTCCAACCTGTCCGCCCCCACAGATGTTCAGGAGTGGAAAGGAGTCTATTGCATGACAATGCACGCCCGCATACTGTAATCCGTGTAAGCAACTTCTTGGCCCAACACAGTGTAACTTATCGCACATCCACTGTACACACCTGACTTGGCACAGTTTTGTTTCCCCACCTCAAAGGGGGGGGGGGGGGGTTCCTGAAGGGTACAAGTTTTGCAGACTTGACAGATATCCGACAACGTGTGACATCTTGTTTCGATCAATCCCAAAAGAGGTCTTCGCTGACTCATTCCAGCAGCTTTATCAACGATGTCCAAGTGTATTGTATCCAAACATGACCACAGAGAGAAGGCCTGAGTGCAGAAACGCTCTTTGTTACATCATCCTTAGAAAGGCTAATTTAAGAGTTATTGGTAGAAATACAGTTCTAATGAAGATTAACAATGTACGACGTTTCCATGCTCAGGCCTTCTCTCGGTCACAGTCCAACAGATGTTAATTTGAGGGTGAACAAAGGTGTTTTGTTTCCATGTTTTGTTTTATTTGTTTTTATGCTTCCACTCACCAAACGTTTTAGATGCACCTTGTAAACTTTAGGCATTGTCAATTTTTTTTTCCCACTTACTCAGGTTTACTTTATTTTAATTATTAGTTGTTGAATGATAAGGTAAAATGTCATTTTTGTTGATTCTGACATTGCTTTTGATAAATTGAGTTCTAAGAATGATCTCATACACTGATATTAAAAATGCAACACCATATGTGAGCATATAAAATGATAAAAATCATCAAAAAGAAAGACGGCATTGAACAATAAGTGATGTTTACTACACAGCGTATACCTATACACTTAGGAACAACACTTATCAGTAGGTTGTAGGACCACCTTGGGCAGAGATACAACTAGATACAGAGTCACCGAGCGTGCGGAGCATCCTGAAATACACCAAAGTTCGTCTTCTGAACACACCAATGACATTGCATGCAAGCAACATCCAATTGCATCCTAGACGTGTTCGATTGGTATTTTATCACAGTAGACTGCTGGCCAGGGAAACACCTGGGTACCTTGCAGGACATGTTGGGTGATAAGTGTCGTGTGCGATCAGGTGTTACCATGCTGGTAAATGGCAATGGACACTCGCTGATGTAAGGGTAGTGGCCTGGGGTTTGCCAAAGCTTGCCGGCAGATGCATTTGTCCTCACGTGCCAACGTCACTGGGGCTGCACCGGAACCTCTCAAATGTGCCACATTCCTTTGTTCCAGAACCGATGCACCATGGATGCATGGAGGTTGCAGTCTGCTGTGATTCGATGAAAAACCAACCTGCCCTTCTGAGTCCGATCAGCATATTACTTGTGAAATCATTTGTCAGCCTTAGTTTCCTCAGCAACCAGAAAAAAAATTGGAAGACTATTTCTGTACAAGACACTAGCAGAAGTATCTTGCCAATTATGCAAATTCCTTCCTTTATATTGCATTCAACATGCATGGGAAAGCTGTACAATTTGCATAATTTACATATGTGAGATGGTTTAACCCTGCAATTTTTCTACCCAATCATTCATAGTGTTGCATATTCAATGTCACGTAGTGTACGTAATAGTTCTATTTCTAACTACTTTCATGAATAAAAGCAGCAATTATTAATTTAATTTTGTACTCTCACTTATGTTTTCATAATATATGGACTTTATTCAAGTGATTGATATTACATTAATAAATTTCATATCAAAATTTTTATCAGTGGGTACCCAAACATGAGGTCTACGAGACTGCACATCAACAGTTACATCACAAAAATTGTATGTCAATAGTTAAAGTTAATAACTTATATAAAAAGCATATAAATAGTTAAAGTATGTCAAAAGTTAGGAAAATTGAAGCTCAGGAGGCAGATTGTATAAATCCACATGATAATCACACTTACCTCGCACTTTTGTGGTTCTCCTGTGATCCGTAAAGGTTTTTCATGCACAGTCTGCTGAGGACCATCTTGAATCATAACCATTTTTACTCCTGCTCGTTCCTTTAAAAATAAAAGGAAAGGGGCAGACAATGCAAATTATTTTTTAAACAATTATAGTAAAGTATTTGTCAATTATTCTTAGCTTTGGTATGTAAAGATCAATTACCTGCAAACTTTTAATGGTCTCCCCTCCTTTTCCTATTACTAGTCCAACTTTGCCACCAGGTATCATCATTTCTACCATTGAATGGCCATCAGGCAAAGGACCAGGATCAAGAGTTGCAGATGATGTGCCACCACGATTGACAATCTGCATTATTAATTCTTTAGCTTTCCTAGAATTGCAGGATTTAAGGAATTAACATGTAACCATGATCAAATAGAATTGTTATAATTAACAAAAATAGTATCAATTTTCTCAATATTTTGAAACTTAAAAATCCAAATTTAATTCATCTCTATCCGTGTACACATTTAAATATTCATATGGGATTAATTGGTTAGATTTAATAATTATTATATAACTTGTCGTTGCAATTTATATCGACAGATCCATAAAACTTCTTAATATAAGAGAACAATTACTCCATAAAAGATTGAAAAAGTTCATTCAATTTATGTGCATCCAGAAATTTTTTTCATGGCAACTACCTCTGTAAAATGTAATTAAAACATCTTGTCTTTATTAACAATAAAAACGCCAATGATGGGTTTAAACAATTGGATTCATATAGTCAAAACGTTTATTAATATTGCATAAACCTTTCACTAATCCTTAGAAATAAGGGGCCAAACGAATGAAAAGCTGAAGGAAAAGTTACTAAGAAAATGTTAGAATAGAAAAGAGAAAAAGAAATATCTCCCAAGAACTACAGTTATCAATTTCTGACTTCAGAAAATAAAGTTGTAAAGAGTAAAAAATAAAATAAATAAATTAAAAAAAATAAAATAAATTTTAAAGCCAGTTCAGGAACATTGCACAAACTTTCCGCTTCTTATCTTTAAGCTCTCTATCACAAAAATGGGAATGCGAATACATTATTGCATGATGTCTGAATTTCAGTTTGTGCACTATCTGCTCTTAAACTATTCAATTAGCATACAAATTGATTAACGTCCACTTATATGCTTGAGTTTCAACTTATTTTTCAATTAAAAATGCACATTAGTAGTAATTAATACAGCCAACTATTAATAAACCATTTTCCAAATATGACCACCTATAACAAAAAACTAATTAAAACTATATTCTATAAATAAATTCCATATGCCACCTTTAACAATGAAAGTCAATAAATTTAGGGGTGCAAATGGAAAATTTGCAACATTTAAATTCTACTAATAAGAATAAAAATGCAGCTCAATTTTTACAGATAAGCTAAACTACAAAACAGTATGAAAATTTCTTATTCTTCATCATTCACTAAAATCTACTAGTCAATATCTTAAACCATTTTATTTAAGATACAACAGTTGTAAAGCATTTAAATTTCAGAGTCCCACTTACATTAATATCATTCCTACACAAATATTTACTATTATCGTGCATGCTTTAAAGATCCCTTATCTTCCGGGAATTTAGTGAATTTATTAAAGGTAAGCTTTTATTTCTTTAGCTTATTACAATTTGGAAAAACGTTTAAATTATATTTTTCATCTAAGATAATTTAAAAGTTAATCTTAAACGTAAGACTCGAGAAGAAGCCTTTTCTCCTTGCATATACAAATGCATAAACATTCCCATATTGACAAAATTTAATCAGAAAAGCTCATACAAATTGAACCTAGCAGAAGAATTAAGATATTAACGAGAAAACTTCTAGAGGAAACGTAAGTTTTTGGTAGAGAGAGAGGGGGAGAATGATTTTAACGTCCAACTGAATGATATTGTTTGTTCAGGAAAAGATATATGCAAGTAACTTACTCTATTGATTGCTTAGTCCCTGTTAAAGAACATGGCCTATCAGGCAAACCTCCACTATCTATACGAAAAAAATCGAAAACGTTACTTTTTGAAATAACTTTTGTAGCAAATCTTGCAGGAAAAACCAATAGTAAATTATAAAAAAAAAAAAAAAAAAAAAAAAAAAAAAAAAAAAAAA